>VZQC01005525.1:1624148-1659224 GCA_009823505.1 Rhizomys pruinosus
TTTTTTTTTAATTTTTATTTATTTCTGTATGTGTATGAGTGTACTGTCTGCATGTAGGTCTGTGCACCCGTGTCGTGCAATGCCGCGGAGGTCAGAAGAGGGTCTTGGATTCCCCTGGAACTGGAGTTCTCCTGGAATTGGAGTTACAGACGGTTCTTAGCCGCCATGTGGGTGCTGGGGATCGAACCCGGGTCCTCTGCAAGAGCAGTCGATGCTCTTAACCGCTAGGCTATCTCTCCAGCCCCTATACTCTCTTTCTACTTTACCTCAACCATTCCCAATGGTCTTTAAGTGTTAACTGTACTTTATTGACTCCCAAATGTACGTTTATCTGCAGGCAATTCTACTTTGACATACTCAAAGCAAAATTTGTGGTTTTGATTCTGTGTTTTATTTTTTGAAACAGAGTCTTCCTGTACCACCAGCTGGCCTAGAACTAGCTATGAAGAATAGACTGGCCTCAATATCACCACAGTCCTCCTGCCTCTGCTAGAGTGCTAAGATAAAAGGCATACATATATCACCATGCACACCATACCCTAGTCTCAAAGCAGAATTCTTGGTTCACTTGACACCTTTTTCTACCTTGATTCCATCTCTGATTAAATAGTTCTGGTTGTCTACATCCAAACTACCATTTATTGTGATGATTTCTTTCTCTCATTTGTTCTGTTTGTCTATTGAACATTTCCAAAATTTTGTCTTTGCTACATATTCAATATTTTTGTATCACTTCTAATCCACTAACTCAATTTTTAAAGAGACCAGAGTCATGGAAAGTTTTGTAGCTGTATCAACCATAAAAAAGATTAAATCCTACAAAATTTTCCAATGCACAGTGTGGAACAACACATGGAAATTTTAAATGCTAGGAATACATGGTATATGCTACAGTAAAGAAAGTTATTTTAGTGCTAAAACATACATATAAGAAATAAATTGGGGCTGGAGAGATGGCTCAGCAGTTAAGAATGCCGACTGCTCTTACAGAGGACCCAGCTTCAGTTCCCAGCACCCACATGGCAGCTAAGAACCATCTTTAACTCCAGTTCCAGGGGAATCCAATGCCCTCTTCTCATCTCTGCAGCATTGCACAACATGGGTGCACCAACCTACATGCAGACAGTACTCTCATACAGATAAAAAATAATAAACAAATTTTAAAAATTTTAAAAATAAATGTTATTGTTTTAGAGTAAGAATGAACTATTGGAAAATTGTCTCTACATTTAGAATGTAATGGAATTTTACTGTTTGTAAATGGGGTACTCTGAGAATGAGTGTACATACACCACTTGGAAAAATTTAAGCATAAATGATTTTAAATAAAGGATGAAACAGAGAAGGAACAGATGATAAGTAACATGAAAAGTTTAAAAACTTATGAGAAATTCTGAGAACCTCAACTTGGGGACAGAACATGGAAAATGAGTAGACAGAAATTGTGGAAGAAAACATATTTTTACACCAACAACTAATAAAAGAAATCCCTCAACACTTTTGTAAATCTTAGTGGTTATTATGTGTGCTGCAACATGCAATGTATTCAATCATCTCTACTATTATCTGCGATGCCCCAAAACAGTGAGAAATAAAAGCCAAAATAACACAACCAGAAAGAAATAGACTGATTCCTATTCTACAATTATTTTTGTGTCCTATCCTCAAACTAAGAAATCTATCAAATATTTCACAATGGAAAAATAGCATTATCTTAGACTTTAATACTCTCATCTGTGTTTCAAACTAAAATCAATGAAAGCATTATTGAACTACTATCTTTATATACGATATTGCATCATCACCTAAGCTATAAATCTAAAACTTAGATCATAACACCCATATTAGCCCAGAGCAAAAGGTCATTGGAGGCATCCAAAAATAAACTTTAAGATAGACAACCATCCAAATATGACTTATTCATGCATTTATATTTTTAGTGTGAACCCTGAAGCTGGAAGTTTCACTATTTTATATGATATTATTATTACTCTTTTATATGGATTTATCTTGGATGTATTTTAAGCATCATGAATCGAGTGACACATGCCATCAGTTATAACATGACTTTAATCTTTAAAATGTCCTATGAGGTTCCATCTATGTTCACAGAGAGACAGTAATATGTTCTGATAAATACACATGGTTCTGATTTGTTTTTGCTGGTCCACTAACAGATACATTTCTGACCCCAAGGAGCATATGGGAGTTAAAATATTTACATACACTTGAAAAATCTCCATTTGTCATCAGTCCTTTCCGTGTCAGTGTCTGAGGACCAGTTATCCAACTACAATGAGGACAGCAGCTACTGAGATTACATACAAACAACTCCAAACAGTTCTCCTGATTAACTCGTTTTCTTCCCTAAACCTCCATTGCACTTCTGAAAATTTGCTTAAATCCTATCCAATCTCATGTTAGAGATCATGTATTCTTGTCTGCCCTTTTAAACAAACATGACTAGAGCCTTGACCATAAGCTGGGCCCTAATGCTAATTAAGGGTGGTGCCATTATTCATTCCATACAGCTGATAAGTCTAAATTGATAAGCAGTTTCCAGAAGTCCAGAGTCAGAACAGGGGTGGTGGTAGAGTCAGTTTTCTCCAGAATATTCTCAAAGCTAAATGATTTTCTGACTGAAATGTATTTAAGACTGACTTGCTTTCCAAGGAAACATAAATGAAGAGGACCAGTGAGAATTATTTCTTTGTAATTTGATCAGAAGGCAATTGATATATTTCTCTCCATGGAAATAATTCAGCCCCCCAAGAAACTTATGGCTTAACTATGTATGTATTTTGAAACAGATGATAGATCAAGAGACAATTTAACAGATTTTATATAGTCATTCCATATTTTATTATATGTTTCATTTATATATTTAGATTCTCTTTCCACGAAAGATTGACTTATTCATAAAATATCAATTATAAAATAGAAAAGGTCCCTCCACACATAAGTATGAATTATAAGGTTGAAAGATTCCTAATGTGAGGTTGGAGAGATGGCTCAACAGTTAAGAACACCAACTACTCTTGCAGAGGGCCTGAGTTCAATTCCCAGCACCCACATGGGGCTAAGAATCATCTTTAAGCAGTGTATGGTGGTGCACGTCTTTAATCCTAGCACTCAGGAGGAAGAAGCATGCAGATCTCTGTGAGTTCAAGGTCAGCCTGGTCTACAGAGTGAGTTCCAGGCTAGCTGGGGCTATAAGAAGACTCTGTCTCAAAAAAGAAAAGAAAAGAAAAAAAGAAAAATTCCTAGTAGCCATCTATGCTAAGCACACGTTTTACAAAATTTTACATTGATTACTATTCAGGCTTAAACATCTGGATTGAGGAAAAACAACAAATTATAGACTCAGGCTGTTCCATCAGCAGTAATTTATTCCCTTTATAGCGATCAAATGTTTCCTGTACCTGCTATTCATTGAACCTCATTTTGTTTTCCTAACAGCGTTATTGAAATTCTTATAGTATCTAATTCATCCATTTCAAGTGAAAAAATTTAATTTTTAAATATATTCACAGAATGTGCAACATAAATATAAATTACTATTAGACTAAAAGAGAAAACAGCAAGCTTGAAAAAAAAGCTTAAAATGCAACTGATGTATATTCCACTAAGTAACATCTGTTCTATGAAGGATTGAATAACTTTTAACTAAAAGAAATAAAGTTTAAATTAAAATTTAATTTCTAGAGAGATGGCTCAGAGGTTAAGAGCACTCGCTGTTCTTGCAGAGGACCCAGGTACAGTTTCCATCAAACCTCAATAATTCCAGTTCCAGGGGATCCAACACCCTCTTCTGACTTCTGTCAGCATCGCAAGACACAGGTGAACTTATTTATTCAGGCAATACATTCATACACATAAAATACAAATAACAAATACTACCGTTATCCAACTAGTCACACACAGAGAATGTATGTCTAAAAGATGTCCAGTTCCAGGTGACCTATCTACAGTTGAACCTCTACACCAAAGGTTCATGGAACATAGGGTACAGAGGGTACAGAGAAAACTAGTGCATCCCTCAACTCTCCCCAATGAAGCTTCCTTATATAACAGAGTGTGATGCATACAGAAGGCCACACTTGTCAATTTAGAGAAAAATAGACTGCAGAATGTGTGTCCCTTCATAGGACTCCTATATTAAACCTCACCCATCCATGGCTTGGGGAGCATTGCAGAAGAGTGGAAAGATTGTAAGAGCCAGGGTTGGTCAATGAGCATAGAGAAACAGAAGCTCTCAGGTTACTGGGAGTTTGTCCACGTTAACTTGCGGCAGTGGTGGTGTTGAGCACAAGATCCCTGCCATGTCAATCAGACAAGGGTCCAGAGTAGTGTGAGGGAAATGGGTAGTGGTGGCAGCAGTGGAGTGGTGAGAGAGACACAAATCTGATTAAGAACTATTATATAAAATGTACAAAAGCTCAATAAAAATTAAATATACATAGACACGCACATAGCCTGAGTCCATTTAGTGTTGCTTGTATGTACACATGTTTAAGACTAATTATTTGGGGTTTTCTTGATTTGTATTTCCCTAATTGCTGATAGTACTGATGGTTCCTTTTATGTTTCCTTCAACTTGTGGATACTACCTTTGGAGAAACTTCCACTCAAGACCTTTGCTCTTTTAATGGGGTCAATTTTTCAGTTTTTCAATTTTAACTCTATTGTATATGTTATTAGATACAACGTAATTTCTGAATTTACATGTACAATCCATTCTTCCTCTCTCGGCAGCCTTTAATTGGCTGTGGCTCTTCTACAGGCTGGAACTTGTGAAATGTCCCCCATCCTCATTTGCATGCCCATGAGTGTTGTCACTATGTAGATCTAGTTTATGCAAACACATTGTTGAGATTTCATGGTGGTAGCTGCCCTGTTTTATCTGGAAGGCACTATCTAGCAGCAGGACTCCTGGTCCTCCGGCTCTTAAAATCTTTCTGCCTCCTCCTCCGTAATGTTTCCTGTCCCTTACTTAGGTGTAGGGATTACATTTTAGATTTACCAATTTTGGTTGGACACCCAACATTCACATGTTCTCTGCACTTTGACCACTTCTGGACCTCTGTAACAGCCTTCATCTGTTGCAAAAAGAAGATTCTTTGATGAAAGGTGAGAGCTATGCTTATCTGTGGGTATAAAGATAAGCATTTAGAATATAGGTAGAGATTATGTGGGTTTAGGAAAATGGCAGTAGTAAGTTTTCTTTCGAGTCATAACCTCCTCAGCCACAGCTATTTGGCTAAGTTTAAAGTACCAGAGATGCTCCGCGGCATTGCATGACACGCGTGCACAAACTTGCATGCAGACAGTACATTCATACACATACAGAAATAAATAAAAAAAAATTAAAGTACCAGATATAAATTCCCTCTTATGGGAATGAGCCATAAATTCAATTAGACAGTTGTTGGTTCTTCTCAAAATAAAAGTGCCACTATAGCACCAACACATGCATTGCTGGGCCAGTCATTGTTACTGGTTTGTAGTTTTTCCAGCTGTGTAAGAATATTGATTACTTTTCTCTCTTGGCAGCTTGCACAGCCTTCTGATACTATGAGTGCTATTCCTCTGGGAGGAGTCTTCCAGGTTAGTTCATTTCATTTCATGTGTTTGAAGTGTATAGTGCCTTCAGCAATAGGGTCTTACCTTCAAGTTCCGGGAGGCAACCAAGGGCAACAACCATAACCTATATTGTTTGGGAGTCCCTTTGACTATCCTAACCAGCAACTGAAAGGGAGGATTTTTTTTGTGCCTGGCACAGTCCTGGACAGAGCATTACCACCTTGTGTGACATAACTCCATCTCATACACATACACACACACACATATGTAACAGCTAGAAACTATACATATTCACATATATTACATATGAACACACATAGAATTATCCCTTGCTTGAAATGATACTTTTTTCATTTTAAACAAATATTTTAGTTGTTACTTTTATTTGTGTGTGTGTGTGTGTGTGTGTGTGTGTGTGTGTGTATCAGTATATTGACTGAATGTATGTAAGTGCACCCACACTGTGTAATGTCTATGGAGGTCAGAAGACAGAATCAGATTCCATGAAACTGGAGTTACAGGTGGTTGTTAGTTGACATGTGGGTGCTGGGAATCAAACCTGGGTCCTCTCTGAGAATAGCCACTATTCTTACCCACTGTGCCATCTACAAACTCCAGCTCCTCTCAGTTTTAAACTTGGCTAATTAGAATAATTTGGCTGGGACATATTTTCAATAATTTCTTTTCTTTTTCATTATATTTGTTAAATTCATCCACACTATGCACAATTCCATTACATGATTTCATCATAAATTTTCATCCATTTTCTTGGTAATGAATATTTACATAAGTTATTTTAAAAACCTGATGTTATAAAAATTCTTGTAGCTCTCTACTTGAAGGCACATGCAGAAGATTCACTAGGAAATGTGTTAGGAAGAAAATAACAATTTTCCATATATTCAGCTGTACTAGATAATGAGATATTGCTTCCAAAAATGTTTATTCAAAATTATCTAGAATTCTCATTCTTGTTGCACATTTTGTTTTTAAATTTCATATGCCCTAATGAGAAAGGATATTTGATATGAATGTGTTTAATCATAAATTATGCAGATTTGTTTACTACTTTTTTTTTAAATCTTTTTTTATTTTTATTGATGCTTTGTGTATTTCATACATCATTTTCCAATTCATTGAATTTCCTGGATTGTGAAGTATCTATATAAGCCTCTTGCTCATTTTATTCATTTAAACAGTATAGTTTTTCTCATCCATTGTGAGAATTTATTAGTTATAGGCATGTATTAGTTATATATCCCATAACTTCTCTGTGACTGAATTAATTATATAAAATAATTTTTAATGCAGTCAAATAATTCTTTATATTGTGTACTCAGATCAATTTTTTACTTTAAGGGTTTTCTTGGCTTTTCTATTATTTGAGTATTCCATACATGCATATACTGTGTTTTGACAAATTCACCCCCTTTTCACTTCAGTCCAATCCCTTTACTACCCCTCCCACTACTATTCCTTCCCAACTTCGTGTGCTCTTTTTAAATCCACTGAGTCTACTTTGTGTGGTTGGTATAGGACCATATATTACAGAAGGAATAATGTCTTTGAAGAAAACTGCCTCTCCATCTTCCAGTAGTCATAAGTTGCCAATAGTACCTCACCGAGCAGTGGCAAGCTAAAAGCTCCCCGATCCCTGCTGGTATTTTGGCTGGACAGATCTTATGCAGAGTTTGTGTGTGCAGTCACAGCTGGTGCGTATTGATGTGTGTGATTGCCCTGTTATGCCCAGCAAATATTGTTTAACTGCAGAAATCAATGAAGATCCCTGAGTGTTGGAGGTAAAGGATGTGATATATCTGTCCCATTTAGAGTTGAGCACTCCACAGTATCTCATTCTCTGCCCCTTAACCAGTTATAGGTCTCTGTATTAATTGTTCTCTACTGTAAAATGAAGCTTTTCTGATGAGTGTTTGCATGACTTAATGCAGAAAACTCTCTATAGACAAATGACATGAAGTCTATCATAATGGATATTCTGAAATTTTAACTTTAACCTACCTGCACTTGACTTATATGCATGAATGAAAAATATGTTATAATTTTCATTTATTTCTTAATACTCAGTTGTATTTTGCAATCACTTTTAAAAGTTCATCCTCATCTTGCTTGATTTCAGTGGTACCTCCAGTAGCTATAGCTGTGTCAGATGCTATGATCTTTGTGAATTTCACTAACCCTACCAAAAAATCATGTTCTTTATCAAAATGCTTTTTTAAAAGTTTAAAAGAGGTCACAGTAGCTCATTGTTTTTAATCACAAAGTTTTCTTTTTACCATGACAGACAAGGTAAGAATCCTCAAATCAATTTAGTTCAATTGTAGTATAGACAAATTTTTTTTTATATTTTATTAGTTCTTTGAAATTTTCACAGAACATATTTTTATAACATTCACTCCCTACATCCTCAACTTTGTGTACTCCTTTTCTTTTTTAACCATCAAGTTCAATTTGTGCTGCCCATATACTTAGGTGTGTGGCCATTCACTGGAGAGTGGTTGAGCCACCAGAAGCTGCATTCTTAAAGAAAACTGATTTTCCCTCTCCCAGCAGCTATTCATTACCAAGTCCTCAGCTGCCTCTGGAATGCTGGGATTAAAGGCATTCACCATGACTCCAAACTCACATTCTGTTTTATTTTTACTTCTTTAGGTAAGGTATGATTCCTAAGAAACTTGATCATGCCTTACATTATTTACTGACATACATTAATTATAATTCCAAATGTATTGACATAAATTTGTTATAATTCCATTTGTCTATTTACTGTTTGCAGCACCTGTACTTAACTCTGTTTTACATTCTTTCTTTCAATGAATTATATATGGCCACTGATTTGCAATCAGTTCACCACACATTCATCAATTTTCTACATCTTTTTCCCCCTACAGAGCAGCATTTAGATTTAATTGGTGCTTTTTTTATATGCTTGTTTTTCTAGAGCAATAGACTCATTTCTCATATTCTTTCTCGTGCTTATTTTAGCTTGTGTTGTGCTACTTCAAAAACTTTCTGAAATGAAAGGTTGACATTAATTTTAGCCTTATTTTCTAAAATAAATCTGTAAGGACACAAATGTCTAATTATTGGTATAATAATGTCCTTCTGAAAACTCAATTATTTTTATTGAGGTTTTGTGTATTTAATACAAGATTTCTTAATCTATTTTAGAGCCATTCTCACTTCTTTGCTTCCCACCCCACCAGAGCTCATGCTTTCTGCCATATGGGTCTTTCATTTTTTTCAAAGTCTTCTTTGATTATTTGGGCATAGAAGTTTACTGTTTTGGGCAGAAGTTTACTGTTTCAGTCAGTTCTTTGACCTAGTCTATTGTTGTTGTTCCTTCCAATGTGTATCCCTCCAAATTATGCCCACATACATGGCACACATATACCAAAGTTATGACATCTGAAAATATACTATAGATAAATTCCAAAACATGTTCAGGGATTCACATTTTGACATAGAGTTGAAATCAGGTAAAGAAAAAAATATTACTTTACATTCCTACATTACATAGCAAGTTGATGAGTAATATCAGGTGTTGTATTTACTAAAAATAAAAGGAAATTTTTCATTTTGCCTTATAAAGAGAAATTTGGTGGTAGAATCCACAAATGAGGGACACCATACCTCATTTATTTTTCTGGGACTGTGTTACTTTCCTTAGCATAATGGCTTCAAGTTCCATCCATTTACCTGCAAAGTTCATGATGCCATCTTTGTTACTGCTGCATAGAATTCCATTGTGGAGATGTGCCACATTTTCTTTATACATCCATCAGTTGAGGGACACTTGGGTTGCTTCCAGTTCTTTGCTATTGTGATGAGAGCTGCAATAAACATAGATGTGCATGCATTTCTGTGATAAGATGAATCTTGTAGGAATATAACCAGGAGTGGTATGACAGGTCAGGTGGTAGGCTCATTTTCAGTCTTTTAAGAGTTCTCCACACTGCTTTCCATAGAAGAGAAAACCCACAGAGTGGGAGGAAAACTTCACCAGTGATAAATCTGATAAAGCATTAACATCCAGAGTATATAAACTACTCAAAAAACAAAGGAGGAAGAAAACAATTGACCCACTCAAAAGATGGAGTCAAGAGCTGAACAAAGACTTCACAAATGAAGAAATAAAGATGGTTGAGAATCATCTTAAAAAGTGTTCAATGTCACTAATAATTAAGGAAATGCAAATTAAAACCACTATAAGATTTCATCTTACTCCAGTAAGACTGGCAATGATCATGTAAACAAGGGATATCAAATGCTGGAGAGATTGTGGGGAAAAGGGAGCACACTCATCTACTGCTGGTGGGAATGCAAACTTGTAAAACTCAATTTTATATATCCTTACTAAGTTTAAAATGTTTTCTAATTTTTATTTACTTATAAAATTGAATTATATCAACTACTCTCCCTGAGTTTATGTCTTAATATTACTTGCTCCCATTCATACCTGAATTTCTGATGTATGAGATATTAGAGCCAGAATCAATATTATAACCATTCTTAAAATCCTTTAGACTTTACCTATCAAACTATTCATAAAACTTACATATCAAGGAATATTGAAAATGGTCAACAAAATGCATCTAACACTTAAAATATCAATAATATAACCAGAAGTTTCCTATAACCACAGTGAACACTTTCAAACTTATTTTTAGAATGTCTATTTAAGTCAATATGCAAAACAGGAACTTTTCAGTCATTCCTCCTTAATTAAGATGTGGATTTTTGCTGGTTTTACAGAAAAAAAATGTATCAACAAATCTTATTTTTCTGTTAAACTCACACAATTTGTCTGTCCATGAGCTTAGATTATTTTAAGGATATATAAGTATATCTCTAGAAAATTAAGTGAAAGTACCCATTATATTTCCTTCTAAAATTTAAAGTGCTATCCATATAAAATATATTGCATCACCGTGGTGTCTTCTTGTGCAGCTGTGGGTTTATGGTAAATTGGTAGTCAGTGAGCTACACATCACATGCCCAGTCATCACTGGTATTATTACATCTGTAGTTCTCTTCTAAGCCCAAAGCGTTTTTCTATTTCTTCCCTAATGTCAGTACACAGCTGTACTTTCTGCTTATTTGTTCAGTTTACATAACTGCTTCTTGCTTAATCCTACTAAAACATACTGTATCAATATCCAAAGTTAGAAATTTCAGCAAATATAGACTAACTCTCATTTCATAAGCAGCTCTGAAGATTTCTGAGATGTGTGACTTATAACATGGCACTCTCAACTTTTCTGTATTTCTTGTTATTCTCCCCTGATCTCCCTGTTTTACTGGATTCTGGTAATTTCTGTCCTTGACTACTTAGATAGGACTTTGTTTCTTAATAGAAAATGGAGGTTGGGAATAAAAATATGATTGATACCTTCAAGATTCTGGTAAACTATGTGCCATCTCATTTGAAGAATGGCTATGTGTATGTGTGTCCGTAAACACACACAGAGAAACAGAAAATGCCCAATGAATACATTATTTAACATATCACAAATTCACAATACAGAAATTGTTTCCTGGGCTCACTAGTTAAGAGCACTTGCTACTGCTGCAGAGAACGGGGGTTCAAGTCCCAATACCCAGATGGCAGCTAACAGCTATCTGTAACTCCAGTTCCAAGAGAATACAACACCCTCTTCTGACCTTCACAGGCACTTTACAACATGAGTTCATGTTGTAAAGTATACTTATACACATGCAGGCAATACACTCATACACATAAGTTAAAAATCACAAATAAAATATTTAAAAATTATTTCCTCTCCTTCTGAGGAGTTTAGATTTGATGGTTTCTAGTTTGGTGACCTATTAAAAGAACAATCCTACCTTCTCATTACCTAAATTTCCCATACTTAGAGGTAAAATGCATCTGCATTTAGCCCTGTTTGGTTAGTGATATTGAAGAAATTGATTTTAAAGTATGTTTATTTTAGAAAAATATTGACATCCTAATTAATTAAGCCATAAGACTTTCCCTTAGACATTTATGAAGGCAGAGTTTCTCACAGTTGTCATTTTAAAAAATATTTTATAATACTTTTATTGCTGTTTTGTGTATTTTATGCATCATTTTTCAGTTTAATTTAGACATGTTCCCCTTTCCCTTCCCCCATCCCCACTCCAGATCATGCATTCTGTCATAACTGTCCTTCATCTTTCTCTCAGTATTCTTGGTATGTTTAGGAATTCACATTTTCCTCCTTTAATTTCATGTTACTCTAAAATATTAATACATACTTTCCACCCATTACAGAGTTTGAAAGTAAGTGGTGGGTCAATTTTATAGCTCATTAAGAGATTTACCTTATAACAACATAGTTGCTTTCGGATAAACAAAAATATAACAATAACCTAAAAATATTTTTATGGAACTTTTGTGCATTTCATATATCACTTCTCAGTTCAATCCAGACTCATTTGCCCCTCCATGCCCTCAACTCCTTCTGAGTTCATGCAGTGTGCCATACATGTCCTGTATCCACTTCTGAGTCTTTTCAAAGTTTTTCAAAGCAGAAGATTATTTTTTGGGGGGGGGAGCTTTACTGTTTCAATCAGTTCTTTGTCCCAGTTCCTTTGTTGTTGTTGTTCCCTCCAATCTGTATTGTCTTCATACAATTAGCATATATATATATATAATATTATATATATATATATATATATATGTATGGTTATTTCCAAATCATATTCAGGATCACATTTTCCTTTTAATTCTATATATTACTCTAAAATATGCACTACATCTCGACCCATATAATCAAAATAATAAAGTTGAAAATAAGTGGTAGAAATTCAGAGCCCTTTAAAGGGAGTCACAATTCTAAGACACAGTTGCTTTTAAATAAAGAGAAATATAACACTTGTAATGTGCTCAGTTTGCCTTATGCCACAAATGAGGGATTCCACTTGTTTTTCTGGGATTGTGTTACCTCACTTAGCATAATATCTTCTAGTACCATCCATTACCTGCAGAGTTCATGATGTCATCTTTCTTTATGGCTGCATAGAATTGCATTCTGTATATGTACTGTATTTCCTCTATCCATTTGTTGGTTGAGGGGCACTTGGGTTGGTTCCAGATTTTGCTATTGTGAAGAGAGCTGCAATAAATATGGATGTGCATGGATCTCTGTGGTAGGATGAGTCTTGAGTCTTGTGGGTATGGCTGGATGGTATGGCTGGGTCAGGTGGTAGGCTCATTTTGAGTCTTTTTTTTTTTTGAGACAGGGTCTCCCTATAGCCTCAGCTGGACTGGAACTCACTCTGTAGACCAGGCTGGCCTTGAACTCACAGAAATCTGCCTGCCTCTGCCTCCCCCTCCCAAGTGCTAAGATTAAAGGCATGCGCCACCATGCCTGGCTTAAAGATGGTTCTTAGCCACCATGTGGGTGCTGAAGATTGAACCCCAGTCCTCTGCAAGAGCAGTTGGCACTCTTAACCACTGACCAATCTCTTCAGTCCCCATTTTGAGTCTTTTAAGGGTTCTCCACACTCTTTCCACAGTAGTTGTACGAGTTTACGTGAGTGTTCCTCTTTCCCACAACCTCTCCTGCATTTGGTGTCTCTTGTTTTCATGATCCTATCCAGGCTTATTGGAAAGAGATTATATCTGAGAGTGGTTTTAATTTGCATTTCCATAATTATTAAGGTTGTTGAACACTTTCAAAGATGTTTCTCAGCCATCTTTAGTTCCTCACTGTTCAGTTCTTTACTCCATCTTGTGTGTGAGTCATTTGTTTCTTCTTTGTTTTCTGAGTAGTTTATACATTCTGGATGTTAATCTCTGACAGATGCATCACTGGTGAAGGTTTCCACCCACTCTGTGGGTTTTCTCTTCACTTCCTTGATTGTTTCTTTCACCATAAGAAGCTTTTGCGTTTGATGAGGTCCCACTTGACAGCTGTTGACCTTATTTCCTTTGCAGCTGCTGTTTGATTTAGAAAGTCTTTTCCTACTCCTATGTCTTGTAGATTGTTACCAACTTTTTCTTCTATCACCTTCAGAGTTTCAGGATTCACACTGAGGTCTTTGATCCACTTGGAGTTGATTTTTGTACAGGGTGAGAGATAGCGGTTTAATTTTGTTCTTCTACATATGATGATCCAGTTTTCCCAGCACCATTTGCTGAAAATGCTATCTTTCCTCCAATGAGCATTTTTGGTCCCTTCATCGAATATGAGGTGGCTGAAATTGTATGAGCTCAAGTTTGGATCTTCAATTTTGTTCTATTGGTCAACAAGTCTGTTTTCCTGTCATTACCAGGCTGTCTTTATGACTATAGCCCCATAATATAGCTTGAAGACTGGTAAGGTGATTCTCCCCAGTATTGCATTTTTCACTCAGGGATGCTTTTGCTATTCTGGGTGTCTTCTTTTCCTATATGAATTTAAGGGATTTTTTTCAAAGACTGTGAAGAAACTCATGGGGATTTTAATTGGGATTGCATTGAATCTGTATATGAATTTGGGTAGAGTGGACATCTCTACTATAATAATTTTTCCAATCCATGAGCATGGAAAGTTTTTCCATCTTTCTTCAGGGGCTTAAAATTTTTGTTGTAGTGGGGCTGGAGAGATGGCTCAGCAGTTAAGAGCACCTACTGCTCTTGCAGAGGACCCAGATTTGATTCCCCGCACCCACATGGTGGCTGAGAACCATCTTTAACTCCAGTTCCAGGAGAATCCAATGCCCTCTTCTGATCTCCATGGCATTGCAGGACACAGGTGCACCAACCTACATGCAGACAGAACACTCATACACATAAAAAATAAATAAATAAATTTTAAAAATTGTTATAGAGATCTTTGGTGTCTTTAGTTAGGTTTGTTCCCAGGTATTTTTTTGAGGCTATTGTGAGTGGGAAGGTCTCCTTATATTCTTTCTCCAGATGCTTGTTGTTGGTGTATAGAAAAGCTACTCATTTTTCTAGGTTAATTTTGTATCCTGATGCTGTACTGAAACTGTCAATTGTTTCTAGGAGTTTTCTGGTGGAGTTTTTACCATTTCTTAGGTAAACTATTGTATCATCTGCAAAAAGACATGTTTGACTTCTTTTTCAGTTCATAGTCCTTTGATTTTCCTTTTTAGCCTATTTCCCTAGCAAGCATTTCAAGCACTATATTGAAGAGGACTGGTGATAGGGGGCAGTCTTGCCAGGTTCCCACCTCGAAGGGGAATGCTTCTAATTTTTCTCCATTTAGGATTATGTTGGCAGTGGGATTATTGTATATGGTTTTGATTATGTTGAGGAATGTTCACTCCAGTCCAGTTCCCTCTAGAACTTTGAATATGAAGGGATGCTGGATCTTGTCAAAAGCCTTTTCTGCATCAGTTGAGATGATTGTGTGGTTTTTGTCTTTCTACAAAAGTCTGTCTATGTGCTTTATGATATTTTTTGATTTACATATGTTGAACCATCCCTGCATCTCTGTATGAATCCAACTTGATCATGATGGATGATCTTTCTGATGTGGGTCTGTATGTTATATGCAAGTATTTTGTTGAGAATTTTTGCATCTATGTTCATTAATGAGATGGGTCTATAGTTACTTTTTTGGTTGTGTCTTTGCCTGGTTTGGGTATTAAAGTGATGCTGGCTTCATAGAAGGAGTTTGGGAGATTTACTTCCGTTTGTATCCTTCTGAATATTTTGAGTAGTAATGGTTGTAAGACCTCTTTAAATGTTTTATAGAATTCTGCTGTGAAACCATCTGGGCCTGGGCTTTTATTAGTTGGGAGGTTTTTTATTACATCTTCAATTTCCTCAAATGTTATAGGTCTGTTTAAACTGTCAACCTCTTCTTGGTTAAGCTTTGCTGGTTCCCAGGACCTCAAATATTCATCCATTTCTCTTAGGTTTTCGAATGCAGTAGAGTATAGATTTTTTTAAGTATTCTCATATGATTGTCTGGATTTTTTCTTTTTCTGTTATGATGTTTCCCTTTTCATCACAAATACTAGTATAATTGATATCTTTGCTGGGTATAGTAATCTGAGTTGGCATCTAAAGTCATTTAGCACTGGGAATACTTTGGTCCACATTCTTCTGGTTTTCATAGTTTACACTGAGATGTCAGGTGTAATTTTCATGGATTTCCCCTTATATGTAACTTGTTTTTCTCTTGTGGTTTTCAGTATTTTGTCTTTGTTTTGAGCATCTAGCGTTTTAACTGTGATATGGTGTGGGGAATTTCTTTTTGGATCTTGTCTATTTTGGTGTTCTACATGCTTCTTGTATTTGTATAGGTTTGTCTTTTTTCAGATTGGGAAAATTTTCTTCTATTATCCTGTTGAAGATCTGCTTAATATCATTGTGTTGGGGGACTAGAGAGATAGCCTAGCGGTTAAGAGCGCCGAATGCTCTTACAGAGGACCCAGGTTCGATCCCCAGCACCCACATGGTGGCCGAGAACCATCTGAAACTCCAATTCCAGGAAAACTCCAGTTCCAGGGGAATCTGACACCCTCTTCTGACCTCCGTGGCATTGCACGACACGGGTGCACAGACCTGCATGCAGACAGTACATTCATACGCATACATAAATAAATAAAATTAAATAAATAAAAATTAAAATATCATTGTCTTGGGATTCTTCTTCCCCTATCCCTATGATGTGGATATTTGGTCTTTTCATAGTATCCCACACTTCCTGGTTATTTCACATTTGTGATTTTTTTCTTTTTTTAATTAATTAATTAATTAATTAATTAATTATCAAATCTAGACCCTTGTCCCCCCCACATTCCCCCACCCCACCAGAGCTCATGCATTCTGCCAAACATGCTTTTCATCTCTTTCTCAGTCTTTCTCAATATTCTCCATGTGGAAGTTGATTGTTTTGAGCAGAAGTTCACAGTTTCAGTCAGTTCTTTGATGCAGTCCTTTCTGTTGTTGTTGTCGTTGTTGTTGTTTCCAATATGCATCACTCCCAACTGCTTTGGACAAAAGTTCAAGGGGCTATGCACAAGAAATACTTACAACTAGGTAATTGGCACTAGCATCCACAGATGAGGGATACCATTCGTTGTTTTTTTCTGGGACTGTGTTACTTCACTCAGCATGATGTTCACTAGCTCCAGCCATTTTTCTGCAAAGCTCATGATGTCATCTTTCTTTACTGATGCATAGAACTCCATTGTGTAGATGTACCACATTTTCTCTATCCACTCATCAGTTGAGGGGCATTTGGGTTGGTTCCAGCTCCTTGCTATTGTGAAGAGAGCTGAAATAAACATGGCCGTGCATGTATCTCTGTGGTGGGGTGAGTCTTGAGGGTACATGCCTAGGAGTGGTATAGTAGGTCAGGTAGCAAGTTCATGCCAAGTCTTCCAAGGGTTCTCCACACTACACTTGTGATTTTTAAAATTTTTTCATAATCTTCACTTGAACATTTTAGTTGTTCCATGTTATCCTGCAGGTCTGATATTCTATTTTCTGCTTCATCCTTTCTGCTTCTGAGGCTTTTTCTCATCTTTCCTTGTTGATTGGATAAATGTTCCATTTCCTTTTCATTTCTTCCTTTGATTTCTTTAGTATTTCCACTTCCTTTTGGAGCTTGTCATTCTCTACTTGTAGCTCCTTGCTTCACTGGTCTGTTTATTTATTTTTTTCATTTCAGCCTGGGATCTTTTCAGTGTTTCCACTTCCAGAGTTTCTCCTTCTAGTTCTTTAGTTCTTTTTTGAAGTTTGTGTTTCTCTTCCTCTAGTTGTTTTCAGAGTTTGTCATTCTCTCCCTCTAGTTCTTTCCAGAGTTTATCATTCTTTCCTTCTAGATCCTTCCTGAGTTTTTCATTTTCTCACCCTTAGTTCTCTGATTTGTTATTTATACTCTTTGATTTCTTTGACTATGTCTACATCTGTTCTTCTGAGGTTCATGTCTTGGTTTCTTTCCAGGTGGATCTCCTTGTAGGGATCTTCTATTGGACCAGTTGAGTTCAGTGTGGATTTATTATGAGCTTTTCCCATGTTGTTATTTTTTTTTCTTTGTGGCTTCATTATGTGGGTTTATTTTTTTGTTTGGACTCTGTGCTAGTCTCGAATGTTAATATGGAGGATTGGTGGGTCACTCATTGTGCTTCCTGCTGTTCAGTTCCTCTACATTGGCTGTACAACTTAGAATCACTAACACTGCACCCACTGGATAGTCTACACCACAACTCCACCAGCTTACTGGATCGTCTGCACCACTACTGTGGGTAGGGGGAAGGTTTGCTCCCTTGGGCTGTGCACCGGGCCCCCTGAGCATGGCTGGGTGACTCTGCCCATGCTGATCACAAGGGAGGCAGGGCATCACATCCCACCTAGTCCCTGAGGCATGCCTCTGGTGCTGGTCCACTGGTCTCCCATGGTTTCCCGGCCCACCTGAGTGTTTGCTGGGTTCCTAGGCATCTGGGTTAGTGTGGCTTACTGAAATTCTTAATCATTTCTAGGGGTTTTCTGGTGGAGTTTTTTTAACCACCGTGATGGACTTACTACCCAGCCAAGAAAAATAGCGTTAATTATGTAGAGATTATTTTTTCTATGCCAATTTTGTTTTAAAATAGGCTTTTACTGAGGAGCTCAGGCAGACCTCAAAATCATTCCCCCTGCCTTAGCCTCACTAGTGCTGCTTTTGTTATAGGCATGTATCACCTTTCATTTGTATAACAGTATGAACACATCCTTTTGACATTCATTAAAAATGAGATAATTACAATGAATTTAAAATGGAAGGTAATGTCACATACACAATCCATGTGATTTGCAAACATTCAATTGCCCTGGTTTCCTTGGTTTAGAATATGATCTTCCACATATCCATTTCCTTACCTTCTGATAAATGGTACCAAGGCAGATTAAGAAAAGCTACAGCCTTTGTACCCCCACCAAATCCCTTTAAAATACCTCCTTACTTTTGTTAACAATACCTTGCCTACCAAGTCTTGATACACACAAAGAGACCTGTAGCCGTGTGGACATAGGTTGGCAGTATTGTGGGAATCTCCAATGTCATTATCCAAAATGTAGGCAGGATATAGTAAAGGAATAAAAAGTAAATGGTGTCTCGGGCAAATACAAAGTTGACCAAAATCTGATCCAGACTCTGCTCTCACAAAGCTCTCAGTTACAATGGATTACTTTCATCAAATGATCTTACAGTATAAGAAACCTTTAGAATTTGTGTCTGGGGGCTTGAACTAGCCTGAGTGGCCAGGAAGAGAATTCCCTGAGGAAATGAGACCCAAAATGTGATGGGTGTGTACAGTTAAGTGGACAAAGAACAAGAGCCCCCCTCTGTTGTCAACACAGAGAGAGAGCTTATAGCTGGCTGAGATTTAGTAAAGCAAATGTAAACAGTTTACTGTTGCTAGAGTAGGAACAGAGAAAATGGTTAAAACAGAGCCTGGAAAAGAAAGGAAAGGAAGTAAGAGTAAAACCAACCAAGAGCTGGAAAGATGGATCAGAGGATAAGAGCACCGGCTGCTCCTGTAGAGGATCTTTGTTTGGTTCTCAGCACCCACATGGCAGCTAACAGTAGTCAATAACTCCAGTTCCAGGGGACCCAATGCTCTCTTGTTGCCTCTGTGAGCATTGCATGCATGTGCTGCAGTTACATACATGCAGGCAAAAGCCTCATACACATAAAATAAAAATAAACAATAAAAATGCCACGTTTGGTGGTGCACACATTTAATCCTAGCACTTGGGAGGCAAAGGCAGGTGGATCTCTGTGAGTTCAAAGCCATCCTGGGCTATATAGTGAGTTCCAGGACAGCCAGAGCTACAGGGAAACCCTATCTCAAAAAGAATAAATAAATAAATAGATAAATAAATAAATAAATAAATAACTACACAGATCATGATGAATATGTGGGATTTGGTCCAAAAACAATAGGAAGAGTTATAAGAGTGTTTATCAACCTGGTAACATTATCAGACACAGGTTTTCAAAGATCATTCTGGCAGCAATTTGGATCTCTATTCTAGAACTTCACATCTGTATGCTGCCATCTTCCATTATGGAGCTGAGAGCTCCTGCTGCAAAAGATTAAAGCAAATTATTCTTCTATCACACTGAATAAATCAGAGTACCTTGGGGCTTCTTTCTCATATTTATATTGAAAGTATTTACTCCATTTCTGAAGCCCAAAGCTGTTTTAAATACCATGGAAATGCTTTGTCTGGATTCATATCATCACAGTAACAAATATCAACCAGAAGGCTCTCTTCGTGATTTCCATCTTAGTAATTTATTAAATAAAAATACATCTTATTGGATGCAATCCCATTAATTCTTTCAGCCACATGTTTCATTATTTCTCTTAACTATAAGAAGAAAAGCCAGTGAAATACTTCAGCAGGTCAGGGCATGTGCCCCTGGTCCTGAGGACCTTAAATCAGTTCCCAGAACCCACCAATAGAAGCAAAGAACTCTCACATGTTTTCCTCTGACCTCCACATGTGTACAATTGTATGCATGCACCTACCCATATACATATACACTCACACATCCCATACATACACAAAAAAATGTAAAGAAGTGCAAAAAGATTAAGAGAGTCCCAGTCAATAAACATTTATGCATATTACAATTTTATACCTAATATTTTTGAGGTTAATTTTAATACATGAAAATAGGAATAACTAAATATGATCCACTTGTCTCTAATATATTAGATAGATTATATTATCTGGTAAAAGCTACATCCTAAAACCGTTTTTCATGTTTTTAATATGAGCATCATACAGTTTCTAACTCTTCTTAGCTTTCTCATTTCATTAATCCATCATGACTTCCTCACAAATCTTGATAAAGGAAAGGTAAAATTGTATAATTTATGTGACTAGGAAATTAATAAATAAGCTAAGGAAATATGTCACCAAAACACAGTTAATCCTATAGCACTTTTGTCACCTGTCTTCTTAGAAGAAGAATATATTTAGAAGAAAATTAAGTACAGACTGTATTATCCGGACAAATCCTGCCAATCTATTACACATCTACTTCCCTTGATGTCGTTTATCATCTTGCCTTTCAAACTGCACAAGTTCTAAAAATATAAAAGGGCCTTCTGAGAATAGTAGCATTGGAACTCCAGCGCTATTTATAAGTGTTGTTTTCTATTGCTCTTCTGGTGAAACCAGTCCATACTTCAACTCTGTGGGATTTCTTTAACAAATTTCCTTTAAAAAAGGACTAAAGGGAAAAAAGGAAGGATAGAAAAGGAAGAGGAAAACATTAGGGATTGGGAGTATGGGAGAGGCAGGAAAAAAGGAGAAGGGAGCTGAATTTTTTAAGTTAATTTTTATTGAGCTCATTTCATACATTTCTTAATCAAATTTAGATTCATTCCCCCATCCATGCCCACCCCTTGTGCCCCCCACCCCCGCCTGAGCTCATGGATTCTGTTCTACATGTTAAGTCCTGTCTTGCATCTTTTCTCAGTCTTTTATAATCTTTTTGATGCACAAGTTTACCGTTTTGGTCAGTTCTTTGAATAGGTTTTTCTCTCTCTTTTTGTTCCCTTTAATTTTATATTATTCCAAAATATGCATATATACCCTCCATACATAAATCAAAATTACAAAATCTGAAAATAAACTTTAAGTTAACTCCAAAACACATTCAGGGATTCATATTTTATTTTATTTTTTTGATATTCATATAATAATAAATTTTAGTTTTTTATTTAATTTTTTGATGCTTTGTGCATTTCATACATCATTTTCCAATTCAGATCAGGCATATTTCCCTTTCCCTTTCCCCCCACTCCCACCCCTTCCCAGATCATGTATTCTGCCATAACTGTCCTGCATCTTTCTCTCAGTTTTTTTTTTTTCATTTTTTAGCTATTAGTGATAATCCATGAGTATAAGCATCCTTCATGCAAAACCAATCTGCAGGCTGTTGTGCCCAAACCCCCACAGCCCCACCATCCAGTGGGGGGTGACAGGTTGTTTGTTCAATCAAGTTGATCAAATGAGTGTCCAGACTACATTGCTGTAGTTTCACCATTCACCCCAATCGCAGCCTTTACATTCTACCACGCCCCCTCTTCCGCAGATTGTTCCCTAGGCTTAGAAAAGGGGCACAGGTGGATGAGAAGTAAAACAGTCCACTCTCTCTGGAGCTGTTGACTTGGACTCTGGTCAATTCTGGCTCTTTCCTTTCATGGGCTGACAGTTTGTCCAGGAGTGACTTTTCGATCCTACTAATGAAGCAAGGGATTCATATTTTAACACTAAAGTTGCATGCAGGTAAAGCTCTTTCGCTGTTGTTTATATTTGTGTATATGTATGTTTGGGCATGTACATGCTACAGCATGTATGTGGAGGTCACAAAACACCTTAAAAATGTTAATTCTCTCTGTCTATCATGTAGATTCTGAGGATCAAGGTCAGATCATCAGGCTTGGTTGCAACAGCCTTTACCTGCTGAGCCATCATGCCAGCCCAGAGAAAGCACTCTCGTTTTTTCAATCCCATGAGTGAAAAGGTGTCTAAGTCCATTATTGACCCCAATTCTATTTTTCCAAGATATCTCCTGCTAAGCAGTATTAAAAAGCATCTCACCACTGTTTAACAAACTTGACCTTGAAACTGACATGATACTCAATGGAATTAAGGTACAGCTGATAATAGTTATCCAATATTACATTTGACAATATTTTATTCTAATTCAGCAATCTAGAAAAACAAATACTTTAAACTGCAATTAAATTCAGTTTAAAGCATGTTTAAAATAAGGTCATGATAGTGTCTTTATAATTTAAGAATTGTTTTAAAGGCACAAGAAGTATTTTATATACATAAAGGAAGACAATTTGTATTCTGTTACCCACAAGAAAGCAATTTAAATGAATTTTTAGAATGCTACAACTTTACCATTAACATATATTTGCTGATTGTCTACTAAATGTTGGGAATGGATTATACAAAGTTGAATAAAAGTATGTCCTTCCTTGTGGATTTGTTTTTATGAGACCCAAACAGGCATATACACAAATTAGCATAGAATAGAATGCCAAGTGCTGAAAAACTACCGAAACAGATTAAAGCTTGTTATAATTAAGATAGCTAGAGAATATTCCTCTAAAGTGTTAACATCAAACAAAGAACTGAATGATGGAACATTCTATGGTGCTGGGACAGCATTGGAAGGGATATGAGCTAGCCATATATGCTGGATAGCTTCACTTGCAACTTGACACACCTGAGTGGAGAACTTCAACTGAGGAACTTCCTCCATTGGATTAGCCTGTGGCAATATCTGTAGGGCATTTTCTTGATTGTTGAGAGATGTGGGAGGGCCTATCCCAATACAGGTGGTGCCACCCCTAGGTATGTAGTTCTATATTGTATAAGAAAGTAGACTCGGGTGGGGCCTGGTGGTGCACGCCTATAATCCGAGCACCTGGGAGGCAGAGACAGAGGCAGGTGGGTCTCTGTGTGTTCAAGGCCAACATGGTCTACATTTTGAGCTCCAGGCCAGCTAGGATTAAAGAAAGACCCTGTCTCAAAAAGACAAAAAAAAAAAAAAAAAAGGAAAGAGAAAAAGAAAGAAAATAGGCTCGGCATAATCCAGAGGAACAAGCCAATAAGCAACATTCCTCTAGGGTCCGTGCTTGGGCTCCTGCCTCCAGGTCCTTGCCCTGAGTTTTTGCCCTGATCTTCCCTCAGTGGTGAACTGTGACCTAGGACATATAAGACAAAATAAACCCTTTCCTCCCCAAGTTGGTTTTGGTCAGCAGTTTTAGCATAACAGTAGACAACTAAGAAAAATGTATTTAAATAATGTCATGAAATCTAAGTTGCTGATTAAAAATGAGAACGTTGAAATGTGTTAATCAATTCCATTTACCACATGCTTTTATGAGCTAATGCTGTATAGGCAGCAAAAATATACTTTACAAATACACAGAACACTTCAATGCTATTGGTAATGTTTGTGCTGTAAAACATATATGCAGTATTCTGAATTGTTCAACAGCGCATGGAGGTCTGTAGAAATGCATTTATGGACCTATGGGAATGAATTTGCTGGCAATGCCTTCTGCAATAAAAGGGAATTTTACCTAATCTGGTAACCAACTTAATTGTTTGTTTTGAGACCATTTATCACTGTGTGTTCAATCTTCCTTCCTACTATGTAGTCACCTTGTTTAAATTTAATTAGCCATTAGGAAAATAATGTAAATAACCTTATCTTGAGCTCCCCCATGTAATTAACTTCTACAAACTAAATATATGGCATTAATCTTAAATTATATTCCCTATTTCTCCCTCACCATGACCCTTCCTTGCTCATAACCTAGAATAAAATGTGTGTGTGTGTGTGTGTGTGTGTTGAATTAATATCATTGTTTAATCAAGCAGTGACTGACCTTGGAAGCATGTTGGAAGCAGTGAATTGTCCACAATAAATGTGGCAGAACAACTTGTGGGTTTAGGTTGATAACATCTGCTCCGGTTTTTTGATACAGTTGGGGGTCAACAGGGGTAAGAAAAGGGAAATTTTCCCCTAATAAAAACCTGGTTAAGGGAGCTAGAGAGATGGCTCAGTGGTCAAGAGCACTGGCTGCTCTTGCAGAGGATCTGGGTTCCATTCCCAGCACCCACATGATAGCTAACAACTGTCCATAACTCCAGTTCCAGAGTATCTGACATACTCATACACAAAAAATTAAAAAAATATATATTGTTTAGAAAATGGTTAAGTAAGCCAGGTGTGGTGGCGCATGCCTTTAATCCTAGCACTTGGGAGGCAGAGGCAGGCGGATCTTTGTGAGTTCAAGGCCAGCCTGGTCTAAACAGTGAGTTCCAGGACAGCTGGAGCTACAGGGAAACCCTATCTCGAAAGGACCAAAAAAAAAAAAAAAAAAAAAAAAAAAAAAAAAAAAAAAAAAAAAAAGGTTAAGTATTCTTTCAGACGTTTCTCATTCCCTTCCAAATCCATGCTTGTTTGCTGTTCAGATTGGCTCACTCTCAATTTAAATGACTTCAGGAGTTACTTTTTCCTTAATTGGGCACTGCTGCATAGACCAAGAAATTTTCTGGTTCCTGAAGATTTAATATACTAACGTAGTCCCAGTTCAAAGACCATTTACCCTCTTTACTTTAGGACATTTGTGTCAGTATCATTTGTACAAAATCTTTAATCAGGAGGAGTTTTATTACCCTGTGTTTTAATGATCCATTAAAGAATTTTAAATAGTCCTGAAAATTGGTATTATAATAATAAACTAGCAAGGACACCAAGTAATTCTAAAAACCTCGTGTTCCAATTTATTTAGCAATCTTAACATCATCCAATCTTCCTCACAAATTTTCTACAGAAGAATCTGTCATTTTAGTGACTCTTGTTGGCATAAAATATTCTACAAACTCTGTAACTTAAATTCAACTTTGCAAACTTTTTCAACTCCTTAGAGTGCAACCGATATGACCACGGCCACTGCCAGGGCCCAGAAAGAATGTAAATTGTGCCTGATTCTACTTTTGTCATTTTTAAACAAGCTCAGTCTATCAGAGCACAACTATTTACTCCATACGGATAGTGAATCTCAAGATTTCTACTTAAGGTGAGATAAGTAAACACATAAACATGGCTGATTTATTGTAAACTATTTTTGTAATGAGTATAATATCTGATAGAAGCAATTTAAGGAAGGAAAAACTTACATTGGGTCAGTTTCAGAATGTTTCAGTCCATTGCGGTAAGGCATGGCAGAGCCACTCAGTTCACAGTGACAGGAACATGGGCAGATAGAGGACCAGAAAGTAGAGAGGAAGCTGTAACCGGAGGCTTGGTTACCCTTCAAAGGCCCACCCCAAGTGACCTACTCCTCTCTGCTAAGCAGGAGTCTTCCAAAACAGCTCTGAAAGCTGGGGAATAAAAACTCAACCCTGTGGTGGATACTTCAGATCCAAACCATAATAGTATCCAACCACCATAGTTTGTAATCATGAAATTAAGTGATGATAAGGATGCTATTCTTGTGCATTATATATTTCGACTCCAAAATCATAAGCCTGAAAACCTCAACTACAATGCAGAAATCTAATCTAAAAACAACCATGATTGTGGTAACCACAAGTCCCTACAAGTGGGTCCTGGTGCATTGCAGATTAAGAATTTACTCTCGCTCATGTGACCTTGAAACTCTTTACTTGGCAGCAGCATATTCTGCTCTATGTGTCCAACTGATGTGCTGATATTCACAAAACTCCTACTTGCATTCATGAACGCATTCTGTTATTGCCGTTCTTGTGCACTTCTGTCTACACATCTCTACCAGAAAGACAATGGATACCCACTTCTGATGCCCCACAGCCTCACGTAGAGCTGTAAAATATTCTACAAGGTCTGTATTCATATCCTTTAACCCTTAGTTGACATTCAGTAATTCAATATGTTTTATGTGTGATGTCCATGCCTGAAATAAAGACTTCACTGAAAAATTCTAAAGCTTTTTTCTACTCTGCACTAGTACCCAAGACACTATCATATTAATGTTGCCATTTTTCTGTATGCCAGTCTTATCGGCATGTACTTATGCACTAAGTAGCCCATCTGATGTTCTGTTTGAAAGTAATCACCATACTCAAAAAGTTATCCACTTGCTATGTAATTCTAAACACATAGACTTATAGTCTAGATAAGTGGAATTACAGAACATACATTTTCCATTTTTTTTTTTTTTGTCTTTTCGAGACAGGGTCTCCCTGTACCCCAGCTGTCTTGGAACTCACTCTGTAGACCAGACTGGCCTTGAACTCACAAAGATCCTCCACCTGCCTCTGCCTCCCAAGTGCTAGGATTAAAGGTGTGTGCCACCACACCCACCACATTTTCTGTTTTTAAAATGTTCTTTTCTAATAAAATATTTTATTGATGTTTTGTGTGTTTCATACATCATTTTCAGTCCAATTTATACATATTCCCTTTTCCCTGCCCTCCACCCTCCCCCAGTTCATGAATTATACCATACATATCCAGCATCTTTCTCTAAGTTTGTCAAAGTTTTTCTCTACAGAGGTTTATTGTTTAGGGCAGAATTTAACTGTATCAGTCAGTTCTTTGACCCAGTCCTTATGTTGTTGTTGTTACTTTCCATTTGTATTGCTCCAAAATATGCCTATATAAATATCATATATGTACTAAAATTATGACCTCTGAATATAAACTGTATGCTATTTCCAAAGTGTGTTTAGGAATTCACATTTTCCCTTTAATTTTATATTACTCTAAAATATATTACCCATATACGGTAATTACAATGTCTGAAAATACTCAGAAGGCAGTTGTATTATACCTACCTATAGGGTGGAATCAAAGAACGATTTCATCAAATTCACCCATGCCGTTTTGGGTGACTGTATGTGATTAACTTGGAAGCAAACTTCATTTTTAAGTTAAACATCCTATAGGTGAAAGAGAAATGCTACAAGGGATTATGTACACAGAAAAAAATTATAGAGCACATTTGTATGTGCCAATCCAAAAGTTATGGTTATACAGATTTAAGTAAAACAATGTGGACAACGGCAATTTATATCTCCAATTAACTCAAAATCATTACCATTTTTATCAGAGGCCTTTTTCAAAACATATGTGTTTAATACTACACATATTTTACTCTTACTAAGACCTAAAAGACCCATTCACTGTAGACAGCATCTGGGCCAAAAACGGATAACTTTTTGAACTGCCGTCAATTAAATATGCATTAATCGAAATAAACCCATGTCCCTATCCCGCCCTCCACCCCTCCGATTCACCATTTCAGTCCAGTTTCTGATGCAGTCTTTCTGGTTGTTGTTCTTTATATGGCATCCCTCTTCACAAGAATGTTTATAACTGGGTTATTGGTGCTAGCATCCACATTACTGAGGGGACACCATTTGTCGTTTGTTTCTCGGGGACTGTGTTACTTCACTTAACAAAATGTCTTCTAGCTCCCATCCACTTTACCTGCAAAGTTATGATGTTTTTTTTTTACTGCTGCACAGAAATCAATTGTGTAGATGTACAGCATTTTCATTACACTCCTCAGTTGGACGGGCACATGGGTGAATTCCAGCTTTTGCTATTTGAACAGAGCTGCCAATAAATATAGCTGTGCATGTATCCTGCAGTAAGATGAATCTGTGGAATATACCCAGTAGTGGTAAGACTGGGTCAAATGGCAGTCTTTTGACTCTTCTAAGGTTCTCCACATGCTTTACATAGGGGGCCTGTGTACAGTTTACATTCCCACACGCAGTGATCGGAGTTGTACCCTTTCCCACACCACTCTTCCATCATTCGTCATCCTTGTTTACTAAGATCCACTGCCAGTCTTATGGAGTAAGAGATATCTCATAAGTGGTTTTTAAAATTTGTATTTCCTTAATTATTATGCGATGTTGACACTGAAGATGTATTCGTCATACTCTATTCTCTTTGATCAGTCTCTTGTTAGCTGTTCCATCTTTTGAGTGGTCATTGTTTTTCTTCTTCTTTGGTTTTTGAGTGCTTTTACTGGATGTTAATGCTTTGTCAGATTTATCGCAGGTGAAGTTTTCCTCCCACTCTCGTGGGTTTATCTTCACTTCCTTTATTTTTCTCTTTGATGTACAGAAGCTTTTGAGTTTATGTTAATTTGACCAATGTCGATCTTATTTTCGTGTGCAGCTGTTGTCTGATTAGGAAGTCTTTTCCTACACTTAAGTTCTTGTAGTCTGCTGCCAAGTTTCTCTTCTATACCTCCAGCGTTTTGGGTTTCACGTTGACCTGGGTCTTTGATCCATCTGGGAATTGACTTTTGTACAGGTGCCGAGGTAGGGGTTTAATTTTCATTCTTTAATGTGGTGATCCAGTTTTGCCAGCCACCACTGCTGATGATTGCTTGTCTTTACTTTCCTACAATGTGTCTTCTTAGCCCCTTTTCAGATATGAGTGACTGAAACTGAAATTCTATCGTGCTCAGGTTTGGATCTCAGTTTTATTCCATTTTTCAACAGGGTTGTTTTGTGCCAGTACCAGGCTGGTTTTTATGACTATACGCCCTGTAGTATAGTTTGATGTCGTAGAGTGATCCCCCTTATTGCTCTTTTTGCTCAGGGTGGCTTGCCTATTGGGGTCTTTGTTTTTCCAAAATGAAATTGAAGATTTTTTTTCCAAGCCTGTGAAGAAAACTCTGCTTGGGACTTTTCCCCCTTTCCTGATTGGGATGCATTAAATCTGTAACTAGTTTGGGTAGTAGGAGGACTTCTCTTACTATATTTATTTTCCCAATCCATGAAGCATGGGAGGTCTTTCCTTTCGATGTCTTCTTCAATTTCTTTTTCAGGGGTTTAAAATTTTTGTTGTGCATCCTTGGTGTCTTTGTTAGGTTGTTCCTAGGTATTTTATTGTTTTTGAGGCTCTTGTGTAAGTGGGAAAATTTCGGCTTGTAGTCCTTCTTAGTGCTGTTTGGGTAAAGAAAGACTACTGATTTTCTAGATTATTTGTATCCTGCAGCTTGTGCAAAGCTTAATTTCTAGGACGTTTCTGGTGGAGTTTTACGCATTCTTAGGTAGACTATATCATCATAGCAAAAAAGACAGATGTTTGACTTCTCTTTTCCATTCAGACTCTTTAATTTCCTTTCTTGCCCTATTCCCTAGCAATGATTTCAAGCACTATGTTGAAAGCGGTGACAGGGGGCAGACCTTGCCATGGCGTCCACTACCGTAAGGGGAATGCTTCATGTGTTTCTCCATTTAGCGATGTATTGGATGTGGGATTTACTGTATATGGTTTTGATTAATTGAGGAAGTTCACTTCAGAAACTCCATATCCCTCTTAGACATTTGAAATGAGGGAATGCTGGATTTTCAAAGGCTTTTATCTATTCAATTGAGATGATGTGGTTGGTCTTTTTTTTCCTTCAAAAGTCCAGTTTAAGTGTTTTTATGATATTTTCGTGTTTGTGCTATGTTGCAACATCCTGCAATTCTTCTGGTATGAATCCAACTGATGCATGATGGATGATTTCTATGCATGGGTCTGTATACGTATATGCAAGTATTCCTGTTTAGATTTTTTGCGTATCTGTGTTCATTAAGGGAGAGGGTCTAATGTTCTCCTTTTTGGTTGTGCTTGCCATGGTTTGTTGTAAGCCGCTGATGCTGGCTTCATAGAAGGATCTGTTTGGATGAGCTTTACTTCCGTCTTTGATCCTTCGCAAATTTGAGTAGTAATTGGTTGTTAGTCCTCTTTAACCTTTTCAAGAATTTTGTTGTGAAACACTGGGCACTGGCATTTTTCTAGTTGGGAGGTATTATTACATCTTAATTTCATCCTTATATTATGGATATTTTAACTTGTCGATTATTCTCTGGTTGAGTTTTGGTGGTATCTCAGGATTTCCGATATTCATCCTCTTTCTTTAGGTTTCCAATACTAGTAGGATATAGGTTTTTGAGTATTCCCCCTTGGTTGTCTGGATCTGTTCATTGTCTGTTGTGATATTTCCCTTCATCACAGATGTATTGATTGGAGTGGTTCCTTCTTTCTTTTGGTTCAGGCTGAGCTAGAGATCTATCTTGTTTACTCTCTCGAAGAGCCAACTTTTGGATTCATTGATTTTTTTTGTATGGTTTCTTTGTTTCTGTTCATTGATCTCTGCTCTGACCTTTTGTTATTCTTTGTTCTGCTGCGATTAGGGTTCATAGGGTTCATATGTTGTTGTTTCTCAAGTATTTAGCTGTAGTGTTAGATCATTCTTGTGCTCTTCTGTTTTTTTAAGTAGGCAATTAGAGCTATAAAACTTCCCTCTTAGGGATGCTTTTAAAGTGTCCCATAGGTTTGCTATGTGTTTTATCATTTGTCATTCAGTTCCAGTGGAATGCTTTTACTCTTTCTTTTATTTCTCCTTGGACCCATTCCATTATTCAGGAGCGTGTTGTTTAGTCGCCATGTGTCCTTTTAGGTGTAAGGTTTATCTTGGTGTTGACCTTGAGTTTTATTGCACGTGGTCGATAGAATGCATAAGATTATTTTCATCTTTTCGTATTTGTTGCGCTTTTTTCCTGTGTCCCCGTATATGGTCTATTTTGGAGAATGTTTGTGAGGTGCTGAGTAGACGTGTATCTCTGGTGTTGCGAAATATTGATTAGATGTCTGTGAGGTCCATTTGGTGTATTGTTATCATTTAGTAACGTTGTCTCTTGTCATTCCTTTGTCCTGTGGACTTCTGTCCTAGGGGATCAATGGCTGGTATTGAAGTCCCGTATGATTAGTGTGCTGGGGTTAATTGTTCCTTGCTGATCCTGGAATTGTCTCTATAAAGTTTTGGTGCCCTACTGGGGTTTTCTTGTGTTTGGTGCGTATATATTATTGATTGTGAGATCTTCATCGTCAATGTTCCTTTAATAAAGATGTAATGGACCCTCTTTGTCTCTTTTGGACTTCTTTTGTTTTGAAGTCTATTTTGTCTGATATTAGAATAGCCACACCCGCTTCTTTTTGGTACCATTTGCTGAAAATACTTCCTTACCATTCCTCCCCTTAAGTTGGTGCCTATTCCTTGAAATTGAGAGGTTTCTTGTAGACAGCCTATCGATGGGTTTTGTTTCCTAATCCATTCTCCCAGTCTATGCCTTTGATGGTGAGTTTAGCTCATTGATATTTAAGGTTATATTTAAAGATGGTCTGTGCTGTTCCTTTACTTTTTTTATCCATTTGGACTTCTAGCTCTGATTTTAATTAGTTTCTTTTCCTAGAGTTTGAGCGCTTGTTGCTCTCTCTTCTGCCCTTTGAATTGCCTTCAAGTATTTCTGGAGAGTGGTTTTTCTAGACATGTATTCTACCATCTGTTTATGCCATGGAAGATTTTTCTCTTCTTCCAACTATAGTCAACATTTTTGCCGGGTAAAATATTCTGGGTTGACCTTCCCATAGTCTTTTAACACTGGGACTGCTTTGCTCCAGTTCTTCTGCTTCATGGTTGTGCTGAGAAGTCAGTTGTAATTCTGATGGGTTTCCCTTTGTAACGTGACTTGTTGTTTTTCTTGTGTAGCCTTCAGAATTTTTGTCTTTGTTTTTGGGCATCTAGCATTTTAACTATGATATGCATGGGAGTTTCTTTTTGATCTTGTCTCTTGGAGTTCCTCTGTGCTTCTTGTTTTGTTGGGTTTTTGTCTATTTTTAGTTTGGGGACTTTTTCATCTATTATTCTGTTAAACATCTGATCCCTTACTATTCCCTGAGATTCTTCTCCTTCCTCTCTTCCTATGATGCCACGAGGTTTGATCCTTTTTCATAGTGTCCCATATTTCTGGTTGTTCCACTTTTGGTATTTTAAAATTTTTCATAATCTATACATGAGCTTTTCGTTGCTCTCTCGTGTATCTTCCACGATTATATTATTTGTTTGCTTCCTCTATTTTACTTCTGTGGCTTTTTCCCATCCGTTATTCTTGACTGGCATGAGTGTTCATATTCCTTTTTGTTTCTTTGTGTTTTCCTTTAGTTGTTCCATTTCCTCCTTTTGCATTCTCAATCTCTTCTTGGTGCTCCTTTACTTCATTGGTTGGCTTTCTTTTCCAGTGTTTCTACTTACTTCAGAGTTTTTTTTTTCTCCCTCTAGTTCTTTCTGAGTTTGTCAATCTTTCCTTTAGTTCTTTCAAAGTTTGTCATTGTATCCTCTTAGGTCCCTTTTGAGTTTTTCATTCTCTCTCTTTAGTTCTCTGAATTCTTCTTTTTTTCTTTAATTTCTCTGCGTAGGTCTGCAATTATTCCTCTAACGTCTTTTCTGGGGTCACCTCCAAGAGGATCCCATTGAAGCTATCTCCTCCATGTTTGGTAGAGCCTGGTGTGGGATTATCCTGTGACCTTCCCATGTTGTCCTTTGTCGTGTCCCTGGCCATGTGGGTTTCCCTTTTGTAGTTTAAATCACAAGTCTCCACTATGTTAGCAGATTGTTTTTCGCCTTTCCTCCTTCCGATGCTTTTCCCCCTTTCCTCTCCTTGTTATGAACGTATTGGGACTTGTTCTAGTTTCAGGGCTCCAATTTTTTGTTTCCCTATTTGATGTTGGAAGCCTAAGTCAATCTTCTCTTCCTGTTCTGAAGGTTCTCCAAAAGAAAGTCACTTGGATATTTCACCAATTCCCGTTGGCGTGGGTGAGGCGGGAGTGGCCTGACCTAGCCCATGCCCAGATACCTGCTTGAGTGGCTTATGGCGTCCTGACTGTGCCTCTGGAGCTGGCCCACACAAAGCTGATGAGGGACCAAGCAAACCCAAACCCCACCCTCTGGTCACACTACAAAGGCAAAGCGTGGTCCTGCAGAGATGGGAACCCCCTGCAAGAAGGCTCAGATTTGAGACCCTCTTCCAGCCGCCCCTGAGGGACAGGTCCACCCAACCAACAACAAACAATTACGTCCTGAGTGACTTTCCGACCTCTCCTGTGCCTCAGGCGCGGCCCTCACCGCTGTCATCCTTTTTTCCTGTTGCATAGAACTCCTTGTGTAGATGTACCACATTTTGGATCCACTTGTCAGTTGAGCGGCATTTGGCTTGTTCTAATAATCACAAATTAAAGTTTCCTGATAAGTCTGCATTGCCTGTAATTTCTACGGTGCACTAGTCATGTGAATGATAGATATTGACAACAATACTAAACATACCAATTATAAAAAGAAATGTTCAGAAAATATTTATGAATTTCCTACAATGTAACATCATACTAAGATGTTCAGAATCACTGGCGAGGGAATAATGTCCATCATCATAGGACATAGAAACTAGAAAAATGTCCAATAAATCATCAACAGAAATAAGGATGAATTTAGTGACACAGTAGAAGAAACAGCAAGTTTAAGATGCTAAAGGAACATATCATGGAGATGAGTGTCTGAGTGAGGGAGGATATCAAGAAAGCTCTCTAGAAGTGATACTTTAAAAAATTACGTCTAAAAACAGTAGACAACCTTTGCATAAGTTGTAGTAAAGGTGAGAGGTAAGAAATGTTTTATGTTCCAAGCAGAAATATCAACATGCCAAAAGGCTGGGATGAAAACAAAATGGTAGAGTTGGAAAATCTAAGGATATTCACTTTAGCAACACATAAGCTTCATGAAGAGACCGAGAAATCAGGATAGGAAGAAAGTCAGACAAAGACATGCAAAATTAATTGGAATTTATCCCAAGAGCATGAGAAATCACTTAAAGACATTTTGCAATGCTGTAATTGGATTTGTTATTTAGAAAGAATTACATGGACACAGTGTGGAAAATGTGCCATGAGATCACAGAACTTCCTGGAGCATCACCATAACAAAGCCCACTGTCTCTTTAACCCCCTGTGTATTGCAGTGAATATAGATGTATTTCTACAATATGGAGAACTAGAAAAATCCAATTTCTAAAATTCTAGAACCTCTAAAACACCCAGAATAAATATAAGAAATGATTTTTTTAATTTAATTTTTATTGATGTTTGTGCATTTCGTTACATCATTTTTCCAATTCAGATCAGGAATATTTCCTTTTGCCCTGTCCCCCCCCACACCCACCCCATCCCAAGATCATGTATTCTGCCATTAACTTTCCTGCATCTTTCATATTCTTTGATTTTTTTCTCTTAAAAAATATTTATTTAAAAAAAGAAAAAATAACAAAATTTGGTTGGTTCAAAAGTGGAATAGTAAAGTAACATCCAAACAGGTAAATAGCTGGCTGGTAATATACATGTATAGAATGTACTGATATCTTACCAAGAGCCATGCACTAACTCCCTCAATCCCTTCACCATCTCTGACAAATTTAGGACCCTCAGAGGTTGAAAAATCATGTTAAAATCCTGTAGTTATCTCCGCCAGTTAAGAGCATAAACTGTTCTTGCAGTGACCCGGGTCGCATTCCAAGCACCACATGGCGCGTAAGAACATCTTTTTTTTTTTTTTTTTTTTGGTTCTTTTTTTCGAGACGGGGCTCCTGTAGTCCCAAGCTGTCCTGGAACTCACTCTGTAGACCGGTGGCCTTGAATGGACAAAATCTGCTTGCCTCTGCCCTCCAAGTGCTAGGATTAAAGGCGTGCGCCACCACGCCTGGCAGCTACCACCATCTTTAATCCAGTTCCAGGGGTAATCCAACACCCTCTTGACTCCGTGGCATTGCACAACATGGGTGCACCAAAACCTACATGCAAACGTACATTCATAGAAATAACATATTAAATAATAAATAAACAAGCTGAGCTATCAACATACTATTCTATCCTAGCAAAAAGCAAAGTAAAATTTATTCTTGATATTCTGTGATGCAGGGGTGTAAGGAACAAATTCCTGCCAAGAACTTGTTACCCTGAAGTTACTCTTAGTCATATTTGCCATTTAAACTTTCAAACCTGGTTTAGGCCACATCTACATAGTGTGGAAATTAATGAGATGATGATTATTGCAAGTCTGTAAATCTTTGAGACCCTTGGTAGAGCTAAATTCAGAAAG
>VZQC01005525.1:1660428-1712553 GCA_009823505.1 Rhizomys pruinosus
CATGCTGAAGGAATGCACCCTAAGATTAGTCAATAAAAGCTTGTCTGCTGACACATGAGAAGACCATCCACCAGAGCATAGATCAGCAGATGTTCAAAGCAGCAGGTAAGCCCTCAAAACTTCAGATAATAAAACAATGTCATATAAATACCAAGTACATATGAAGCCCGAGTATTTATCCAAAGCAACAGAATCCCTGACTATAAAATTAAGTACAATCCAATCAGATCTGGAAACACATACACAAAAGATGAATACAATTTTCAGAAAATAAAGAATACTAACAGATTAATAGAGAAAAATAAAATTATGCTGAAAGGTTATTAGTAAGTTATTAAAGAGTGCTGAGAAAATTATCAAGACAGCAATGACTATAAATAAGACTAATGATTATTTGGAGATATATGAAATCAAAGCAGAACTAATTTGCCTGATCATAATACCATGGAAAACAGTATGGAGTCATTAAGAACTTTAAAAATTAAATACTAAAAGAAGCACAAGTTGTCCAATCAATAATTAGACTAATAAACTGAGTAAATAGTTTTCAAAAGAAGAAATACTAATGGCCGGTAAGTCACATGACAGAGGGGACTCAGGTTGAGTGGGGGGGCATAGAAAGGAATTCTAGATTCGATTGAGAAATGATGTATGACCTATGGAAAAAGTTTAATAAGAATAAAAAAATTATATAAAAATTACTTGTAAAAATTATATAAAAAGTACTTGTAAAAATTTACTTTTTAAGAGTGTTGGTTAGTGTTCAGGTCTTTATATCTAACTACTTTTCTTGTATAAGGGTATTTTAAAATATGGGAGTAATAAACCACTTTCTAATTAAGTTTAAATCTCAATTCCCAAAATGAAACTCGTATCTGACACTATTATCAAGGCCAAGAATCTGTAATTAAACAAGCTACAGGCCCGAGGGGAGACCCTACTACTATTATTCTGTGAAACAGAAATAGTTATCAAATCAATTTCAACTAACTTATTGTTGTAACCATATATTACTACTTCTTTCAACTTTTGACAGAGAAGCTTCTTTTGGCAGATTATCACTAACCAGTAGGCTTTGACTAACCAGTAGATTATGACTAACTGGTCAAAGTGGAGAAAATAAGAGACTGGAATGTTCAGTCATAAATGGGAGACTTAAAGCACATTCTCTCCTCCAAAACTCAGGGATCATTACAGAATATGGGACAAAAAAGAACCAGAGCTGGTGGGTAATTACAAGGAAACTATATTCTTGTAATATGAACAATGCAGGGGCACACGTTGTAACAGGCACCAAGCACAATACCTATGCAAGCTCAAGCCAGACAAAAATCCTGGCATGGAGAGAAGAGGCAGGCATGAAGCTGAGGAGCTTCATTGTTGTCAATGGATAGCTGCTACAAGAAAAACAGTGAGTTTTCTTTTAAGAGTGTGATCTGTGGTAGTTTGATTTTGCTCCATTGTTAAGAGTATATGGAAAAATTGTACTCAGTAGTTTCTTTTCTTTTTGAGAAAGAAGTCACACATTTGGGTGAGCAAGAAAGGGGATCATGGATCTGGGAGGAGTTGGGGGAAGGGTAAATATGACCAAAGTGCATTGTATAAGATTATCAAAGAAGCCGGGCATGGTGGCACACACCTTTAATCCTAGCATTCGGGAGGCAGAGAGAGGCAGATCTTTGTGAGTTCAAGGCCAGCCTGGTCTACAGAGAGAATTCCAAGCCATCTGGGGCTACAGGGAGACCCTGTCTTGAAAAGACCAAAAAAAAAATTAAAATAAAATAAAATAAAATTGTCAAAGAATAATCTAAAAAGAATATGGTTGGACATTCAAATATACTAATTTTTACCACAACCAAATATTAAGATAAACACAAATTGCCAATGTTCAATGAGCCTCTTTTTCCTCATCTACATAGTAAAGCTAAAAACAAAACTCATATAATTCTGTCCTAAGACTTACAGTAAGTGAAGTATGAGATGGTTCAATCAGTAATTAATATTAGAGTAAGCATTTGAAAGGGTAGTTTAAATTAAAACAATCGTGGAATTACTACCTGCATTTTGTAACCACTTTTTGGAGTACAGCAATCTCTATCAACTTGACAGGACCTAAAACCACCTAGGAGACAAGTCTTCTGAGAGATTATCTACATCGATTAATGGTAGTGGAAGGAGCCAGTTTAACTGTGGACAGCACCATTTCATGAGCTGGAGCCCTGGCATGAGTAAACTGGGAAAGTGAGATAAGCATGAAATTCCTGGTTGCTGCTTCCCAACTGAGGGCATGATGTGACCAGGTGTTTAAAGTTCATACCACCATGACCTCCCCACCATAATGAACCATACCTTGAACTGTGAACCAAAGTAAGCCCTTCCTTCCTTCCTTTGGTTGCTGCATTGGATAGCTTTAGTGTCCACCTAAGTTAAGGGAGCCTCAATTGGGGAATTGCCTCCACTGAATTGGACTGTGCCATATCTGTGGGTATTTTTCACATTGTTGAGTGATATGGTACAGCCCACTCTAGGAGGTGTCACCCCAAACAGGTTGTTGTGTACTGTATAAGAAAACCGGCTGAGCATGGGCCAGGAAAGCAAGCCTGTAAGAAGCTTTCCTCCATGGCCTGTGATTCAGTTCCTGCCTCCAGGTTCCTGCCTTGAGTTCCTATCTTGGGCTCCCTAAGTGATGAACATGGGAGATGTAAGCTGAATAAACCTTTTCCTCCTCAGGTTGGTACTGGTCAGAGTGTTTTGTCACAGCAATTGAAGGCAACGTAGATGGTTGCTGTTGCCAGTGATTTTATCACAATAACAACCAATTACTTAAAAAAAAAGCTGCATAATTGAGTAAACTTTTCAAATGGATATTAAATATACATAATATGTATTTATTCATATATGTTTTTGTCTTCTTCCCTCCATGAAGATGCTACATTAATTTCCAAAGATGTTATTTTTGCTTTTTTTGTCCCCTCATTTGCCCCAAGCTTATGAATCATACCTGCTTCACATAGTGCTCAATCCACTGATACTAGTTTAATTGATCTTGAAGAAACTTGGTTATTAGTGTTTTAGTTGTATTAATCAACCAACACAAACTAATTTCTTTTAAGACCATAAAGCATCTAAAATGCAGTTTGAATAAATATTGAAATATTTGAAGGTTTGATTTAATAATCATCAGTCACCTTCATTTTCATTCAATCATGTTCACAAACCCATAAATTATATGTTATTATCATGTAGACTTTACAGAGGAAATTTAGATGCAAAAAAAGTATTTAATTTGCCCAGAATCATACATGAAGCAAGTGGCACAGTTGAGATAATTCATTTGTACAACCATTGCTCAAGATTCAAAAGGCCTTAAATATGCAGCTGCCATTACTAACAAAATCAGGAAACTCTTCATTTTGTTTTCATTTTAAAATTTTATTTTTTAATTATTATATAAGGTATTAGCTATCATTGTGTCACTTTCACAAACAAAATGTGTTTTAGTATATTCTCTTCCCTCCTCATCTCCCTGTAGTGGAAAATTAACACCTCCTAGCTAACGGGATGGTTAGAAAATTCCTGTGCTCAGCTCTGCCAACACACTTCTCCTCTTTTCCTCTAGTAATTTAGTGGTGCGTCAGAGAGTTCAGCTCCCTAAAATAGTGACAATGACTGTAAGTTCAAAAGCCATGACTTAGGGAGCTGAAAAGATGGCTCATCAGTTCAGAGTACTGGGTGTTCTTCCAGAGGATGCAAATCCTAGCACCCACATGGCAGCTAACAACCGTCTGTAACTCCAATTCCAGGGGATATAATGCCCTCCTCTGTCCTCTATGGACACTGGATGACACAATTCCCACATACACTTGCATGCCTAACACCCATACACATAAAATAAAGATAAATAAAATTTAAAAAAATGTTAAAAGCCATGACTCAGAATTCTCTGTAGCATCAAGAAAACATACACATAGAACACACACACACACACACACACACACACACACACACACACACACACACATATATATATATATATTCAGTACCTGGCAAATTAGTAGATGTTCCCATCCTGAATCACAGAATCGGGGCAGGAAAGTTTAGAGATCAAACAGAAAAGTTTAAGTAGCCTCTCTGCTACTTCTGCCATTTAAAGTAGAGGCTTAGTTTTTTTGAGACTTTATCAGTCAAAAGTCATATAACAATATTCCATTGCTGTATGCAATAAATGTGAATAATATGCAGATTGTGAGACATGGTAAGTGCTCTGTAAATAATGGCTCTGCCTTCCTTCCATTAGATGGTTCATTTTATATGATTGTGAGTCTAAAGTTGATTATAGACATGAGCTCAACAATCAAGTAAAACTATTACTCTTGAGTCTGTCTGTGTATGAAATGTAATATGCAGATCTCATCAATGAGCAGTCTTGGAACATCATTAGAATTCCATTAACACTGCTATCACTTTCTTATGGACAGGATCTAAACTTGGAATGGGGCCAGTAACTTCTGGCACTCTGAAGCTATCTACACAGAAAATAATAGGCATCTCAGGCAGAAAACGAGTGCTTGCAAAATAGTTCAAGAATAAGTTCTTAGAGGATGGCATTAGAAGGCAAAGGACAAGGCAATCAAATGAGAAGCATAGGCCAAGTAAAGGCTCCCTAGAGCAATGCATCAGAAAGAATTGTTTCTGTGTGTGTATATTTTAATAAGGACCATTAGCCACACAGGATATAAAAGATGGGGTTGCTAGTACTACAAATTCTACAAACAGAAACCTTCTTGAGTAAGGAGAAAACATTTACAATTATTTTGATCACGTTATACCTCCCACAGAAAGACCACATATTGTATCCTGAAAGAATAAATTGCCTTTGTAATGAAGTAGGGACCTAGGGTATTGAAATTCTTGACCTCTGTATCCTCAAGCAGGTCAAAAATCCAACCCCAAAACCAGGGAAAGTTGTTAGCTCTCATGAAAAATAGAAACCGAGCCGGGCATGGTGGTGCATGCCTTTAAGCCTAGCACTTGGGAGGCAGAGGCAGGCGGATTTTTGTGAGTTCAAGGCCAACCTGGTCTACATAGCGAAGAGTTCCAGGACATAGTGGAACTACAGGGAAAAAAAAAAAAAAAAAAAAAAAAAAAAAAAACAAAGAAGAAAAGAAAAATAGAGCCAAGTCTTTTGTGAAATTGCTTTACCATAGCATGTGTGTTGGATACATCCCTGCCCCCAGGTCCTAACTTCCTATAAAGTAACTGTGCTGTTTAATATACTGGTGAATTTATCATATTATGTTAAAAACAGACCTCTATGTTCATATGACTTAATATGCAAGTCAAAGATCACATTTCAACCAAGGATTAAAAAGTCAATGACCCTGTCAAGTCAGTTGATTTATCAAATTGTCTGAACATTTATCTTTGGTGTTGAATAATTCTGGTTATCACCCATTAATCACATATTCCAATCTTTCTACTTTAAGCACATTTTCATCAGAGTATAAGAGAAAAACATTTACTCAGGGAACTACTGGCTCAATATGGCTTGAAAAGTTCTCACGTAGCATTCAATAACAAGTCATTGTGTTGTTCACAAGTTGCAGAGGTTGCTATGCAACCATATGGAGAAAATGGGAGATTTCAAGCCCTAGACTATGAGAACATGAATTAAAGTGCTAAAGTAAGATTAGTTGAATGTGTATGCGTATGTAGGCAAATACTGCATAAATTATCAGACAGTAATAAGCTGTAAGTACAAAGCACTTTTTCTGTGAGAAAATAAAATGGGCCAAAAGAGGCAGATTTTCCAGTTAGAAGCTTGCAAAGTTCTTGGAGTTAATTAGGTCTATCATTTAATTTGATCATTCAAACTGCTGCATAGGCATAAGGAACAAAGAACAGAGCAGTGGGTGGACAGTTAGCAACTAAATCGGGCAGGCAGTTCACACTGGCATAAACCTCATATTTCTTTCTTTCCATTGTGGGTAGGAAGATTATAAAAACACATAGAACTAGAGGTTTGTGAGGAGCCATGTGTGACACTGTTGATGACAAGATGGAATCCATGCTAGTCAGCTTTCCAGCAATAAAAATTAATGATTCAAGTGACAGTTTAGAAAGGGAAAGTGTTTCTTTTGCTCAAAGTTTGGGAGGCTCCTGTCTGGAGTTAGCAGCATTCTGCTTCATTTTTGGCCTCTGATAGTGAGTATAGCACACCACAGTGGGTGGGTGTGAAGAAGATTCTACTCCCTCATTGTCAGGAAGGAAAACAATAGGAAGAAGAATAGGATAGAGCCCCACTATTCTCTCGAGAGCATGCACCCTCAAGTGACCTGAAAGCTTCTCATGAAGACTTGTTTCCTAAATTTCCCACTCTCTTCAATAGCTCCAAGCTGGCAACCAGGGCAGTAACACACAGCTCTCTAGGGGATACTTGTCATCCAAGCTGTAAAATGGACACACCTATTTTAGACAATACAAATGCAGCTGGCACATTACCTTATATGTTATCTGTACCATTAAGATCAAAATGGATAAGTTTAAATGGATGAAATTTTATCTGCTAATGAAACACTTTCGATTTTGGACAAGTTTTCTCCCTCTTCCCCCAGCAACCCCCACCATCTCAAAACATTTAATAAATTCCAGGATTATCAGGATGCTGCTTTATTTTAAAAACCACATTTATTTAATTATTTTTAATTATGTGTTTCTGTATGAGGGAATGTGCACTGTGGGTGCAGGTGCCCATCAAGGTCAAGAGAGGGCACTGGATCCCCTAGAGCTGAAGTTATAGGTGGCTGTGATCTTCCCAACAGGGTATTGGGTCCTGAACTGAGGTCTATATAAGAATAGCACACTCTTAATCATTGAGCCATCTCTCCAACCTCAACACTCTGCTCTTAGGCCTCTGGTGGTAAATGCAACATGATATGGTGGTAGGGCATGGGACACCAATTTGGTTAATACAAAAAATAAGTGTCTCCTAGAATTGAGCAACTTTCACATGTCAGACTCTTCAGTAGCCTCCATCTCTTGCAAAGAGAAGCTCTTTTGATGAATGGCATATAGTATGCTTGTCTGTAAATATAGTATTCAATATTTAGCATATGATAAGAAATTTCATATCTCTTATATTGACAGAGATATGACACCAATAGGGTTTTCTCTAGGATATATGTCCTCTCCAGTCCTGTATATTTGGCTGAGAACTTGAGTCAATGTTGGCATCAGACATAGGACTATGCCAACTTCAGACAAAGTCTCAGAGTGGAGCAAGAGATATAGGTGGGAGACTGACCCTGGACTGAGAACTACAGGAGACTGATTACTGCTGAGTGAGGAAGAGTGTAGCTCACCTAATTTTTCTAGTTGTATTGACTACACTCCATTGGATGTATTTGCACAGGAGGACATCTGGATTCAAGAACTTGACTGGATAAGGTTTAGCTTGGATGTTGTAATGAATGACTTCTGATTTGGGGGTTAGGGCATGGGGGAGGACAGGGTTTGATTGGGAACCATTGTATGAGATGTGTAAATGTTCAATAAAATAATGATAATAAAATATTTAAAAAAATATTTTTCATGTCTTTATAACTTAGAAAAGTAGTAGTATAGATCCCTAAACTCTAGTTTGGAAGTTACAATTTCTTTGACAACACCCATCCACTAAGCCCCACAAGAATCTCAATCTGCATTTCAACAGGTAAGGTTTATTATTCACTGTCATGTGTGATAACACTTATATGCAAATATAGGACGTCTCTGTAAGCAGGGAGCAGGGTTGATTGTGCATGTCATGAAATCCACTTGGTGAAACCCCATCTTGCTGTATCTCAGAATGTGACTATATTTAAAGATCTTTGGTTTTGAATGGGCACCTGCACTCACAGTGCACACATTCCCCGATACACGTATACATAATTAAATAAATGTGTTTATTAAAGAAGTAATAAAAATTAAAATAAGGTTGCTTTCTCAGCCATTGAGTTGGTGACGTATTGACCTGTGGAAACATACAAAACTTTTCCCATAGTTAGTTTTAAGATTAAATTGAAAGTTTTTAACAAAAAGGTTTAATATGTAACTGTATCCCCCCCTTTATTTTATTTTAGTTTTTTTTTTTTTTACCCATGAGTCTCAAAAAGGCAGTTGTAGTACACATACCTATAAGCAGGAATCAAGGTGTAAATTTCATTAAATTTGTCCATGCTTTTTTGGGTGACTGTTGTTAATTTGGGAAGCAAACTTAATTCCTTAAGTTAAATTAACCTACAGGTAAGAGAGAATGTTACAAGATGATACTGTATAACACAAAAATTATAGAGAACATTTGTATATGTTAATCCCAAGGTTATTGTTATATAAATTTTAAGTAAAATACCATGTAAAGATACAGCCTTCCATCATGTAGGTTGTACCAAGAAATACCAGCAGAGAAGTTGACCCATCTTAACACTAAAAGGAAGAAAAGCTTCAGCTGCTCCAGGCATCACACATTCTCTGAGGACCATAGGTGTAACATCTGTTTTACAGTGAGTCCTATGAACTTACCTCTTCTAGGTGCAGCACAGTTTATAATATGAGAGACCTCCTTACCTCTTTTTTCATAGAACAAAGAAAAAACATGGTGGTAATGAAAGTCATCATCTAACTGTAAATTGCGAGCTGACTGTTTATAGAGCAATCTCTTTAAAAACTGCTAAAAATGCTTTCTTTAATGACTAACCTAGACCTAGGAACTGTATAAAAGGATATTCTCTATTCGGAACAAAATAAAATACTAAAGTCTCTTTAAGTGTGGGGCATTAAGCAAAATATATAATACAGGACAGCACTGATAGCAGCAACGGGATTATTCTGCCAAGGCGATGTTGGCCAGGGGATCCAAACCCCCCAAAAAGTAATGGCTATTTGCTGTAAACTGGTGTACCTGTAGAGAAGAGAGGAGTAAGGCCCGCCCTGCTGTCAAAGACCTGACGTTAACATTGGAAAAATGTATTGAGACCATACATGAAAGTGTACAGATGGACTGGAATTACAGGAGTGGTACCTAACGGGCACTGAACCAATAAAGCCAATTGTTGGTCTCCTTGATTCAAGCAAGACTTCCTCCACCACACAATTACACCTCACCTGCTTGGAGATCTTGTGCAGCAGTGGCAGCCATATGTCTGTATATCCCAAATCTTTATTTGCTATTGCTCTCTCCTTGGAGGAATACTCATGGATGTTGCCACAAACTAATACCCTCTAGTGATTAGGAGATGTTATGTGCCACAGTAAGACCTTGTCATCTTTCTCAGGAAAATCGTAATCCAGGGATTAACACACCATCCAAACATCTGTGTCTATACCAAAGTAACCTACCATAGTACTAGCAATGTTTAAATACCTAGATATCTAATCACTTGTGCTTCATTAGTGGGAATGAAAGGTTATCCCTAGACAACGTTCAACCACTGAAAGGAAACAGCCAGAATTGATCAGAGTCAAAACAACATGTCCAGCCACAGTAGACTGTTGTGCTTCTCGTCCACCCATGCCCATTTTCTAAGCATAAGAAACAATCTGAAGGAAGAGTGGGTATGGTAGAATTACGGGCTGCGATTTGGGTGAACGTTAAAACACAAACAATATAGACTGGGCACTTATTGATCAACTCTGAATGAACAATTCAAGCCCCTCCATTGGATGGTGGGAGCCTGGGCTGTGTGGGCTAGGGGCACACCTGCTTGTGCAAATTGGTTTTATATGAAGGATTGCTTGTACAAAAAAAAAATAAAAAAAAAAAAAAAAAGGAGCTACATACTGAAAAGGTCCTTAAAGCAAGTTTCATGCCCAGGCCTGAGAAGGCCTATGAGCTTGGAGGAGATAGTCATTTAAAATCCCACTCTATAAGATTTCAGTTTAAATGGTATGTTCTAAAAATAACATAATAAAAAAAAAAAAAAGAAAAAAAAAAAATAGACTTAACCACAAATACAAAATAAACCATATAGGTTAATGGACTTGATTTCTCTGAAGTCATAAATCCTAGTCTAAAGTTTTAAAGAGCAAAGTGTATATTAGTAAAACTTCATTGCCGCAGGATACCTCAACTCTGCCACCTTATTCCACGTATAGGAGATTTTAAGGCTTAGTAGAAATGTTAGATTAGTTAATTGGGTGTAGGTTTGGTGAAAACTGGTTACACATTTAAACTAAATGGGAAATTAAAATGTTGAATTGTTTGTATTAATAATTTGTAGTTGGTTAAGTACACAATGGTCTCTATATGTTTTAGGTATTCATACAATCACATTATAACACTTTCTATTACTCGTAGGACAATTTAAAGGGAACTAAACTTGAATTTCCTTCCCAAATAATGTAGCATACAGTCAATGAGAAACAGTTTGTGTAAATTTAATGAAACGCTTATGCCTTGGCTCCGTGTTTAGGGCTATGTTATACAACTAAAAAAGATTCTAGGTAAAAAACACATACAAAAATTTATTTAAATAAAAAAAAAAAAGATGGGGAAGGGGTAGGTGGGGTTAGTATCCATTTGGATATAATGGAAAACTCTGTTTTCCAAATCTGTTGATAAATTTTCAATTTCTTGAGAACTTGAAACTCACAATGGGAGGAGAATTGTAGTTCCCACAGGTTAAAAAAATCACCAATCTAAACTGCCTGAAATACACGTACATTATTGGCTGTGAGGATGGACTGGGAAATACCAGCAAGAGGCTGACCCATCTGAACATTAAAGAAGAAGAAACCTCAGACTGCCTGAGTCAAGAACACTGAGCATCTCTCTGAAAAAATATTGGGGTTAACTCATAATGGGCCATAAGGAAGTTTACCTTCCCGAATACTGAGAACTCCTACTCTCCCATTTACAGGAAAAACGAAAAACATGTGGTAATGAAATCATTCCCTACTTTAAATTAGAGCCACCTGTATTGGTAATTTCTTATAAAACAGTATAACTACCCATTTTTAATTGACTGATAGGCATAGGAACTGTGAATAAAAGATAATTCTCTTATTTAGAGCCCAAATTCCTTATAAGTGTGCTAATTAAGCAAAATATATTAATGTACAGGAAAGCTTGAATCAGCAATGAATTATTCTGCCTAGGAGATGTTGCTAGTGGATTCAAACCTGCCCCCCCCAATACTATAAAGGCCGTTTGCCTAAGTGGATATATGCAAGGAGAAAGGCAGTAAGCCTTGTCCCTGTTGTCGAAGACCTTGGCGTGTGAGCATTGAAAAATGTTATGAGATGTCACTTTCTAGTGCATACAACTGGCCTTCTGAAATGCCAGAGAGCATACCAAAAGGCCACTAAAAGCCAATAGAGCAAAATATTGGTCTCCCTGAGACAAGCGGAAGACCCTCCGATCAATACACCAATGCCTGGAGATACTGTCAACAGTGGCAGCCAAGTGTTTCTATATTCCCAAATCTTAATTGACTAATTAGCTCTCTTCTTCGAGGAATAGTCACAGTGGATGCCACTAAGCTATGTCTCTAGTGGTTAGGGATGTTATAAGCCACATAAAGAACTTTGTCACCCTTTATCAGAGAAACACCGTTTGTAGATTGCATACACATACTAAGCATCGTGTCTATGCTTATACTTAGATTGACATCCGACATAATAATTAGTAAGCTTTTAAATGCCTGTACATCCATTGCTTGTGCTCTTGTTGTATTACTAAAAAGGTATCCACTGGAGAGCTGTCAACCCTGAAGGAAACAACCTGAACAGACTATAGCCAAATGACAACTCCAAAGAAAGTAGACTTTTTTTTCTCACCCATTGTGCGCCCTTTCCAAAGCCCAAGGAACAATTGTGCGACGAGGAGGTGTGGTAGATTGTAAGGGCTAGCAGAGAGATAAGGGTGAATAATAGCGGACACAAGCATTAGTACGTCTGGACATCCTAATTTAAAACATGCCTGTGCATACAGCTTCTCCAACTGGACTTGGGATCCTTGGGTTGTTTCAACTTTGGACATAGATACTTGCAAAAAATGCACCAATTACCCAATTGTCAGCAAACTGAGTAGTACATCAATGTTATTGAAAACAACTGTGTTTTATATTGTGAATCCCTTAAAAATATAAACCCAACAATAAGAGTTGCTTTACTAGACATACCAATCTGACTGGTGCTCTTGTAAGAGGAAAAAATTGGGGCACATAGAAGAGATGTCAAGGGTTTGCACACATGAAGCAGAGAAGATGTGAAGACCCAGCAAGAAGGTAGCCAGCATCAAGCCAAAGAGAACAACTTTTCAAGAGACCAAACCTCAGGAAAACCTTGATCCTGAGGTCCAAGAATGATGATAGTGTATTTCTGCTTTTTAAGGCAAACCAAGTCTGGAATTTTGATGTGGCAAACTAATCCAGAAGACACTACAGATATTTGATCATAGCATTCACACTTTTAACTGAGTAATTTTTGAGGAGTCTAAGAAAACAGGGGCCATTTCATGTTTACGTATCTCAGTAAATCTCCATCTACACTGAAGGCAGACTTCACAGTGAAGCCAGAGCTGTGAAAGGGAAGGGAGAGGCACTCCCCTTTGTTAGCCAGGAAAGAGGAGTGTGTGCTGTTTTCCTGTATGGCACAGTGGCCTTATTTTTCTCTGTGTTCAAGAATATGATGAAGTGGCATTCTTGAGTGAGACTTTATCAGTGTCTGAGTGTCCTTGTCTGATCTTAGTGTTTGATGAGATTATTGATATCCAAAAGGAGAATAACTAGCTGTGAAATCCAGCTCAATTCCAAATCACATTGAAGGTTAGAGCTCTATGTGACTCATGCCAATTCCAAGATGTCAAGGATCACATTTTTCTTGCTCATACCTGAGTGAATTTTGGAGTAATTAATCTTACAGTTTGAGTGTGAAATTAGAATATATGTAGGTTTGAGAAAATTTGGTACCATGTTAGATTTATTATAGGAGCCAGAAAGGTTTATCTGCCACAAGCAGCCTGACCTCTTTTTCATCCACATTGCCATGCTTATATTTTACTTACACGATCCCGTCTCAGCTGAGTAACTAGACTGCTCATAAATATAAGTGACAAACATACTCCTCCTGATTAAATTACCACAACAGTTGACATTTATTTAGTCCTTATTTGCAAAAGAACTGTACATCATTTTGTCAATTATTCCTCAGAAGAGAGCTGCGGATGACCCGAAAACATTGGTGCCTTTCTGAATGGCATATAGCAGAGGAGCCAAAGCATGACATCATCTTCTGAACTGAAATTTCACAGGTAATGGAATTGCTCTCTAACTTGTTTGGCTGAGAAAATGGATCCAGGAGCACACTATCTCTGTCGCTTTCCTATACTGTCACTTGCTACATTGGAAATGTTTCAAAATTTGTTTTTGCCTATCTATGCCTAAATTTTCATATCTGTAAAATGACATTTATATTAATTTTTAACTCAAAGGTATTTTTCATAGAAAAATCAGTACCTGAAAATGTAAAGTAGAATCCCAGGTAGCATCTATTAAATGTTAGGGTATTTTAAAATTATATTCTTTCAAAATATAAAAAGTCTTTATATCCTGAGCTTGAAATGGGTTCATATTTAGAAAAAGCGACTGTAAATATATGAATATGGAATGCCTCATATTGGCTTATTTGTTAGGTATCCAGCTGATGGTGTGATGGTAACTTTAAAAGCTTGGTCCTAGAGGGAGAATGTAGGGTGCTGGAGCTTCAGTGTGTCTTGTACATCGCTCCTTCCTTTCCACTGCTTAACTGCAGAGGTGAGGAACTCCAACATGATGATATTTTCCTAAGCTCATGGGACTAACCACCATGATGAAACACTCTGAAACTGAGTCAAAATAAATCTGTCATCCCTTAAGTACTTCTTGCCAGGTGTTTTGTTGCAGAAATGAGACCTTTAAAGCAGCATTTAAATTACAATGGAGTCATTCAGGTGAACTCCAATTCATGTCTTATAATGACTACAATATATAATCTATCTACCTATCTATCTATTTAATAGGTAGATAGATACTATGTATAGTATCTATATAGACAGATAGAATTCTTTTGTTCATAAAAATGACAGCAGTGGGGCTGGAGAGATAGCCTAGCGGTTAAGAGCGCCGACCGCTCTTACAGAGGACGCCGGTTCGATCCCCAGCACCCACATGGCGGCTAAGAACCGTCTGAAACTCCAATTCCAGGAGAACTCCAGTTCCAGGGGAATCCGATACCCTCTTCTGACCTCCGCGGCATTGCACGACACGGGTGCACAAACTTGCATGCAGACAGTACATTCATACACATACAGAAATAAATAAAATTAATTTAAAAAAAAAATGACAGCAGAAAACATGAAGAACCTGACCAAATCAAATTAAACATCTCTGATAAACTGAAGCATTCTACACCTGCATCAGTTGGATGCCCTGTCAATAGACATTTAACTCTAGTTCTATCTAAGGAAATAATATAATCATAAGAAAAAAATATAAGTAAAGACAAATTATTAGTTAGAGGGTAGAGCTACATTATGGAATAACTGGGAAGAGGCTGAGAAATCCTGCACCACCAAGTCTGATACCATTATGAGGAAGAATATAGTCCATGGGTGAATAAATTAGATGAAATTGTAAATCTGAAAAAGTATAGGCTCTATTCTTTTGTTTTCATTACATCTGGTCAAATTAGTGTGAATTATTTATATTGTAGTACTATAATAAATAGAATTGTCACTAATTCCAGGAAGGTTACAAGATAGAAATTTCAAGACTAGACAGATGGTTCAGTGATTAAGAGCACTGACTGTTCTTGTGGATGACTTGGGTTTCATTCCCACCCAAGTGGCAGCTAAAAAACATTTATAACTGGGGCTACAGGGAGACCCTGTCTCGAAAAGACAAAAAAAAAAAAAACATGTGTAACTCCAATTCCAGGGCTGATACCCTAGTCTCTCTTCTGCAGGCACTGCACGACACTGGTGCACTGATGTCCAAGCAGGTATAGCACTCATACACATAAAATAAAAAGAAATCAAAACATTGTAAAGATAGAAATTTCTTTCTCTCTCACCTGAAGTGGCAATCCCAAGGCAATATCTTCCCTGCACTGTACAGTTAGTCAAAAGTATAGGATTTTTCCTTCATGTTCTGCCATCATTATTAATACCATATGTTTATCTGTAAGATTGAAATTGGATACTTCCACAAGAAGATTCCTCTGTGTAAACAGCAGGAAAGGCTAGTGGAACACACATTGGACTAAAGCCACAAGTAGCATGCAGTGCCTCACTCATCAGTTTTAGAGATAGTCTGGCCACATGACTATACTCAATGTGTAAACTTAGAAATAGATCTATTAGCCTTTCTGTGTGCTTAACGACCATACTTAATGCCCATACTAATTTGGCCGAGGGACCTAAGGGATAACATTGTTCTTTGCCCTCAGAAGACAACTAAATCTCAGGGGACTATGCATGGGGGCATCTCTTGAAATGTCTTGCAAATGTGGGTCACCAATCTTCCTGTGAAGGGAGGTCTTGGATATCTACTAATGGGACTTCAGCCAGTGTCCAGTCTATAAAGAGGAAAGTCTTCTCACGCTTCAAAAAGGGAAGCCTGGTCTAGCAAGACCTGATTTTGTTCTCGAGTGGATGGAACTGGTAAGTGAAAAGCAGAAAGGAGCCAGGGGCTCCCACCCCACCCCCAACAACAACAACAACAAAAAAAAACCCTGAGTGACCCCTGAGGACAAGATCCTCAACTGACCTTGAGAAAACAAAAATCTTGATTAATCTGGGTTAACTGTGTGGCCTTAAGCATCCAAAGGGAAAGTATAACTAGAAATAATCAGTAAGGCCTGAGAAATTGTGCTTCAGATATAAAACTAGAGATCTTAGTAAACAGACAAAAAGAAAAGAGAGAGAGAGAGAGAGAGAGAGAGAGAGAGAGAGAGAGAGAACATTGTTGTTTGGCCTGTCTTCAGTTCTTACTGGCAAGTGCATCTACTCTGTGGCTGCCATTGCTTTTGCCATTCTTTGAAGACACAGCTTTTTAACCCTCCAATATGGACTGAAGACTCATGTCTCTCCAAGAATCCTCCAAACCTTCAGTGCTAGATGGGGACTGCTAAGATATCCAGCCTGTGGACTGAGCGGCTGCTGGGATTTCAGTCTCTTAAGAGTGTGGACTGCCATCGTTGGACTACCCAGGCTGTGTCATGGAGGCCAGTACAGGGAGATCAAGACAGGACACATGCTTGCTGGACCTCATTTGGGTGACCATGGTGGGGAGGGACCCCAGTGTGGAGCATGGGGACAGGATTGACGGGTGTTTGGGCTTGCCAGGCAGGAGCCTTCAAACACTTCCTTAAGGAAAACATGACATCTTTTAGCAAAAATAAATAAATAAATAAATAAATAAATAAATAAATAAATAAATAGAAAATCCTCCAACTCAGGTGATATGTATATGTACATTTGTATATATTTATGTATGTATATATGCAATAAAAATATTTGATTAAAAAAAGAAATAGTTCTAGCTAGGAAGGAAGAGAAAATCTTCCTCGATATCACACAAGTCATGCTAAAATCATGCTAAAATAACAAACAATATACATGAAAAATAAAATGTGTTTTGTCTAACTTGTTTTTTTTTAATTTATCAGATTTTATTGAATAAATGTGAGTATAATAAAATACGCTTCCCAGTGCAACACTCTTATAATGTCCTAAGTGCAATATAAAGTACATCCAGTGATTTACCAGAAAACATGCAAATAAAGAATTAATCATCACATATTCATTCAGACATTTAATTCAGACAAATGATTCAATTTTTGTCTTTTTTAATTATGTAAAAATATAATTTCAAACCTATTTTATATAATTCCATGTTGCTTTAAAATGTATTCTCCTTTTACACCTAATAGTTGAAAGTATCCAAAGGAAAACCTTTCATTTAATAAATTCAGCTCAAGATTACATATTTTGTGGTTACCTAGGTAAGAGCTGCTATAATTCTTGAATGCATAATTGGTTTGACATTATATTCATAATTGGCACTACACCATAGACTCAGATCACTATGTAAGTAGTCATATCTAAATGTGTTAGTCTTTGCATTATTTATCCATAAAAGCGAAAGATGTACATTTATTCCATCACTGTCAATATTTCAAATGCCAATTTAAAATCTATTGCACCCTACTTAATCTTCCTAAGATCAAGAATTTTATAATATTTCTTAATTGTTTTTCTAAGCATAGGTATATTGGTCTTTAAGATGTTAACATAGTTAAATTTATCTTAAAAAATAAATGTCAAGTAAATTATCTTGCTAAGAGTATGTAAAGAAAATGAGCTAGGCTTCACCATGGCACACATCTCTAATTCTAGCACTCAAGAGGCCACCTTGTTCAACACAGTGAGTTCCAAGGCCAACGAATCATATCTTGAGCTTAATCAAAGAAAGTAACATGTGGCCAGTGAAATTCACAAAAACTACAACTATGTATTTACTTATATGTACATATCAAAAATATTTTAATATAATTTGTTTCTGCTGATTAGGTCACTTTTTATACTTATTTAGCCAACCACCTTCTATTTGGGGAAAAGCCAAAATGTTTGACCTAATTTACGTGTATAATTGTTGGATCTTTAATCCAATAACTGGAATTCATTCAAAAGCACTTAGTGTCACACAGGGCACAAATAATAATTGTTTCTCTTAAATGTTTGATAATTTCAAATCAACAAATAGTATTGCATACCAGAGGAAGCATGCAAGTTTGCAAAAAAAAAAATCTATCTCCAGCAGACATGCCCAGAGGGCAGGAGAGGCATGTGTGGCTTCCAGAATCCATATTTGGCAGGTCACAATGACCCATAATTCTAATTCCAGGGAAGCCACACCCTCCTCTGGCTTCCACGGGCATTTTCACACATGTGCAGACACACACACACACACACACACTCACACACACAAATAAAAAATAATCCTTAAAAGGCATCCACAAGGTTACTTTCAGTATTGAGGTAAGGTATGAGAAAACAAATAGAAATAGTATGAGCCCAAAATAATTATTTCAACCTGACTGTCAATATTTCTATTCATGACTTAATTATCAAACTAGAAGTACAAAATAAATACACAGAAAATTTTGTAAATTATAATCAATATATTTAGATCTAAGTATCTAAATTAGAGACATCTTTATCATAAAAATTTTCCAATTTTTTTCCAGAAATGTACTCTTCATACAGTATAATACTACCTATAGTCTAAAACTATTGTTTGGCTTATCCACTCTCTCAGGTATAGCTCAGATTCTTCTTTAAGAAATGGATATAGCAAAAGACGCCAAATAGCCAAAGTAACCCTGAGCAAAAAGAGCAATACAGGGGGAAATCGCTATACCAGACTTCAGACAATATTATAGGACTATAATCATAAAAACAGCCTGGTGGTGGCACAAAAACTATTGCTTGGCTTCATCCACTCTCTCAGCTATAGCTCAGATTCTTTTTGTTTATTTGTTTATTTCTTTTTTTCATTTTTTTTCAGATTCTTATGAAATGGATATAGCCCAGGTACAAGGGCACACTTCACTCACTGATAGAGCACCAAGGCCCTGGGATAAGTTCTCAGTTTTATGGATAAATAATACAAAGACTAACAAATTCAGCTATGACAATTTAAATAGTGATCTGTATAAAGAAAGGATGGGAGGGAGGAAAGGGGAGAGGAGACAGAGTGAGAGAAAGAGGGAGGGAAAGAGAGAGGGAAGGAGAGAAAGACAGAAATAGAGAAGAGTGGAGTTCAAGAAACACCTGAGGACACATGTATTGTGCCTTTAGAAAAAAACTTTCTGAGGATAAAATATAAACATACAGACATATGGGGCTGGAGAGATGGCCTAGTGGTTAAGAGCGCTGACCTCTTGCAGAGGACCTGGGTTCAATCCCCAGCACCCACATGGCGGCTGAAAACCATCTTTCACTCCAGTTCCAGGCGAATCCGACACCCTCTTCTGACCTCCACTTGCATTGCATGACACAGGTGCACAAACCTACATGCAGATAGTACATTCATACACATACGAAAATAAATTAAAAAAATAAAAAAATAAACATACAGACATGCAGAGGGGAGAGAGAGAGAGAGAGAGAGAGAGAGATTTGATTTTCTGAAATTCCAACTCTCCTTTCCCAAAAATTGATTTTCAAAACTGCTTTAATTTCTGTATTCCAATGAAACTACTTCTGTCAAAGTCTGCACAGATTTCCATTTCATTGTTCCTAAACTCCTCACTCAGACCCTGCCTTTCATGACCTCAATGCAGTATTTAACAGCGTTGCTTATTCCTCCCTTTCCAAAGTACTTGGCTTCCCAGGATATCAAATGCAGTGTTGTTCATCTCGCCAGTCCTTCTCTGTATCTTTCAATATTGCCTCATCTTAGTCTTAATTTTTAAATTCTAGTATGTCTTGAGCTTAATCACAGGAACAGGACTCTACATACCTCACTTTCACAGATGATCTCATTCAATCACACAGCTGTAAATTTCATCTTTAAACTAATGACTCCCAAGTTTAATAGCCACTCTATTTCTTTTATGAGATTCCAGATGTCTATAACAAAATATTTACCTGTCAACATTTTTTAAATTTTTTTCTATCAACATTTAGTGCATTCAAAAGAAATCCTATCTCCCCACTAAGATCACAAATGTGTTACTCTTTTTATTTTATTTTTTTATTTTATTTATTTCTGTATGTGTATGAATGTACTGTCTGCATGCAAGTTTGTGCACCCCTGTCATGCAATGCCACGGAGGTCAGAAGAGGGTCTCGGATTCCCCTGGAACTGGAGTTCTCCTGGAATTGGAGTTTCAGACGGTTCTCAGCCGCCATGTGGGTGCTGGGGATCGAACCCGGGTCCTCTGTAAGAGCAGTCGGTGCTCTTAACCGCTAGGCCATCTCTCCAGCCCCCACAAATGTGTTACTCTTTTACAGTGTTTAATATTCTTTGTCAATTTGACTGGATGATCTGCAAGGACATTTCCATAGAGGATTAGATCTNGTTTGTGCACCCGTGTCATGCAATGCCGCGGAGGTCAGAAGAGGGTCTCGGATTCCCCTGGAACTGGAGTTCTCCTGGAATTGGAGTTTCAGACGGTTCTCAGCCGCCATGTGGGTGCTGGGGATCGAACCCGGGTCCTCTGTAAGAGCAATCGGTGCTCTTAACCGCTAGGCCATCTCTCCAGCCCCCACAAATGTGTTACTCTTTTACAGTGTTTAATATTCTTTGTCAATTTGACTGGATGATCTGCAAGGACATTTCCATAGAGGATTAGATCTTGAAATCTCTGGCAGAATGAATAAATTAATCCAATGATGGATTACTAATAGGATGGTATTAATGAGACATAATAAAATGTAGGAAGCATAACATATGTGGAAGTAGGTTACTTGAAACATGTTCCTAGGGGCTAGATCTTACCCTAGACCTTTGGCCTTGTGTCCAGAAGTAAATAGCAGCCACTACCACATATGCCCATGTGGCATCATGTTCTGTTCAAGTACTTGAATTGAATCTTCCAAAACTGTGAGCAAAGATAAATAATTCTTTAAGTTCTTTCTGTCAACTGTTTGGTCTCAGCAATGTGAAAGTAACTAATACATCTTCCACTCGAACATTTCCTAAGGCTATAAGACCTCTCTTTCTCTCCTGTCCTACATTAAAACCAACAGATGTGTGTATATGTGATTTCTATCCCTTCTCACTCCCTACCATAAACACACTGTTTCAAGCAACAATTCTCTTGTGTGATTTTATAAAGATATGAATCCAATCATAGCCCACAAACAATGACTGTGCTCAGAATAATGTTCTAACCATAGGTCTCATGTTTCTAGCCTGTCATCTCAACCTCATCTCTTATTGTTTTCTGGCACCACTCTTTCCTCAGGCCATTTAATTTGTTCACATTTTATCACCTTTTTTCTATAATGTCCCTCCTGGAATATTCATACCCTGAGACTTTCTGAGTCTAACTTCTAATTTCCGATTCAAGCATCATCTTAATGGTCTTTTTCACTACCCTACTTAAAATAACCTTCCCTCCCCCGCTTCTCCCTCTGCCTCTGCAGAGGGCTGGAACTAAAGGTGTTGCCACCAAACTCAGCCCCTACTTTACTATTAAACCAAATTTACAGATGCTATCAGGCTGTACCTTAACAAAAGTTCCCGTGTAAAAGAAAGGAGTGGGGGTTAACTGATGGTCTTTTGAAGTTAATTTCCTCAGGGCTGACACAGCCATCTGGAGGACTTCAGCCAGTGGCAAGTGATATGCCAATAAGGCATTCTTTGCTAGCAGGGCTTCAATGAACTGGCAGACACTGTCAGGTCCCAGCATGGCTGACCTCTGCCTAACATCACTTTTTTCCTTTTGTTTCTCAAGTTTTTCTCCCAAATAAACCTTTCTAATACAACTTCCACTCCAGTTTGTACTTCGAAGATAACTCAAGAGGCAAAATAAATTAAATCACATTTAGATGCAAGTTCTGTTGGGGCAGTTACTTCTTTTTGTAACCTTTACATTCACAGTCTTCAGCATCATCCTGCTATGCACTGCTGTAGCAAATGCTTGAGATAATTAAGGGATAGCTTTATTCTATCTCACAGTTTCAGAGGTTACAGCCATCATTACTTGGCCCTGTCATGTTGGTCCTGCGATTGCTCAGCATATCACAAGGAAGTATGTGGAGGTCTGGTCACCTTCTGATGTTCAGAAAAGGAGAGAAACAGAAGAGTTAATGAGTCTAATAACTCCTTCAAAACATAACCCTGTCTACCTAATTTTATCCCACTAGACTATTCAAGGCTCCACTACCTTCCAATAGCATCCAAAGCTGTACCTGGTAACTCATGCTTATACTCCAGTGCTGAGGATCCAGATACTTGTGGATCCCTGGGACTCACTGGCCAGCCATCTTAGCTTACATGGCCATTTCGAGGCCAATGAGAGACCCTATGTCAAAGAAACCAGGTTGGGTGGCTTCAAAGGTATGATACTGAGATTGAACTCTGGCCTCCATATTCATTTCACATGCCTATGGGTTCACAAACCCATATACACACATACACACACAGATACATAAAATATAATAAGGAACTCAATTTTTAAAATATTCTGTTAACCTTCTTTTGCTAAAGGCAATGAAATAGATATTAGACAATAAGTCTCTGCCATTTTGAATAGCCCTAGCAATATGGAACTCAAATTAAAAGCAGGATTAAAAAGTGTTTAGTATGGCTTTAAATTCTTAATTGTATATGATCACTAAAATTGTTTTCAATTGGGCAGGTAGACTTAGAAGTAGGTTCTCAAGTTCTGTGTATAGAAACTACAGGTACTAATATGAGGTTGTAAACGTATCATACAAAGTTCATAGCAACAGAGTTTAAAATGTCTAGGGATTAGAGCTCAATCTACTTAGTTTTAATATAACAACAAGAGTCTTTCTCTCCAATAACCTAATAATATGTTCAGAAAATTAACAATGTAACAATTGAATATTGTTGTATGCCTGTACATTGAGTAAAGTTCCTTGGAAAAGGTATAATCTAGCACTACTTCCCTGTCCTCCATAATTTAAGTAGGGGTTTCTAGACTTGTACCATGATAAAGTGGACATGCTGAGAATCCTTGAGTATCTGCCATAGAGTCCAATCCAGCATCACTGGCATTATCAAATATTGTTAGGAAAATAGCATAAGCACCCAGTTCCTCAAGTACTCCAATTAATTCCTTGACCTATTTCCAACAAGGTTTCATAAAAACTTTAGGCTTAGCTTAAAGTGCTCTTGAAAGTATTCCATTCATTGCTTGCTTTTTGTCTTTTTTTCTTCACGTTATAAAGTATAGTGAAGTTTCTCATCACATTGGTTTAAGTTAGGTTAGATGAAAGCATTCTAACATCATCAAAAATCTCATGAGTTTAATAATCCAGAGTTTATTTCTTACAGGTAGGATCACATGTCCTCCATGCAATAATTCAAGACCAAGGTTCCTTCCATTTTATGGTTTTATCATTCTCATAAGTCAACATAAGCATCTAGACATGAAGAGAAGTTATACAAGAAGATGGCCCATGCTCACGGAGCCCACGGATGAAAATGACACATTTCATTTTCATACACATATGTAACCATTCAATACTTAACCATAAGGGAGACATATAAATAAAATTTAAAAAAATAAATAAATAAACCACTCCAGCCAGGTGTCGTAGTGCACACCTTTAATCACAGTACTCCAGGCTCAGAGGCAGGGGAATCACTGTGACATCAAGATCACAGCATGATCTATATAGCAAGTTCTAGGCCAGCTGGAGCTACAAGAAGTCCCTGTCTCGAAACAAAATAAAAACAATAACTGAAAATATAAAACAATGCTTAAGACCATTCCTCAAGGATAGCTACTGTGATGGTTCATTGCATATCCCTACTTATCATTTCAACCATATGTTTAAATATATTTATTTTTTTAATAGTTCTTTTTTTTTTTGTATGTGTATGAGTGTACTGTCTGCATGTAGGTCTGTGCACCCGTGTCGTGCAATGCCGCGGAGGTCAGAAGAGGGTCTCAGATTCCCCTGGAACTGAGTTTTTCCTTGGATGGAGTTACAGGACGGTTCTTGCCGTCCCATGTGGTGCTGGGGATCACCGGGAGTCCTCTTGCAAGAGCAGTCGGTGCTCTTAACCGCTAGGCTATCTCTCCAGCCCCTGTTTAAATATTATTTAAATGAGCCTGAATGTACATAACATTTTTAAGCTTTAAAATAAAATTAAATTTTTTGATGTGACTACAAAGATGTTAAATGGACCACAAGTGGATTTTATCTCCTTCCTCACTGAAAACCAGCCACATAATATTTTACTTTGTTCTTAGAACATTCTTTTTGATTTTGCAGTTTTCTCTGCCTAAAATCCCTCAATTTGTTGCAGGACTAGACCTTTTTTATTATTGAGATCTCAACTCTAGTCGACTCCTCAGAGGAGTCTTCCTTCTTCAGAATTACACCACCCCAAATTTACTTATGATGAATGAGATCCAAAAATTAAGGCTGTAACATCTCTTAAGATCTACCATGGGCATTCCACATAGTAACTCTATCTCATGAGCATTCTTTATTGTTTTTAGAATCTACAGCTGTCTGAGATTATTTTCTAAATGCATCTCTATTAGTATATAAATTCTCCTCTCACTATTTATTAATATAATAGTTGAAGAATGTTATAGGATAAGTGAATAATTTATAGTAATTATATCTTAAACAAGATGTTCTCTAAGATAACACAGTACTTTAACCCTGTGTTTATTTATTTTTTATATATTTATTTTCTTTTATGTGTTGTTATGTGTGTGCTGTGTGGAGATGAGCGAGAGGGCATGTTCATGTGGGAGAGTCAGATGAGGACATCAAATCCCCTAGAACTGGAATTATGAGAGTTTGTTGTTTTTTTTTTATATACATATATAATATATATATATATTATATTATTACAAGATTATCAAATATAGACCTGTGCCCCCACCCATCTCCTACCCCACCAGAGTCTCATGCAAACATGCTTTTCATCTCTTTCTCAGTCTTTCTTAAATTTCTCCATGTGTTAAGTTTGACTGTTTTGAGCAGAAGTTCACTGTTTCAGTCAGTTCTTTGATGCAGTCCTTTCTGCTGTTGTTGTTGTTGTTGTTGTTGTTGTTTCCAATAATGCATCACTCCAACTGCTTGGACAAAAGCTCAAGGGGATGCACAAGAAATACTTACAACTAGGTAATTGAACTAGATCCACAGATGAGGGAACCATTCTTCGTTGTTTTTCTGGGATATTGTTACTTCACTCAGCATGATGTTTTTCAGCTCCAGCCATTTTCCTGCAAACAGTCATATGTCATCTTTCTTTACTGATACATAGAACTCCAATTGTGTAGATGTACAACATTTTCTCTATCACTCATCAGTTGAGGGGCATTTGGGTTGGTTCCAGCTCCTTGCTATTGTGAAGAGAGCTGAAATAAACATAGCTGCATGCATCTCTGCGGTGGTGTGAGTCTTGAGGGATACATGCTTAGGAGTGGTATGGTGGGTCAGGTACAAGTTCATTCCAAAGTCTTCCAAGGTTCTCCACACTGCTTTCCATAGTGGCTGTACGAGTTACATTCCCACCAGCAGTGGATGAGTGTTCCCTTTCCCCACAGCCTCCCAGAACTTGGTTTCATTTGTTTTCTTGATCCTAGCCAGTCTTATGGAGTAAGATGATATCTTAAAGTGGTTTTGATTTGCATTTCTTAATTTAGTGTGATGTTGAACACTTCTTAAGGTGTTCTCGCCATCTCTCTATCCTCACTTGTGAAGTCTCTGTTCAGCTCTTTGCTCCATCTCTTGAGTGGGTCATTTGTTTTTCTTCTTTGCTTTTTGAGTAGTTTATATATTCTGGAAATCCATGCTTTGTCAGATGTTTCTGCAGTGAAGGTTTTCTCCATTCTATTTTGGGATTTCTTCTTCACTTCCTTGCTTGTTTCTTTTGATGTACAGAAGCTGTTGAATTTAATGAGCTCCATTTGTCAATTGTCAACCTTAATTCTTGCCCAGCTGCCGTCTGATTTAGGAAGTCTTTTCCTATCCTATGTTCTTGTAGTCTGCTGCCAACTTTTTCTTCTATTGCCTTCAGAGTTTGGGGTTTCATGTTGAGGTCTTTAATCCACCTGGAGTTGACTTTTGTATAGGGCAAGAGGTAGAGGTTTAATTTCATTCTTCTACAAGTGGTGATCCAGTTTTGCCAACACCACTTGCTGAAGATGCTGACTTATCTCCATTGTGTCTTCTTGGCCCCCTTGTCAAATATGAGATGGCTGAAATTGTATGTGTTAAAGTTTGGATCTTCAGTTTTGTTCCATTGGTCAACAGGTCTGTTTTTGTGCCAGTACCAGGCTGTTTTTATGACTACAGCCCTGTAGTATAGTTTGAAGTCTGGTATAGAGGTCCCCCCTGTGTTGCTCTTTTCACTCAGGATTGTTTTGGCTATTTGGGGTGAATTATGATAGTTGTTATCCACCATTTGGGTGCTGGGAATTGAACCCAGGGGACCTTAACTTTCTTGCCCAACACCATCTGTCCAACGATACCTGCTATACAGGAAAGGCTGAATGAATGCATTGATGCTTCTACGGTTGTGTGCAAAATAACTGCAAATTTAGAAACTTAAAACAATGATTTCTTATTTCCCAACTGTGTAAATTAAGAATTTGGAGACTCAGTTCTGATCTACACAATGTTGGCTGGATTTACTCATGCAATTTCAGTCAGCTGGGAGCTGACAGAATATGACATGTCTTGCTCCAAGAGGCCTCTAATCATTCATCTGCCCTGGACTTCTTTAGATTGTGTCTATTGAAAAACAAAAGTACAGCTGTAGTATCATTTATGCTCTAGTATGGACATTATAAAAAGTCACTTTTACTACATTGTGCTGGTCTAAGCAAGTTTGAGTGTAGCCTGGTTTCATGCAGAAAGAAACACAGCACATGTTGGAGTCTGTGTACAGACGGTGAAGGAACTGAAGAATTGTTGACTTCTATATTTGGAGATCATATACCTCTTTGCCAATAGCTGTGTCATTTAGTGTTTTGTCAATTACTAATAGCTAATACAATAGAAACTAGAATAATGGAGTGCATTATAGGAAATAGTGCACTGTTATTATGCCAACATTATAACTACCTAAACAAATAGCTTAATTCTGAAATTTAGTTTTCTAAAAGCTTGCTGAGATTCAGAGGATATGCATTTACCTAGATATCTCTTGGGATTGTCTATCTCCTGGAACTGTTCTGATGGAACTATCTGTATGGAACTGTGTCCCCAGAATTGTGTTCTCCAGTAAGGCTCCACCCATGATTTTATTCAAAATGGTTTCTTAGGCTTCAATTGGGGAAGCACAAGCTAGGTTCCACCTAAATCTTAACAGACCATCCAGCCTTTCATTCTTGATCTATAATGTCTCTTTCACCCAAGGCTACATGTCCTTTCTAATCTCCACTGTGTGCATTAGAGATGAGTGTGCTGCTTTTCAGTGCTTTAATATGTTAATTCTCAAGTAATCCCTCATTCATTCATTCATTCATTATATATTTTTGTACAAAATTTAGGTCACCTAAGAAATGGGATCCAGTGCTCAGGTCACAAGATACAAGAGCACCTAGGATTTCTGGGGTCAATTAAAAGTCATTAGTCCAGATTATGTCCATTTATAAATCTCCTTCCTATAAATTAGACCTTGGACAATTATAGGAGTGCAAAATATTGATTACTGTGAGAAGCCAGACAGATAAGCTACTACAGCCAAACCATGAAAGTGAAGCAGGTGGGGAAACATGTGAGGAGTTATTGCCTGCATTGGTTCTCATCCAAAACACTTGTGATAGACCTAGGGCTAGGCCATCCATCAAGAAGAACTGTAATAACGACAGCAAAGCTGAGCTGGAAGCCACTTTTTGTTGAGGTTTGTAAATGATCTTGGTCAGCAAGGACAATAACATGAAAGAGCAGCTGGGCATGTAGAAGGGGAGCAGAAGGACAAGCTACAGCCCAAGTACCTCTGCTCCTGTCACCTCAGATAACCATGGTGACCTTCAGAAAATGAAGTGTTTCAAGTCTTCTGAAAATTCTTCTTTGGACCAAATCTAACCTGAACCCATATACAAAAGGTGCTAGGAAAACTTAATTAAACCACTACTGCAAAAACATAAAAAAATACACGTATGCTTTTATTAGTCAGTATAAATTATACATTTCAAAGTCTATCTTTATCGATCTTCATTTTAAAAATATTTTATTTATTATTTTTATTTTGTGCATATTAGTGTATTGCCTGCATGTACATAAGTACATCTGTGTCGTGCAATGCCTGAGGAAGTCAGAAGAAGGTGTCAGATCCCCTGGAACTGGAGTTACAGGCAGTTGTTAGCTGCCATGTGGATGCTAGTAATCAAACCTGGGTCTTCCAAAAGCAACCAGTGCTCTTAACTGCTGGAGCCGTCTCTACACCCCTGAAATGCAATTGCATTTTTAAAGATGCCAATGCTTACTTGAATATATAATCAGGGAACAAAAAATTTTGAGGATCTCTAAAAACCTCTTAGTCAATTCAAAAATACAAAAATTAAAAATGTAAATGATATTCTCAAAGAAAAATATTTGAAACAGAGAACAAAACTAGTGTTTTGAACAGAAATGGGCTTATCTGCTTCTTTTAGTATTCATTTGGGGAATTATGTGAAAGTTATAGTTTTTATATGTTATAATTTTAGAATAGTGAGTTCATTGCCTATTTCTAGTTTCTAGTTACAGAGATTTCTAGCATCAGTGCCCTTTTTCAAAACTACTGAAATTCTTCCTCTAAGGTAACTCTGCAGTCAGGAGTACTGAGCTGAGCCTACACAATGCAATACGAACATACTGGTTTGATTTTTTAAAAGCATGGTGTGAATGGGATTCACAAGTTCATTTATTCCTATTAGAAAGTTATAAAGTACTCTAAAGACAGAATATACAAAAGATGTCTTACTGGGGAAAAGGTCACATAAAAATGTTAAATGTTGTCTACTTTTGAAAATAACCAACTTGGACATCCACTAATAACAAAGTTCTTTAATTATTCTTTAAAAAAATGGCAAGGAGGGTCAAATTTAAGGAGAGTCTATCAGCAGGAGACGACAATTCTCTATTCTTCCCTCAATCCCCCTCCTCCTACAACAAAACTCAGCAAGATGCAGTCTTGAAGCCATCCTATATGTCCATATCACCATGGTAACCTCCAACTCAGGCTACATTATGTCCACAGAGCAGCAAGAGCATTCCTTTACAGAGAAAAGAATACATGTAGGTCACACACTGGGAGGGAAACATGATTCAAGAAGAAATGATTCATTTACAGAAATGTGCATGGGATGTGCAAGCTGGATGTTGTAGGCATGAAACGGCTAGACAATAAAACCCTGTTGAGATTTTTACTATAATGAAACAAAAATTTTATCCCCAGCTACTATAAGCTGGCAGTGTTTCTGATGTGGCATGAAGAAAAATCAAGCATCAAAATCTTAGGGATAGAGGATACTTTTCTTATTTATATAATGCAGAACAAATGATTTTTTTTCATCTAAAATAAAAGTAGAAGGAATTAGACCTCCTTCAGAGGTACAAAATAGGTGTGTGTGCACATGTGTGTTTCACATGTGTGTGAAGGTGAGCATGCACATTTATATATGTGTGTGGAGTCCAGAAGTCAGCCTTAGGTGTTGTTCTTCAGGAACCATCTACCCTGTTTGTTGAAACAGGCTATGTCACTGGTCCTGGTGTTTGCCGGAGTAGGCTGACCTGGCTCCACCATTCTAACACTAGGATTGTAACCATGCTTTTATTTATTTTTTTTTCAATCAAAATTTTATTTTATTTTATTTGAAGCCTCTTATATATTGAACTAGCAAAGTTATTAAAGAATATTGGGGGCTGGAGAGATAGCCTAGCGGTTAAGAGCACCAACTGCTCTTGCAGAGGACCCAGGTTTGATCCCCAGCACCCACATGGCAGCTAAGAACCATCTGTAACTGCAATTCCAGGAGAACTCCAGTTCCAGGGGAATCTGAGACCCTCTTCTGACCTCCGCGGCATTGCACGACACTGGTGCACAAACCTACATGCAGACAGTACATTCATACACATACAAAAATAAATAAAATAAAAAAAAAGAATATTAGGTCATCCAGCCATACCACTTCTGGGTATATAACCATAAGACTCATCCTACCACAGAGATACATGTACAGCCATGTTTATTGCAGCTCTCTTCACAATAGCGAAGAGCTGGAACCAACCCAAGTGCCCCTCCACTGACGAGTGGCAAGAGAAAATGTGGCACATCTACACAATGGAGTTCTATGCCGTGGTAAAGAAAGATGACATCATGAAATTTGCAGGTAAATGGATGGAACTAGAAGATATTATGTTAAGTGAAGTAACAGAGTCTGAGAAAAACAAAAGAAAAATGATATCCCTCATCTAGCACCTAGTTCTAAGGCAAACTGAGCAACATTAATGTTATATTCCTCATGATCTGAACACAACTGTGCTCTTACATTATGAATCCCTAGACAGGTTCTAGAACTAACCTACATTTATTTTTTTTTTCACATTTTTTAAGAGAGGCGATAAGGCCCTGCTGCTGAAGACCTGATGTTAACATGGAAAAGATGCATTGAGACCACACATGCAAGTGTACAGATGGCCTCTGGAATACCAGAGAGTGTTACCAAGGGCCACTAAACCAATAAAGCAAATACGGGTCTCCTTGAGTCAAGCAAGACTCCACCATCAGCACCAGCTACACCTCACCTGCCTGGAAATAATGTGCAGCAGAGGCAGCCATATGCCTGTATATCCCAAATCTAATTGGCTATTGGCTCTCTCCTTGGAGGAATGACCCATGGCTGATGCCACAAGCTTACATTCTCTACAGGTTAGGAGATATCATAAGCCACAGTAAGACCCCGTCATATTTAACAGGAAAAAATGTAGTTCGTGGATCAACATCTCATCTAAACATATATGTCTATAACAAAGTAACCTACCATAACTATTAATGCTGCTTAAATACCTATATATCTAATTGCTTGTGCTTCATTAGTAGGATCGAAAGGTTATTCCTGGACAGACTGTCAGCCCATGAAAGGAAACAGCCAGAATTGACCAGAATCCAAGACAACAGCTCCAGAGAGAGTGGACTGTTCTGCTTCTCATCCACTTGTGCCCCTTTTCTAAGCCCAGGGAATAATCTGCGGAAGAGGGGGCGTGGTAGAATGTAAGGGCTGCGATTGGGGTGAAGGGTGAAACTACAGCAATGTAGTCTGGACCCTCATTTGATTAACCTGATTGAACATACAACCCCTCACCCCCCGCTGGAAGGTGGGGCTGTGGGTGTTTGGGCACAACAGCCTGCAAATTGGTTATACATGAAGGATGCTTGTACTCATGGATTATCACTTATATCTAAAAAATGGAAAAAAAAAACTGAGAGAGATATGCAGGACAGTCATGGCAGAATGCATGATCTCGGTTGGGGTGGGGGTGGGGGTGAAGGGAAGGGGAGATATGCCTGAACTGAATTGGAAAATGATGTATGAAATGCACAAAGCATCAATAAAAAAAAAATGTAACCATGCTTTTAATAAGGGCGCTAAGAATCAAACGTGGGTACTCACACATGTGTGGAAAGTCCTTCGCTAATCAAGACCTTTCCCTAGCCCAACAAAATACTTTTTTTAATAATTTTTTTTAATTTATTATTTTTCATGTGTATGAATGTACTGTCTGCATGCAGGTCTGTGCACCCGTGTCGTGCAATGCCTCAGATGTCAGAAGAGGGCATCGGATTCCCCTGGAGCCAGAGCTAAAGACAGTTCTCAGCCGCCATGTGGGTGCTGGGGATCGAACCCGGGTCCTCTGCAAGAGCAATCGGTGCTCTTAACCGCTAGTCCATTTCTCCAGCCCCTCAACAAAATACTTTTTAAGAAGTCATGAACATCTATCTATCATGTCCAAGTATTATTGTATGAACCATCGATGATTCATTGTCACATGAGGATGCCTGGTCCTCACTCAAAAAACATCTGGGTGAAAAATAAGCATAAAAATAACTTGAACAATATTATAAAAAACTTGCATAATCTTTATTTAATAGACATGTTATACATGTTCACTTTCTTAATCTTTTCATCAACCTTGACACATATATACTATTATTTCTCCTATTTTATCAATGAAGAAACTAAAACACATATATACTCCTACATTTCCCCCAGGCACACAGCAAATGTATGCCACACCCAAAATTCAAACAGATGGTTTGGGTCCAGAGTGTGTGCTGTTATCTACTATACTGAGTCAAAACTATATTATCTACATATATGATAAAATACCTCATTTCTGATTCTGTATTAGCTACCTATTATTATGTAACAAGTGGCTTAAAATGATAAGCATTTATTATTCCAGAGTTTTCATAGGCCAGGAAGTTGAGGGTAGCATGATTGTGCCTGGCTGGGACTTCCTGTGAGATTATAATTAGCATATTAGTTGAGGTTATAGGTTACAGTCATTGGAAAATATGCTTCCAGGGCTGGAGAGATAGCCTAGCAGTTAAGAGCACCGACCGCTCTTGCAGAGGACTCAGGTTCGATCCCCAGCATCCACATGGCGGCCGAGAACCGTCTGAAACTCCAATTCAAGGAGAACTCCAGTTCCGGGGGAATCCGACACCCTCTTCTGACCTCCGCGGCATTGCACGACACGGGTACACAAACCTGCATGCAGACAGTACATTGATACACATACAGAAATAAATAAAAATTTTTAAAAAAAGGAAAATATGCTTCCATAATGGTTCACTCATAACTGTCAGCAGAAGTCTTTGGTTCCTTATTTGTTGGAAGTCTGGATGTGACATGTTTATGTGACCTTACAAAACAGTAGCTGGCTATTTTCAAAGCAAGCTTTTCCCTCAGAATAAAGAGGGGGGCAATAGCCTAATTATCATGTACTTTCACTTCAGGCATATATTGTTGATCATGCAGAACACCATGTGTTTTATGAACACCATGTCCAAGCAAGGTTCATAGGGCATCATGTGGGACATGGCTGTAATTTGAACCTCTTGGAACCAGGGCCATAGAATAAGGCATCTGGGGACTGAAATTGCATGGCCCAGAAAATGTGTACCTGTTCGTATTTTGTGTCCTTGCTTGTTTTACCTAAGCCCCAGCCTTGATACCAGAAATAAACATTTTCCCATGTTTTGCTTTACTGTCACTTGTTTATATATTTTTAGAAGGTCATTCATTACTTATTAAAGCCTTTATAACAACTTTGGCTGGTTATCTTTACATTTTAACTACATTAAGCCTCAATTATCACCATAACTTTTCATGTATATGTGTAACAGGTATTTCTGAGGTTCTATTTCTATAACATGTCTTAAGAACAAGAATGGAGATCTGGGTGTGGCAGTGCACAACTTTAATCCCAGCACTAGAGAGGCAGAGGCAGGTGGATCTACACAGTGAGTTCCAGGACAGCAGGGGCTACAGGAAGACCCTATCTCAAACACACACACACACACACACACACACACACACACACACACACACAGACAAGCAACAAGAATGGAAATAATTTTTTTTCTTTTTTTTTTAATTTTTATTTATTTCCGAATGTGTATGAATGTATTGTCTGCATGCAAGTCTGTGCACCCGTGACATGCAATGCCGCGGAGGTCAGAAGAGGGTGTCAGACTCCCCTGGAACTGGAGTTCTCCTGGTGTTGGAGTTTCAGACGGCTCTCGGCCGCCATGTGGGTGCTGGGGATCGAACCCGGGTCCTCTACAAGAGCGGTCGGCGCTCTTAACCGCTAGGCCATCTCTCCAGCCCCAAGAATGGAAATAATTTTAACACTGTTCTTAACCTGGGTTCTCTTGAGCATTTTCCATGAGAGCCTAGGCATGATTTTTAGACAGTTTCACACTGTGGTACCAGCTACCTTGTTGGCCATTCTAATCACAATGAATTTCCAGCAGCTTTTCCTTCTAGATTTTCCTATTATGGTTCCCACGGTGATTTCTTTTAGGATTTGTTAGGGTTTCTGCTTGGTAGCTGTGATTCTTTGTACTTACCTGTCTTATCTCTCAAGTTTCATAGGAAGAGATTTGCTCTATGGAAGCATTCATCTGATAAATCTCAGAAAAGTGTTTGATTTTTTTTCACTTTGTTTACATTTTTATTTGGAGCTGTAATTCCGAACTTTTTTCCAGCATTCTTTTCATTACTCTTCCAGTTCTTGCTGGGGTGTGGACTTTTATCATTAATGTGCATGTGTGTTTGTCTGCATGTGTGTGTGTGTGTGTGTGTGTTCAAAACATCATTAGAGGTGCTAGAGAGATGGCTCAGTGGTTAAGGGACCAGCCACTCTTGCAGAGAACCTGGATTCAGTTCCCAGCACCCACGTGGCAGCTAACAACCTTCCATAATTCCATTTCCAGGGAATCCAATGCCCTCTTCTGGCCTCTCTGGGTAGTGCATGTACATAGTGAATTTACATGCATGCAAATAGAACACACACACACACACACACATAGTATAAATAAGAATTTTTAAAAAATTAAAATATTTTCAGTATTTGAAAGTTTTTTAAAAGTTCACCAGTAGAAATCCATGATGAAATGAAATGTAACATGCTATTTTAAATATTAGCCATAGACAACCAGATACTGGCAATTTTTGCTATTTTAATCATATTTCAAAATATCATTTATACTATTTTAAAATTTTCTTTAATTCTTAGGGCTAAGAATTATATTTGAAAGCCATCCAATATGTCACTATGAAGTAAGCTCTTCTATAATCATGCTATTTAATGAAAAATTAATTTCCTTCCAGAGTGACTAATAAAGGATTTACTAATTCTCACTTTCTTTTCTGAAACTTAATTGAACTAAGCAGTAAATCTTTTTCTCCTCAAGTCTGAGACATCAGAAAAACAACAGCAAAAGATACATTTGGGTTTTCCCTTTTTCTTCTCCTCCCAGATTTATCATTTTTAAACCTCTAATTTTTTTCCTTTAAAAAATGCTTTCCTTTTCTGCAAGTATTAAAGCAACTTAAAAATGATAAATAACTCACAAAGTCTTGCAACTTTACATTTTGGGATGATTTTCAATCTCTTCTAAAACATTATATTATATATTTCATGAGTTGTAAATGAAATATCAACAGCAGGCTTATGTTTTGAAGGCACAGTCCACACCTAGTCATCCTTGGAGGTGGTAGATACTTTAAGAGGTCCTCCTACATGGAGGAATAAGTAACTGGAGGCACAGATTTAATGGTATCTTGTCTCTGGGCTCCTCATCACCACCTTCTTCTTCTTCTTCTTCCTCTCTCTCTCTCTCTCTCTCTCTCTCTCTCTCTCTCTCTCTCTCTCCCCCTCTCCTCTCATTGCTTTCTGGCAGGCATGGGTGAAGAGCCTCCTCCTCCATAGTCTTCTAAACTCCATGGTCTTCTGCTTACCGTCAAACCTAAAAGGATGGAACCAAACATTAACTGAAAGCTCCAAAACTAGGTGTCAAAATACTTATTTCTTTGAATGTGTTATTTTTGTTACATATTTTGTCTCTGTAATGAAAAATAACCGACACACCATGGAACATTATCACACAGTCTATCCTCTAGGGCAACTCAGAGCTATCTGCCACCTTCTCTCTGTTGCCAACTATGGTCCATGGGAAATATCCTTCCATGTGCTGATGGATGCTATGTAATGATAAAGCAGAATGTAATGAAAGTTGCTTCTGGAATTGTGGGAAGTTTAAAATGGATGGTATAAGTAAAAGATTTAAGTTCACTACTTAGTGAGGTTTGTAGAGATCAAGCCCATGTCAATAAAAGATTCTGATTCATGGTGTGATTAAGAGATAGTTGTGAAGGATGAATGATGGATACAAAAGGATTATTTCATCAGTCTCCTAGTATTTGTATATGACTAGAATGTTCTGAAATAAAATATGAAATTAAAATTCTGATGGCTATGTAGTAATGTAAATAGAAAGGTATTTAGCACACACACCTGAAAAATAACTACATCTTCACTGTGATATATTGTGTGCAACTAAACCATAACATTGAAAATTTGGTTTTTAATTTTTTAATATTTAATTTGTTATTTTTATTTTATTTGTATGAATGTATTGCCTGCATGTACGTAAATTCACGTGTATCATACAGTGCCTCTGGAGGTCAGAAGAGGATGTCACATCCCCTGGAACTGGAGTTACAGATGGTTGTTAGTTGCCATGTAGGCGCTAGGAAACAAACCCAAGTCCTTTGCAAGAGTGGCCAGTGCTCTTAACCACTGAGCCATCCTTTCAACCCCAAAATTCATATTTTTAAATAATTCGATAAGCTATAGAATGGAACATCCTTCTGTTTTCTAATCTGTTTATTGTATATTGTCACTTACCTGATAAATATAAAATTTAGGTCTACTTAAATTTTTATGTGATCTTTTTCTCATAAAGTTCAATCAAATAAAATGAAGATAAAACAATATATTCTGGTCCTCATTCTTATTGCCAAGCAACAATTAGCAATGGAAGGTTGCATCATGTATTTAGAAGAGACGAATGACACTGGGGCTCAGTGGTAGACTGCCTGCCTTATGTGTGAGGCCCTGAGTCAATTCCCAGGGGAGAGAGAGAGAGAGAGAGAGAGAGAGAGAGAGAGAGAGAGAGAAAATAAATGAAAGATTATGAACATTTTTTATAGAACAACTAAAAGCAAAAACTCTGTAGTCTGAAAATACAATATTATAATTGGTCCAATGTGCCATTAAAAAATTGCCATGAACCCAAATACCACAATACTGAGTTTTCGTGGAACATGCCTGTGAGAATAAAACACAAAATAATTACTTTAAAAAAGAAAAGAGGGGCTGAAGAGATAGCCTAGCAGTTAAGAGCGCCAGCTGCTCTGGCAGAGGACTTGGGTTCGATCCCTAGCACCCACATGGTGGCCGAGAACCTTCTGTAACTCCAATTCCAGGAGAACTCCAGTTCCAGGGGAATCTGACACCCTCTTCTGACCTCCGCGGCATTGCACAACATGGGTGCACAGACCTGCATGCAGACAGTACATTCATACATATAAAAATAAATAAATAAATAAATAAATAAATAAATAAATAAATTTTTAAAATAAAATAAAAATAAATAAATAAAAAGAATTATTTAAAAAAAAGAAAAGAAAAGAGCCAGCCATTTCCAACCTGTAAGAGAGTACCTGAGGGCTGGAGAGATGGCCTACCGGTTAAGAGCACCAACCTCTCTTGCAGAGGACCCGGGTTCGATCCCCAGCACCCACAGGGCGGCCGAGAACCGTCTGAAACTCCAATTCCAGGAGAATTCCAGTTCCAGGGGAATCCGACACCCTCTTCTGACCTCCGCGGCATTGCACGACACGGGTGCACAGACCTGCATGCAGACAGTACATTCATACACATACGGAAATAAATTTTAAAAAAAGAGAGAGAGAGAGAGAGAGAGAGAGAGAGAGAGAGAGAGAGAGTACCTGAATCCAGCTTTCACATAGCGCAGGGGTCTAGCCATTTACAATCCACCGAAGAGCACCAGAATCTGGCCTCGGAGTGGTGGTGAGCTTCACAAATGGCGCTGTCCCCCTTTCTTACCACCTTGGGGCCACCTGAAGCCCCTCCCACTGATGTACGGCTACAATCCTCTGCCTTTGGAATGGGTCTGGTCATCTCCAACATGCCTGAGAGTGTCTAAATCCAGCCTTGGGCTGGTGATGAGCTTCCCAAACTGTGCCCTCCCCACCTCTTTATCTCGGGTCCCTCTGAAGCTCTTCCCAGTGCTCCACTTCTCTGCACTTTGGAATGAGTCTGGTCATTTCCAGCCTGCCTGAGAATGCCTGAACCTGGCCTAGGCATGGTGGAGCTTCCCAAATTGTCCCTGTCCATTTCCCGAACTAGGGATCGTCTGAATCCCCTCCCACTGCTGCAGGGAGAGACCCTTCTGCATTTTAGTAGGGGCCCAGACCATTGTAGACCACTGAGATGGCCTAAATTAAGTCTCCACCTGCAGTAGCTATGGCTTCTGGCTGGTAGCAGCCAAACCTGAGAAGGGAACTTGAGAGTATCTGATTGATGCCTGACTTTGGGCCTCTGTGGAAGCTCCTGAGTAGGAGGACTATAACCATCTGGTCCTTCCAGTAGAAGAGAGCCTGAAGCCTGGACCAACCAGACTTTGACTTCCACACCTAATAAGAAAACAACCAAGGCACATCTAGAATACAAACAAAATCAGTCTTCAACTAAACAAAGGAAGACTTGAGTTTCATGCTAGAATCACAAACAAAAAAGAAATCCACATGTCAAAATCACAACAAAAAATAATAATATGAAAAATCCAAATAATTTGTCCTAAATGCTACCAGTCCCTAAATATAACCCAGGACATAGAATTTAAAATATTTAAAATCATAAACATGTTCAGAGAATTCAAGGAATTTAAAGAACACACAAACAAATCAAAGAAGTAAAAGAAAAGATAAACTTCTTACTGAATTCTCAAAAGAGAAATACTGAAGAAAATTCGGGCTGAAATGAAGAAGGAAGTGAAATGCTTAGTAAGCCATTTGGAAATGAGGGGAAGAAGCCTCAGCAATAGAATAAATGAAATAGAAATCAAAATATCAATGGATGATAAATTTGAAGAATTGGACCATTCAAGCAAAGATTATGGAAATTTTTTTAACAAAACACAAGAATCTGGGACACCATGAAAAGACCAAACTTATACATCATAGTCACAGAGGAAGGAGAAGAATCTCAGGATAACAGTGTTGACCAGATCTTCAACAGGATTGCACAATAAGGAAAGACATGCCCATACAAATAAAATAAGTGCATAGAACACCAAATACACAGGACCAGAAAAGAAATTCCCCACTCCATATCATAGTAAAACACTAAAGGTACAGAACAAAGAAAGCTGTCAGGACAGCTGGGACTACAGGGAGACCCTGTCTCGAAAAGACAAAAAAAAAAAAAAAAAACAACAAGTCACATATAAAAGAAAAACCATCAGAATTACAGCTTACTTTTCAATGCAAACAATGAAAGCCAGAAGTGCCTGGATTCAAAGTATTTCCAGTTCATCATGACTATAGATGCCAACCTAGAATACTTTACTGAGGAAAAAAAATGTCTATTATAGTTAAAAGAGAAACAAAAACCTTCCATAACATGAATAGGCAGAAAGAATTCATGTCCAGAAGACCAGCCCTTCAGAGAATACATAAAATAAAACAAAGAGCTGAAGAAAGGAATGACCATACCAAGGGGCAACAGAAACTGAATGAAGCTGTAACTGTGCAAACACAAAGTTAGACTAGAATGCAAACAAATTAAAAGGATGGAATCAATACATATTTCTCAATAATATGTATTCTCTTCACTTCTTTGGTTGTTTTGTTTGCTGTACAGATACTTTCTAGTTTAATGAGGTCCTAATTGTTGATTGTTAACCTTACTTCCTTGGCAACTAATATCCAATTTGGAAGGTCCTTTCCTATGTGTATATCTTATAGGTTACTGCCAATGTTTTCTTCTAATAGTTTCAGACTTTCAGGTTTCACATTGAGGTCTTTGATTCATTTTGTGCAAGGTGAAAACAAGGCTCTAGTTTCATTCTTCTACAGGTGGAGATCCAGTGTTGCTAAAGATGCTATCTTTGTTCCAGTGAATGTTCTTTGCCTCTTTGTCAAATATCAGGTGGCTACAATTGCTGGTTATTCACATATACAAAGGGTACTGATTTTTGTAGATTTATTAATTTTGAAACTTGTCACTTTACTTAAAATGTTAATCGTTTTTAGGAATTTTCTGGTGGAATTTTTGGCATCTCTTAGCTTACTGTATAAGCCACTTTTCTGTTGCTGTGATAGAACCACCACAACCAACGGAACTAATGAAAGAAAGAGTTTATTTGAGCTTATTGTTGACTGTTCCAGGGAAATTAGAGTCCATCATGGCAGAGAGGCACGGTGGCAGAAGCAGAAAGCAGAGCTTCACATCTTCAACCAGGAACAGGAAGCAGAGAATGACTGGAGCTTGGCAAGGTTTTTTGCACTTTCTAAGCCTCCTGCACCCAGTGACTTTTTGAAGTTTCTAAGCCTGCCTCCAGGTTCCTACAACATGGCCACACCTTCTAAGACGTGCCAAAACAAAGCCATCAATTTGGAACAAAATGTCTGAATCCCTGGAGTGGGGGGTGGGGGTGGGGGGGGAATTCTCATTCAACCCACACAAATATATCATCTGCAAAAAATGGATAATTTGAACTCTTCTTTTCCAACAAGTATTCCTTTATTTTCTTTCTCTTGTCTTATTGCTCTAGAAAGAGTTTCAATTCCCATTAAAAATGAATGGAGACAGTGGACAGCATTGCTGGGTTCCTGACTTTAAGGGGAATCCTTCCAGTTTTTCTTCATTTAGAATGATATTGGCTGTGGGTTTGTTGTATAGAGCTTTAATTATGTTGATGTTTGTTCCCTCCAGTCCAATTCCCACTAGGATTTTTAACACAAATTCATGATGAATTTTATTAAAGTCCTTTTCTGTGTCTATTGAGATGATCATGTGATTTTTATCTTTGAGTCCATTTATATGATTTACCACATTTATTGACATACATATATTGAACCATCCCTGGATCTCTGGAATAAACCTGACACAATGATGGTAGAGGACCTTTTTGGTATATGCCTCTATGCACTTCGCAAGAATTTTGTTGAGAATTTTTGCATACATATTCTAATGAAGGTGGATTATAGTATTATTTTTTTGGTTGTGTTTTTACCTCGTTTGGTTATTAGACTGATGCTGGCTTTATAGAAGGAATTTAGGAATTCTCCCCCAGTTTCTATGTCTTTGAATACATTTAAATAATACTGGTTGTATATCCTCTTTAAAATTGTGGTAGAATTCTGCAATAAATCCACCTGGGCCTGGGCTTTTTTCAGTTGGGAAATTTCGTATTACTGTTTCAATTTCCTTATATGTTGTGGCTCTGTAGGATAGGTTTTTTTCTTCTTTGAAACCACCTGACAAACTGCATACTTTGGGGAGGACCCTGAGTCCATTCCCAGCCACCAGGTTCCCTCAGGACCATCCACAGCTTTGGCGCAGGAGAGTTTGGAACTCTGGGACTTTGAGTAGGGTTGGAGTCATATAAAATGCCCACCACAGGAAGCAGGGCCCTCTCTTGCCTCCCTTTGACCAACATGCAGGGCAGAGGGCAAAGGGGCTGCTCAGGAACTCCAGGCGGCCATGTTGGACTGAGACTCCAGCTGCACACATGGCTTAAGTGAATGTATGTTTCTTTTCTCTTATCTTGTAAGCGAGCCCATTAAAATTATCTAGCTTTAACTAAGATTGGAGGTCTCTGTTCTTGCGTTGCCTTAAATACTGGGTAGAGCCTGAAAGTAGCAGAGGAGGCATCGCTCCAGGCTGCTCTGGGCATAGCTCTGTGCTGTGAGTGTCCCTGTTCTAGAAAGAAAGTTTCTCTGCAACAGGTCTGTTTCAAGCTGTTTATCTTTTCTTGGTTTAGATTTGCTAATTCCAACAGTGTTACATACATCCATTTCTTTTAGGCTTTCAATAGAGTATAGTTTTTACAAAGATTCCTTCATAATGTTCTGGATATCTTTGCTGTGTGTTGTGACGTTCTCCCTTTCATCTATAATTTTTTTCATTTGGAGTTGCTCTTTCTTCTTTTGGGTTAACTGGGCTAACCAGCTCTTGACTCATTGATTCTTTGTATTATTTTTTGTTTGTTTGTTTGTTTCTATTTCAATTATCTCTGCTGTGATTTTGTTATTTTTTTTTCTTGTGTGCTGGGTTAGGGTTTCATTTGTTGTCTTTCAGGTGTCTTAAGTTGACATTTTAAGTCATTTATTTGTTCTCTATCTGATTTTTTAATCTGGCTACTTAGAGCAATAAATCTCCCTCTTGGGACTGCTTTTAAAATGTCCCAGAGGTTTTCTTATATAATATTATCCTTTTCTTTAATTCCAGGAATACTTTTATTTCTTTTTTAATTTCTCCTTTGACCCATTCCTTATTTAGTTGTGTGTTATTTAACCTCCATGAGTTTGTGGAGTTATCAGGGCTTCTTTTGTGTTGTTATTAAGCTTTATTGCATTGTTGTATGACAGAATGCATGGAATTATTTCCATTTTTGTATTTCTTGAGGTTTGTTTTGTACCCCTGTAAGTGGTCAATTTTGCAGAAAGTTCCATGGGGTGCTGAATAGAAATTGTATTATTTGGTGCTTTCGTGGTATATATCTCTTAGGTCCATTTGATGTATGGGATTGTTTAATTCAGATGTCTCTCTGTTTATTGTTTGTCTGGTTGACCTGTCTAATGGAGGCAGTGGGGTACTGAATGAAGTTTCCTACTACAAGTGTGCTGGGCTTATTCTTTGTCTTAAAGGTCTGTTATATTCTGTTTATAAAGTTTGGTGCACCAGAGTTTGGTGTGTATATGTTCATGATTGTGATATCTTCTTGGTTAATTGTTCCTTTGATAATAAAGAGGTGACCCTCTTTGCCTCTTCTGATTAATTTTTTTTGAACTTTATTTTATCAGATATTAAAATTGCAAGTCCTACTTGTTTATTGGTGTCATTTGCTTGGAATATTTTTCTGTTCTTTCACCTTAAGGTAGTATCTGTTCTTGAGGTGAGATGAGTTTCTTACAGACAACAAAAAGATTGATTTTGTTTCTCAATCCATTCCAATAGCCTGTGTCTTTTCTTAAATTTACTTATTTATTATGTGTATGAATGTAGGTTTGTGCACCTGTGTCGTGCAATGCTGTAAAAGTCAGAAGAGGGCATCAGATTCCCCTGGAACTGGAGTTAAAGACGGTTCTTAGCTGCCATGTGGGTGCTGGGAATTGAACCCAGATCCTCTGCAAGAGCAGCCAGCACTCTTAACCTCTCAGTCATCTCTCCAGCCCTTAGCCCGTGTCTTTTGACTGTGGGAGGAAATCTTCATGAAGAACACATCTGACAGAGTTTTACCATCCAGAATATACAAAGAACTCAAAAAATAAAAGGATAAAGAACAACTGACCCAAAGAAAACATGGGCTAAGGATCTGAGCAGAAACTTTTCAAAAGAACAAATAAAGATGGCTAAGAGACATCTTAAAAAAGTGTTTAGCACCATTAATAATTATGGAAGTGCGAATTAAAACCACTTGATGATTTAATCTTACCCTGTAAGACTGGCTATAATCAAGAAAACAAATGATACCAAATGCTGGAGAGGTTGTGGAGAAAGGGAAATGCTCATTCCCTGCTGGTGGGATTGCAGGTTTATTCAACCCCTATAGAAAGCAGTGTGGAGAATTCTTTAAAAACCAAAGATGGACCTACCATTTTACCTGATTATACTATTCCTTGGTCTATACTCAAAGGACTTATCCTATTGCAAAAATAATTTGCACATCCATGTTTGTTGCCTCTCTTTTCACAAGAGCGAAGAGATGGAGGCAACATAAGTAACCCTCAGCTGAGGAGTAGGTAATGAAAATGTGGTACATTGACACATGGAGTTCTCTGTAGTGGTAAAGAAAGACAACATCATGAAATTTGCAGGTAAATGGATAGAAATAGAAGCTGTTATGTTAAGTGGAGTAATGCAGACTCAGAAACACAAATGACATATGTTGTCCCAAATTTGTGGAGCCTAGCACCAAATCCTTATATGTGAGTATATATCCTGGTGTAACTGCAGGATCCAGGAAGATGGAAAGGAAGCAGAGAGGTAAAGGAAAATAGGGATTCTGAGTGAGAAGAATAGTAGGAGGCAGTTGTTATTAAGAAAGAAATTGATAAAATGAGTATATTTAAATGTGAGGCAAGAGGGAGGGTTATAAAAGGAAATTTGGGGATAAAGAGAAAGAAGGAGCTCAAGAAAGGTGGAACCATAAGAGACTGGTATTGTCATGGGAGAAATTGGATAAATGGGGACATTTTAAATGGGGAAGACACGGAAGAAGGTTTATACAGGAAGAGAGTGAGAAGAGAGATAAGTAACACCTAGCTAGTGAAAAAAAAATCTGGAGGGAATCATATTAGTCTAACAACCTAATGACAAATTACACATGCAATATCTCTACATGAGTCCATGTGCATAGCTGAAGGCTACATAACAATAAACAGTGCCATACAGAAGAAACATTCCTTTGTATTGTTGGCCAGGATAGTCTAAGAGACTCCCCAGATTACACAGTCTATTGCCACAGTTCTTGATTGCCTCACAGATCTTGAACTAAGACCTCACTGTTAAAGATAGGAAATACTTTAGAGAAAGGATTTGGGAGCATTGGAGCTGGAACTGACCTGGAAGTCATCTTTCCCGAGGGCTAGCTCTCACAGTTTGGAGAGGACCATGCAAGCTGCTAAGGGAGAAAAGCAACTGATGGTCCAACACCAGCTTTAAGGCATAGCAATCAGTCTGGCACAGTTTATGACATTGGTGCATTAATGGCACTTTTTTCTTAGGGACAATTAAATGGTTAACTAATTGGACTTAAAGCCCACTCAGTCAGAGGAAATTCAATGTGTGGCACTGTAAACTTAATAGACATGGATGGAGAGGTCATAGATCTTAGGCTGCCACATCCCTTGACTAATATAACTTTTTACTCAGTTCAAAATATGCATCCTTTTATTTACAGACAAATATCCCAGACATCACCCATCAAAGGAGCTTCTTTTTCACCAGATGAAGAGTCCCACAACTGGTTACACACATTTTCTATGAACTGCCCAAGCCTAAGTAGCACATCTACAATGCAACCCATATACCTAAGGCTTACACAACATAGAACAAGAGGCCATGAGGACACTAATGAATATCTTAACTCTCATTAAGGAAGCTCCCTCATGCAACAGAAGGCCAGGAACTCAAAATGTCATAAGCGGCCAAACCATGGAGAGTAAGAGTCTGCAGAGTGCAAGTCCATGGACAGGTCTCCTATACTGAGCTTCACTCACTGAAGGTTCAATAACCATTTTAGGAGAGGGAGTGGAAAGAAAAACTCACCATGGAACTAGGAAAATGGGCAACAGAACCCAATCCTAGTTGAAGAAATATTGGCAGCTGATGATTATTGGGTGAGAAAGAGTTGATCTTTAAAGCAAGGGACTCTGGAAAGCTGACAATACCTTAGCGAGGAACAGCCAGGGACACTAATTTATTACAATAGGCCTTAACATAAATGAAAGAAAGTATGAATTTCAGTGGAGGGTTGTGGAAGCTGCCAGTTTCAAGGGGGTATAAAGGTGATTAAGATTGGTTTTGATTTTATGTATGAAATACACAAAAAAGCAATATATATTTTTAACTCCAGAGGCTTCATCAAAATACTGCCCCCTTTTGTGGTTTATTACTGAGACCTGCCAGATATTCACAATAAACACTGTAGAAAAAGACCCAGCAAGGGGAAGGAAAGTGTTCCATGTTGAAACAAAAGTGCATTCCAGTATTCTGGATAAGGTCTGCCCTCAGAAGAATTACTTTACCACAGTTGTACAAGCTGCGATTTAACCATACCCTCTTCTGTCTGAAGGAAAATGAATCTCCAGTTCTAATCAGCTATATCCTTCCACACAGGAAAGAGGGATAATGCAGCTCCAGCTTATTCTAGCTATCTTGTCTCACCTAAACAAGAAAACAAAAGATCTGCTGAAGTTCACAGTTTAGAGGCAGATGCTTACCAAAAGACTAAGTTGTAATCACAGACCTGCATAATAATATTGCCCCTCTTCTTGCATTTACCATGAACAGTCTATTTACTGGAGTTTGCAGAATAATTTATTCCTATTGCTAGGGTTAACACAGGACCCCAAACCATTAGAACAAGCCAGTGGCAATACTAATAAGAATAGAAGTCAATAAATTAAACCCATGTGTCTTCCCTTATCACTAAAGCTACTCTAAAGAGTCCATCCAGAGTAAGGCTTGAGGAAAGAGGCTGTTATAGTCTGTACACTGTTGGTTTTCACAAGCTAGGCACTGTATTTCAGAATGAGGTGTTCTGTTAATTATCAAGGTACATATCAGCATAAATGGATCTTGTACTACACTCTCTGCCAGAGGCTGTGACAGTTTTAGTGAAGACAGATATGCTTAGACAAAACAGTTTTATCTTTAATCTTTTATAAGTTGTTTTTCTCTTTGTTTTTGCAATATGTTTCTTTATCTTTGATTTTTCTGAAGCTCAAATAACTATCATTCCTTTATGGTGGGAGTGCAAGATGGTATTGCCACTTTAGAAGACAGGTTGGGAGTTTCTAATACAAATGAATACTTGTACCATCAAAGCCAGGAATCACAGCCTTTGGTATTTGCCCAAATGCAAACATGTTAATACAATAATCTGCATAGGAATATTAACAACAGCAGTATCTACAATTGCCAAATCATACTCAAATCAGCTATCAGTCTATGGAAAGATATGGAAGAATCCTGAATAGATACTAAGTAAAAGAAAATCTTTGATCTCTGTGAGTTCAAGGCCAGTCTGGTCTAGAGAGCAAGCTCCAGACCGTTGGGACTAAAGGGAGACCCTGTCAAAAAAAATCTAAGAAAATCTAAAAAGACTAGATACTAAATGATTCCAAATATAAAACATGCTATAAAATACAAAAATGTGGAGTGAAAAAAAAGCAGGTTTTTGGGAGTTATGGGAGAAAGAAGGATAAATACAGGATAAATTTACAGGACACAGAAAGACAGTATAATTATGCTATGTGACATGATGGTAACTACATATCATGATACATTGGTTCAAATCTATAGAGTGCAGAACATGAAGAATGAGTCTTAATGTCAACTGTGAACTCTGTGATAACTAATATGTCAGTGTAGAGTCCTTGCTTGTAAGCTATGTAACACTTGGATGGGGGATGTTGATAGTGGAGAAAATTAGGAATGTTAGAGGTCAGGGCATACCAAGGTCAGGATCTGTGTTTCATAAATTCTTCCATGAGCTAAAATTGCTCTATCAAATAAAAACATTATTTTATTTAATAATTTTTAAATAATAAACACTAGATTATCATAGGACTTCAGCTTATTCTCCATGTGCTTATGTACTTGGGTGTCAAAATACTTATATAAAAGAGTGGGACTGAACTATGTTAAAAAATGATGATTAAGCTTAAATCTAAAACTAAGAATATAGTATATGTAGTGTGGATGGATAATGATTTAAAATGTAGTATTGTTTGAGACTCTTAAATGGAATTTACTTTTTTAAGTCACGATGTTANAAAAATAAAAAAATATTTTCTAGGACGGGCATTGGTCACACTGTTAACCCAACACTTTAGGAGGGTAAGGCAGATCCTGTGAAGACTGAGATCTGCTTCACATATGATCCAACCAGGAAGCTACAGGAACCCGTCTCAAACACAAGCAAAAAAAAGATATTCTAGAACTTATAAGAATGATCAAAAGATTATAAGAGCCAGAGTTGAAAGAACAACTCTGACGAGGACGACCACTGCACTCACAAACTCAACAGCAGCTGTGCTCACGTGCAGCATACCTGCAGAAGTTCAGGCCAGCCGACACTCCAGTAAGGAGTAGGTTCATGAGACCTTACCCCTAACTAAGCAGCTGTCACAGATAGCAGCTTTTGCCGGGGAGGGAGAAACAGCTTTATTTAAGCTTTATTTAATTTATATCAGCCGTGCTCCAGACGGCCGCCACACCTAAATGAAAATGGACTTAGGTATGAAAAAAAACTTACAGAAATGAGGATAGGAAGTGCATACGGATTGAAGAATTAGAGGAGAATGAGAATTTGAAAACCCAAAAACATTTATAAATTGCAGATATAAAAATGTATTAAAAATCGTTTAATCCATACCAAACTCACACTTAGCAATCTCCTAAAATCAAGAAAGATGTCAGGCCGAGCGTGGTGACACACACCTTTAATCCTACACCCAGAGGCAAGCAGGTGATCTATGAGTTCAAGGACAACCCAGTCTACATAATAACTTCCAGACTAACTTGGGCTCCAGAAAAAAAAAAAAAAAAAACCCACCCCCCAAAAAAAGAAAGAGTAAAAACAATTACAGAATTACATCCATAAATGACTTAAAGTAAGGGCTTTTTTATGAACATATAAAGCATTTCTCAGGTACCCCTGTTTTCTGTTATCACTAAATAATCCAAAAATGAAGGCAAAATAAATTTTCTTTCTAGAATCTGTTTCAGGAGTAAATTTTTTACTAAATTTTTTTTTAGAAAGTTCCCGAAGAAACTAGCCATTGTGTCACAACAAGCATATCAGGGGTAAAAAAAAATGAAATTAATGTTTAAAGAGTACAGCAACTGCTTTTCTCTTAATTGATATTGTGATAAACAGTAAAAAATATCATTGGCTGGGTGTGTACCCATGCCTAATCCCAGCACTCTGGAGTAAGAGGCAGGCAGATCTTTGTAAGATTGAGGCTGGTCTGGTTTACATAACAAGTTCCAGTCTAGCTAGGCTACAGAGAAACCGTCTCAAAAACACCAAAAAAAAAAAAAAAGATTGCCAGGTGCAGGCACATGCCTTTTAAATCCTAGCACTCAGAGGCAGAGGCCAAATCCTGGTCTATTATAGAGAGCCAGGCCAGCTTGAATTAAAGGGAGACCCTGTCTCAACAAATACAAAAAAAAAATTTTTTTTTTTTTTTTTTTGCCTAGCGGTTAAGAGCACGTCTGCTCTTGCAGAGGACCGGTTCCAGTTCTCAATGCCACCTACATGGCAGTCTATCTAAATTCCATGCAGGATCAACAACCCTCTATCTCTCTTCTGGCTTCTGCAGACATTGCGAAGCAAGGCACAGGTTCACTTCTAAACATGCAGGCAACACACTCATACACGTAAACTAAACATAAAAATCCAGCTGGTGTGGTGGTGCATGCCTTTAATCCTAGTACTAGGAGGCAAAGGCAGGCAGATGTTTATGAGTTTGAGGCTAACCTGGTCTATACAGTGAGTTCCAGGCCAACTTCGGATACGGACTCAAAAAGACCAAAAAAAAATAAATAAAAAAAAAAAAAAAAAAAAAACAAAGACAATGAGCCAAGCATGCGGTGGATGCCTTTAATCCCAACAGTCAGGAGGAAGAAAGCAGCTGAATCTCTATGAGATAGAGGCCAGCCTGGTCTACATAATGAGTTCCTGGACAGCTAGGGCTACAGAAAGACCCTTTTTCAAAAAGAACAAAAACTAAAATGAAACAAAAAAAGAACAAAGACGAAAATATAAACAGCATAAGTTATTCTAATATTTTATAGTTTATTTTCTATTAAACCTACAAAAACCTCAGCATAGATTTTATTGTAAATATAATTAGTGTTCTCTGGTTGAGATGCAAATGATGTAGGTACCCCGTACTATTTGATACATTTGGGGAGAAGTATTTAATTATATATTTCCAATATGAAATAGAAAATTCCCTACGTCAATGATTCTCCAAGTACGGTCCTTGGTTCAGCAATCTGGGGACTTCTAGTATTTCTAAAATCTTCTAGTATTTGCTAATTAACTAAATATTCTAGGAACAGAGCCAGATAATCTCTTTCTTAAAGCTCTTCAGCACATTCTGAGGCCTACTAAAGTTTGAGAACTAGTAAGGGGAGTGTTCCTCTGAAAAGGCCAGACTCTTGAAGTTGAAGATTTTCTCACATTCAAGATCTACTCTCTAAGGATGTGAATTTAACTGGCTATTTTAAAAGAAAGGGAGAGCCTAAGGCCTCACTGGGAAGATGTGCTTCCTGGAAACATGCAGAGTGCACTCTGGGAAGCTACCAGTCACCATACTGGAAGAGGAACAAGGGGAATATAAAAGGAAGACACGTGGAACTGGGGTTGCACTCACAATTTTGCTGTAATGGCTGGAGGAAGTCACGGAGTCTATTCTGGGACTCTTGGCAGGCATGTGGGAAAGGGAATCACTGCTCAGCCTGTAAGTGATATTTTTCTCCCATTCACTTTGTAGGCATGCCTGAGTAAAGTCTCCCGAAACTGATTAGAGAGTATGTTTCTTGATTTGCCTTGGGAATCGGGTGGTGGCAGGGCCAGGAGGACATGTGCATGGGTACCTCCCAGGTGGAATCTCTGCTATAGTAGTGCTCTAAATATTTTATGTAAAAATATATTTAAGGGGCTGGAGAGATGGGTCAGCAGTTAACAACACTTTCTCCTCTTCCAGAGAACATGAGAGTTCCAAGAATCTTTATTAAATGGCCCACAACTGCTTGTAACTCCAACTCCAGGAGTTGAAATGCCCTCTTCTGGCCTCCATGGGCCACACAAGGCAGACACACATACACATACAAATAAATAAAAAGAAAATCTAAAACAACAGAATACATTTATTAAAGGTTACGAGTTTATGATAACATTGAGAAGGGTGAAAGAGCAAACACAAACCAATAGCTCCATAAATGAAGAATAGAATTAAAACTGACTTTGGTACAGAGGTGTCATCTTTGGGTGCACTACTAAAGCAACTGGTTTCAGCAACATGCACAAAAGCTCCAGTGGAGTGCTATGATGCTGAAATCAAGCCACCATTACTATCCATATGTATATACACCTCATCACCAAATGCCAGACACCTGAAGTCTGAGAAGGAAGAGACTGATCCTGTGCCACAAATGTCATATCACTGCACTTGCTTAAAAAGTAAGCAAATGTGCTGGGCGTGGTGGCGCACGCCTTTAATCCTAGCACTTGGGAGGCAGAAGCAGGCGGATCTTTGTGAGTTCAAGGCCAGCCTGGTCTACAGTGTGAGTTCCAGGACAGCTGGGACTACAGGCAAATCAAACAAGACATACATATCCTTTCTGTTGACATTGAATGGACAACACAAATAAATCAACAACTAGACATGGTCCATTCTGTTTTATTTAATTTTTAGGGATACAGATGTATTTATATTTAAGGAAAATGAATATGATGCATCTATCCTATATCAACCCTAAGCCAGGTCGGGACCAGCTCCTATTCTAAGACAGGTTTATATTTCTGCAGTAGAACACACACATACTCACAGAATATGAGAAAAAAGATCACAGTAGGCATCAAGCCAGTTTATGTATTAACAAATACTGAGTTTGTTTTCAGACCTCTTTGAGTTCCAGGATTATGAAAAGGAATTTGCAGAAAACTGGTTAGCTCCATTTTTGGCTGAGTGTCATCTGGGGTGCCCTCTGAGGTCTTTATCCCCATTCTACAGCAGTATTGTGCAATGCCATAGTCTGCAATTTTGCAATAATGGCGGCGTTGGGATAGAGGGTAAAAAGCAATACATTGTGGGACATCAGGTCACGGTATATAATCATGGATGAATGGAGATATTTGTCTTAACAGCCTAAGTGATGTATGCTTATTAAAAATTTTCACAGCTACTTCGTCTCCTTCATAGGCAGCTTGATACACTGATCCAAAACTGCCATCACCTGCAAATTTCATGATGTCATCTTTTCTTTACCACTGCATTGAACTCCATTGTGTAGATGTACCACATTTTCTTTATCCACTCATCAGTTGAGGAACATTTGAGCTCTTCGCTATTGTGAACAGAGCTGCAATAAAGATGGTTGTGCACATATCTCTGTGATAGGATGAGTCTTGTGGTTATATACCCAAGAGTGGTATAACTAGGTCATGTGGTGTGTTCATTTTGAGTCTTTTAAGAGTTCTCCACACTGCTTTCCATGAGTTTTCATTCCCACCAGCAGTGAATGAGTGTTCCCCTTTCCTCACAACCTCTCCAGCATTTGGTATCTTCTGTTTTCTTGATCATAGGAAAGGCTACTGACTTTTATAGATTAGTTTTATAACCTGCCACTTTACTGAAAGTGTTCATCATTTCTAGGTGTTTTCTGGTGGAATTTTGGGTATCTTTTAGACATAATAGTGTAGCATAACTAGGTAATTGGCACTGGCATCCACAGATGAGGGATACCATTCGTCCTTTGTTTTTCTGAGACTGTGTTACTTCACTCAGCATGATGTCCTCTAGCTCCACCCCATTTTCCTGCAAACCTCGTGATGTCATCTTTCTTTACTGATGCATAGACCTCCATTGTGTAGATGTACCACATTTTCTCTATCCACTCATCAGCTGAGGGGCATTTGGGTTGGTTCCAGCTCCTTGCTATTGTGAAGAGAGCTGAAATAAACATGGCCGTGCATGTATCTCTATGGTGGGGTGAGTCTTGAGGGTACATGCCCAGGAGTGGTATGGCTGGGTCGGGTGGCAAGTTCATTCCAAGTTGGTCCATTCTGTTTTAAAATAGTCATAATAATCATTTGGTTTCAAAGT
>VZQC01005525.1:1732521-1748578 GCA_009823505.1 Rhizomys pruinosus
CACTTGCTGAAGATGCTGTCTTTTCTCCATTGTGTCTTCTTGGCCCCCTTGTCAAATATAAGATGGCTGAAATTGTATGTGCTCAGATTTGGATCTTCGGTTTTGTTCCATTGGTCAACAGGTCTGCTTTTGTGCCAGTACCAGGCTGTTTTTATGACTATAGCCCTGTAGTATAGTTTGAAGTCTGGTATAGAGATCCCCCCTGTGTAGATCTTTTCACTCAGGGTTGTTTTGGCTATTTGGGGTCTTTTGTTTTTCCAAATGAATTTAAGGACTTTTGTTTAAACATTTTAAATTATAGAGGAATATTTCCTTTTTCTCCCTTGCTATGATAAACAGTTCTAGAACACAAACCCTTGATAATTCAGCCAGACAACATTTATTTATTGTAAACACTAAATACCAGTTATTCTTTCCCATAATTGAGATCATGGAACAAGACAGGGGTTTCAAGAGAGTCTGCTGATTTGCATTCCTCTGAAAGGAGACATATAATCACATGATAAATATGTAAATCATAAATATGCTAGAAGACTTTATGTGTTCTGAAGTAAAGAAAAGTAGCAGAATAATTATAAGGGAATTTGATTTAGAAGGACTGGATTTGAAATGTAAATAGGTTGGTTGGGAAGACCATATTGATAGCTGAGTGCAGATAGATGACAAAGTGGTGAAGTTAGCCAGGTAATTATCCAAGAAAGAGCTTCCAAGCAAAGGGAAAGTTAATATAAAATGCTAAAGACTAAATCTTTAGGATAAACTTTCAGAAATGTAATTACCAGGTCACAGAGTGTGAAGATTTTTAAATGTCTTCATAAATATCAATGCCAGAAAGACTACATCCATTAAATTCCAACTGAAAATGCAAATGGAGCCACGGATGGTGATAAAGATTATAAACCCAGCTATTCAAGAGCTGAGGAGGGAGATTCACAGCCTAGAAAACTTAGTGAGATACTTTTAAGTTCTCATACCAAAAAAATATCAATTCATTGATTCCCTTTGAGGTAATGTCAGTTATGTCTCACCTTTAGAAAAACATGAATAATCAAATAGTATTACGACTATGTATTTGCCATACATGTGTTGTGCATTATGCATGAATATATTGGTTTCAAATGTATGCCAGTGTGTGTGCACATGTATGTACATTCATGTGGAGGCCTGAGGTTGATGTCATATGTTCTTTGCTTTTCTCCATTTTGTACACTAAAGAAGAGTTTCTTGCTATAATAACCCAGAGCTCACAATTCAGCTTGTCCAGCTAGACAGCTTGCTCCCAAGAGTTCTTCTCTCCACTTGCAGAACTCTGAGATTAAAGGCATCCCTACTCATTCTTAACCTGGTTGTTGGAATCTGAGTTCTGGTCCTCACACTTGCACAATAAGCACTTTACCACTGAACCATCTCCTCAGACCCCAAATATATTTTTCTGCATGTTTTATAAGCCTATTTTTCTTTTTTTTTTTAATTTCTGTATGTGTATGATGCATGCAAGTTTGTGCACCCGTGTCGTGCAATGCCACGGAGGTCAGAAGAGGGTCTCGGATTCCCCTGGAACTGCAGTTCTCCTGGAATGGGAGTTTCAGACGGTTTTCGGCCGCCATGTGGGTGCTGGGGATCAAACCCGGGTCCTCTGTAAGAGCGGTCGGCGCTCTTAACCGCTAGGCCATCTCTCCAGCCCCAAGCCTATTTTTCAAATAAGTACATTTATAAGTATACTTAAATTTTTTCTTAATTTATAACTTTTCTTTTTCTTTTTTTTAATTTTTATTTATTTTTTATGTGTATGAATGTACTGTCTGCATGTAGGTTTGTGCACCTAGGTAGTGCAATGCCACGGAGGTCAGAAGAGGGTGTCGGATTCCCCTGGAACTGGAGTTAAAGATGGTTCTCAGCCACCATGCGGGTGCTGGGAATTGAACCCAGGTCCTCTGCAAGAGTAGTTGGTGCTCTTAACCACTAGGCCATCTCTCCCGCCCCATGACTTTTATTTTTCTATGCTGAAGACTGAACCTTGTACCACATACTTTCTAGGCAAGTGCTTTACCACTTAGCTGTATCCTAAGCCCTGAATAGAAATTTAGGCCTATGATAGCTACATTTGTTTTCATTAGCAAAATGCAAAATTCAGATATTTATATAAAATATTTTGAAATAGAAACTTAGAAAAATCAGAAACAATAATAATAATTTGAATACACTATTCTGGATTTTTATTTTAAATTTTGGCTTTACTACAAAAAGCATTTATTTGAGAAATTTTACTTTAAAAGTTAATTTTAAAATCTTCAGTTCATTACTGTTACCTTGTTTAATTTACTTATATGTCATTTGTTAAATAAATCAAATGTATTAAAATATATACACATATTTATGCAGTAGCTACAATATCTTACCAGCAAACAGTACTAAATCTAGAATAAAAATGAAATGGGCATATCAAACTCAGAGTAATGGAGTTGGTTTGATGAAGCATTAATTTAACACTAGGCTTTCTGACTTTAAAAAATTTGATACAAAATCAGGTCTACCTCTGCTATCACATAAGGAATAGTGCACGGATCTTTTGTAACCTTTGCTTGATTGAATTTCTGCCACTGAGAGGTTCAGTGGAGCATTTTCTGCTTCATAGCAGTCTCCATAATTCTGATATTTATAAATAGCAAGAACCAGCAGGCTACAAACAAAACCTTCCATTGGAATAAAATGGGTTTTCAAGATAGCCATCGGCCCATTTTTAGGTTTCCATTTAATTAGGCTTATCATAGTTACAATGTTTTCAAGTTTCCTACATGGTAAATGAACAAATGCTTCAAAAATATTTATAGATGTTACTCACCCTAGACTTTGAAGTCTTTATTATGTCTATTCTCACATTACAATACTGTGTTCATCTTATTAAATACATGGTAAAATAGTGTATGTTTAATATTCTACAGTCATTTTTAATTTTGGATCCTTGCTCTTCAAAAAATAAGTTGGAGCCACCTTTAATATAATCCATATATTATTTCAGCTTCATTTTATTTGTATTGAGAGCACAGACTAAATTGATACCCCAGTTCCCCCTTTCAAAAGGATATTTAGGTTCATTCCTAAATCCAGTAATGTACCTTCTGTACATAGAAATATTTACATAAGGTTTGGTTATATAGGAGTAACTTTGATCCATAAAAATTTCTAAATAAATAAATATTTTGAATTCTAAAATTTATTCCATAAATAAGCAAAATAACATATTTTAAAACAGTTTATTATTTCTCAATAGCAAAACAGTGACTTTTACTCCCTCTGCTGGCCTTCCAAGGGTATATGCATAGATTCTTATGATAGTTTAGCATGGGAAAACAGAAGCACTCATAAACACTTTAACATAGCATAATTACCTAAACTATAACAAAAATTCAAGTCAAACATAATTGTGCTTATATTCCTTTAGACTTAAAACACATCTTCGGGCAGTAATAAGACATGAAAACTGAAAGGATATAAATATTAAATCACAGTAATTAAAACTGTTTATTCAGGCAGAGGGAAAGACTAAAAGATGTATTATAAAGAACAGACCATCTTTTAATGATACAAATAAAACAATTTGAACAAAAGAATAGGAATGCGTTAGTAATGTATAATAAGATAATTTGTTCACATTTGTAGACAAAAGGGACCCTGTCTTCACATCCTATACAAAATTAAGTTTTGAAAGTTTTTTTAATAATGCTTTTATTGATGGTTTGTGTATTTCAGACATCATTTCTCAGTTCAGTTTAGACATATTCCCCAAGGCTGGAGAGATGGCTCAGTAGTTAAGAGCGCCAACTGCTCTTGCAGATGACCCGGATTCAATTCCCAGCACCCATATGGCAGCCAAGAACAAACTTTAAGCCAGGCGTGGTGGCACACAACTTTAATCCTAGCACTCGGGAGGCAGAAGCAGGCAGATCTCTGTGAGTCAAGGCCAGCCTGGTCTACAGAGTGAGTTCCAGGCCAGCTGGGGCCATAGAGTGACATTCTCTCAAAAATAAATAAATAAATAAATAAATAAATAAATAAATAAATAAATAAAGTTTAAAAAAGAAAGTTTAAAACTTAAATATAAAATCTAAATCAATATGAAGACTATAGTAGCATTTTGAAAAACTGTACATCTTTTAAATAGGAAATATCAAAAGTACAAAACTTAGAAAGTCATATGAAAAATGACATTCATGTTTAATCAAACACATTTTTATAGGAGGAATAAATAGAAGCAGAAGCAAATGATCAGTGGCAAAAAGATATAATAGATCAAGGCATATATCCATTCCCTATATGAGAAACCTTCTATAAATGTATAAGAAAAGTAGAAAGAAATCAATAAAACATAAAGATTTATTTTAAAGAAATTCCCAGACGAAATCTCAGCTCATCAACATGGTGATACTCACCTGTAATGCCAGCATTCAGCAGGCTAGAGGATCATATGTTCAAGGTTAGAGTGAGTTTCTCAGGCCTGTCCCTCTCAACAGGAAAGGAGGGAGAGAGAAAAGAAACAGAAACTAAACTCTAAGCAATCAGTAAATATGTAAAAGATTGTTAACCTTCATCAGTAATCAAGAAAAAATGTAAAAATTGCAATATATAGTGAAGGTTATCAATCACTAATGGAGCAATTAGCCTTTATTGACAAAAATAAAAACAGTAACAACTAATGCATGCTGCTGCAATGGATTTTAATATTTTACACTATCTATAAATCAAATACACAGACACACACCCCTTTCTGATGAAGTAATTCCACTTAAATAAAAAGTTTTTTAACTGTCAGTTCCAAGAATATGCAGGTAGTAATACATGATGTAATACGTTTAGTAGCCAAAACTAAAGACATTCAAATATCAAATAAAAAAAAAATGATTAAATTTTGTAACAGTCATCCTATTATGTAACTATTAAAAGAAGGATATAATTAGATAAATACACACTGATCAAAAAGTGTATATTGATCATGATAAGTCATTGAGATGAATCACAATGAATCATAAAGTAAGACACCACCAATATGCCATATAAATGGTTTCTCATGTGAGCGTGAGAGGTGGCAGGTCTTTATATTAACTAACAACAAATTAGGAATAGAGAAGGTGGTAGCAAATTTTAACTTTATATTTACATATGTAATCTTTGATTTTTGCTACATCTTTAAGATTTGTGCTAGTTAAAATTAAACATTTTTAATTATTTAATAGGTTAATAAGAAGATAAAGCTTGGGCTGGAGAGATGGCTCAGCGGTTGAGAGCACTGACTGCTCTTGCAGAAGACCTGGGTTCAATTCCCAGTACCCACATGGCGGCTAAGAACCATCTTTAGTGCCAGTTGTGGTGGTGCATGCCTTTGATCCCAGCACTCTGGGAGGCAGAGGCAGGTGGATCTCTGTGAGTTCAAGGCCAACCTGGTCTACAGAGTGAGATCCAGGATCAGCTGGGACTAAAGGGGGATCTTTATAAAAATAACAAAAAAATAAAAAAAAAGGGCTGGAGAGATGGCCCTACGGTTAAGAGCGCCTACTGCTCTTACAGAGGAACCCGGGTTCGATCCCCCAGCACCACATGGCGGCTGAGAATCGTCTGAAACTTTTCCTGAAACTCCAATTCCAGGAGATTCCAGCGCCAGGGGGAGAATCCGAGAACCCAAATCTATCTGACCTGCATCGAGCGGGGGCATTGCACGACACTGGTGCACAGACCTGCATGCAGACAGTACAGTCCTAACAGAAATAAATAAAAATTAAAAAAAAAAAAATACAAAAAAAAAAGGAAAAAATAAAGAAAAAGAAGAAAGAAAGAAAAGAAAGAAAAGGAAAGCTTACAGAGAGATAGAAAGAAGTATTCGTGTGTATCTTTGAGGCTGTATGGCATATTTACATAGGCTGTTTCTTAATTCTTTTTTTCTCTTTTCTTCCCTCCAAAGGGTTAAAAAAAACCAGCAGTGCATATCCATGAACTTTAGGGAGGGGTGTGGGACTCTGAGCACACCTTTATATGGGAGAACTCCCCAGTGGGTGTTGGAATCTCCTGCCAAACCAGCCCCTGCAGAGCTCTAATAGGCTCACAGATTAGGTGGACAAAAAATGCTCACCACTTGGCATTCACTGATTCCTTGGAGCTGACTGTGATCACAGGTGCTGGCAATACTGAGTGATTCCCAAAAATAGCTTCAAAAATTATTCCAGAAAAACAGTGCAGTATGTATTTCTTTCTTCTGCCTGGGCTTCACATAAGAATCAACTGGGGAACAAGCAAACAAAATGCCCTGCTTGGGCTCCTGTCTTGGGTTCTCTACTATTTTTAGAAAACTCTCCAGGTGATTCTGAAGGACTGAAGAATGACAACCATTAATAGGCCAAGCTTCTTAAATCTGATTCTGGAAAAGTAACTGAAATCTGCTGTGTGGCTCAGCCAGACATCCTGGAGGAGGGAGCCCGTAATAAGCATATGGAAGGGGGCTAGAGAGATGGCCTAGCGGTTAAGAGCACCGACTGCTCTTGCAGAGGACCTGGGTTCGATCCCCAGAACCCACATGGCAGCTAAGAACTGTCTGTAACTCCAATTCCAGGAGAACTCCAGTTCCAGGGGAATCCGAGACCCTCTTCTGACCTCCACGGCATTGCATGACATGGGTGCACAAACCTACATGCAGACAGTACATTCATACACATACAAAAATTTTTAAAAAAGAATAATCATATGGAAGAAAAAATGGTTTTTCAACCTGGAGCTCTATAGGCGTGACTAGTTTTTTTCATTTCACACTAATTTTAAATGTCTTTCTTGAGGTATAATTTATATATGTATATATATTTGCCATTTAAATGTTTAGTTTGGTGAGTTTCAATAAATTTATATTACTGTACAACTAACACCGCAACTGAATTTTAGAATACTTTCACCATCCCCCTGCAGATTTCTTCAGTTGCAACCCATCTTAGTGCCTAAGCCAATCTAAAATACCCATCGATCCTCTCATTATCTAGAGTTTTCACTTCCTAGAAATTTTGCCTGGATTGGATCTGGACAGCCTTGCACTTCAGGCTTCTTTCTCTTAGCATAGTAACTTCATGTTCTACCAATGAGGTTGCATATGTCAGTGTTTGGTTGTATATGTCAGTGTTTTCCTATGTCTTATTGCTAAGTATTATTTCACATGTAGTTCATTCTCCAGCTAAATTTAAGGCATTTGGAGTTTTCCGGTTGGGGGATATTACCAACACTGCCAATATAAATGCCAATGATTGTATAGATATGTAATTCCTTCACTAAGTAGGTAATTAGGAGTAGATTCATGCAATTGTATAAAAGCATATGTTGAACTTTTCACAAAGTTCTCAAAAAATTACAAAATAAATATATTTTACATTCTCACCAGTGGTGTGGGTTGGTACCAAGAGATTGTTCTAATGGGTTTTTAATGCTTGCACACATTTTGCAAGCAGAAGAATTAACTGCTCTTTTGTTTCAGATCATTGTTTTAAAATGTGCAATGCACAGTGTTGAGAAAGCCAAGAACAGGTTTGTTTATTGTGTAGCATAAGAAATATAACCACTCCCTTGAGGCAAAGGTGTCATATTTACTTGCAGCACATTATAAAGGAATTGGATTCAGACTGGAAGTGTAGCCGAGGTACGGCTCATGCCTAGCATGTGAAAAGCCCTGGGTTCAGTCCCCAGCAGCAGAAATCACTGCACATCCAGCATCCACCTGGCCCTCAGTGTATCTATCACTTTGTGGAAATTAGATTTTAGGGAACTGTTGCAAAAGTGTTCATACTGAACTCTAGCTACTGCCTTTGTCTAAGGTAATATACTTCCTCTGTCTCAGGAATTGTCTGTCTTCTGTCAACATCCATAAAACATGGTTCTTAACAGAGGCTCTAATTACTTCACATTTTTATCAACCCTTGATAGAATACATTTTGGATTTTAGTGATCCTAGCAAGTGTGAGCTTTAATTTACATTTTCCTAATGGTTATTGATAACAGACATCTTTTTGTTACCAATCAGCTGACTGATTGGTCTCCCAGACAGGAATCGGTAAGCAAGAAACTTCCACAGCTGCCACTCTCAGCTGCTTCAGTTCACAAAGGCCAAGAGCTGTGATAGCAGAGGAGAAGTTTACAGCTCCAAACCCTGTGAGCTAGACTCTCATGCTCCCAGTTGCGAAAGACAAAGACATAGTTACAGCTGTAGGGAATCAAGTTGGAGGCTTATTGCTGTGTTTTCACCACAAGTAGCCACATCCTTGGAAGCTTTTGTAATTCTTAGCTCCAGGCAGTAGCGGCAGCACCACCTCCATAACTACCACCACCACCAACAACAACAACAACACTATCACCACAACCACCATAACAACCACCACCATCACCACCATCACCACCACCACCACCACATCACCACCACCACCACCAACACCGCCGCCACCACCACCACCACCATCACCACCACCACCACCATCACCACCACCACTACCACCACCACCACCACCACCCCCACCACCACCCCCACCACCACCACCACCATCACCACCACCACCACCACCACCACCACCACCACCACCACCATCACCACCACCACCACCACCACCACCACCACCATCACCACCACCACCACCACCACCACCACCACCATCACCACCACCACCACCACCATCACCACCTCCACCACCAACATCACCACCACCACCACCACCACCACCACCATCACCACCACTACCACCACCCTGTAGGTGCTAGTGTTTACAGCTCTTGGCCTAGAGTGTCTCAGGCTCTTGGCCTTAGCGATTTGATAACTCTCTGGAACACTCCCAGTCACCAGTGCCTGCAGTTTTTCTTCTCTGTCATAACTGTCTATCTTCTTCAGACCGTTCTCCACCTTTTCTGTATTTTGCTCTATTCTTCTTGTCTCTGCTCTATCATTTCTGTCCTGACTGCCTTCTGGAACTCCACCAGTACTGCCACCACATTCACCGTCATTATTACTCTGCTGTTGCTGTCCTTGCTCCAAGTCGTTTTATTTTTATATTTGTGTATTTTCATTTTAATGTGTAGGTCTGAGTGCCTGCATGAATATATGTGCACCATCTGCTTTTCTGGTGCTGTGAGGCCAGAAGGGGCTTCGAATGCCCGGGAACTGGAGTTACTGGTAGTTGTATCCTGCCGGATGTGGGTGCAAGGAACCTAACCTGGGTCTTCTACAAGAACAATAAGGTACACTTAACCAGTAAGCCATCTTCCTAGCCCTTTATCTTTTCGGTATTTTTGAGGCAGGGTCTCCCTTTTAGTACCAGCTGTCCTGGAGCTCACTCTGTAGACCAGGCTGGCCTTGGCCTTGAACTCACAGAGATCCACCCACCTCAGCCCTTTTATGTTTCTTTTCGTGCCAGTATCGCATTTTATTGGGTTGTTGTATCTTAGTAGAAAGTTTTGAAATCAAATAGCTAAATTCTCTAAATTTTGTCTTCTTTTACAAAATTGTTTTGCCTTCTCTAAGTATTTTTGCTGTTCTAAAAATAATTTGAACAATAGCTTGTGTTTTAACATCAAGTCCAATAGGCCAGTTCAGAAAAGCAGGAGGAAGTAGAGATACAAGTGATAGTCAACTATGTTAAACAGTGAGACCATAGAGGATTGTGAACATTCAGTCTGGAAAAATATATACACAAAATTGGTTTGCCCATAGTAAGTTATTTTCCATTTGTGGCACCAATAAATGGAAATCTGGCTTTATGGTCTCACCATTTGATTACCATTCCTAATTCTAATATTTTTACTAACTAAGAAAAACAAAGATCAAAACAAAATAAATGGTAGCTCAGTTGACAGAGTGCTAACATACACAAGGCCCAGGATTTGATCCCTAGCAGCCCATAAACCAAGCACATTTGCATGTTATTATAATACCAGCACTGGAGAGATGGAGACACTGCCCCATGCAAAAATAAAAATCTAATATTTGATTGCTCCAATAAACTAGCTACTGGCATTCAGGTATTTTGCCAACTGATAATTTCTTCTTTTTCTTGTGTTTTCTCAAAGGTTACATGCAAACACTAAGTCAGTCTGAGAGTCATTGAAAGGATTTTACCAGACAATCCTTCTAGAAATGAATCTAGACACTGGAGTTTAAGCAGGCATGTTTCTTAGGCAATTTCCAGACTGGACAGCGTCAGAGGACTTAATTATGATATCTATGAGTCATTTTACTAGCTGGGCATGGTGGCANCTATCAAAAAAAACCCCCCCCCCAAAAAAAAAAAAAAAAAAAGAATCATTTTACTTCAGAAGCAAATTTCAAGAAAACAGAGACACAAGGAATTTATTTAATCAAGTAAAATACATGATTGGGACATATTTAATTATTGTTACTGGTATTATTTTAAATGATTGGTATTTGACTGACTTTTTAGCACTCCATTTCTTGAGATTCATTTTTCATGTTTTAAAATATTTTCAAAAAATGTATGTTATACACTTTATTCATATCCCCCCCTGTATTTGTCCTACCTCCTCCTTCCATCAGTGTCCGTTCTCTTCTAGTCTCCCTTCTTCTTTCATACATATAGTCTAGACATTTTTTTTAAAGTTATAATAATGAGCTGGGCATGATTGTACATGCCTTTAATCCTAGCACATGGGAGGTTGAAGTAAATGGAACTCTGTGAGACTGAGGACAGGCTGGTCAACATAGTGACCAGGCCAGATGGGACTACAGGAAGACCCTATCTCAAACTTTAAAAATACAATAATGTAATATTTGTCTTTCTAAGTCTGCCTTGTTTCAGTCAACAGTATGGATTTTTTTTTGGGGGGGGGGTCTTTTCGAGACAGGGTCTCCCTGTAGCCCCAGCTGTCCTGGAACTCACTCTGTAGACCAGGTTGGCCTTGAACTCACAAAGATCCGCCTGCCTCTACCTCCCAAGTGCTAGGATTAAAGGCATGCGCCACCACACCCGGCTAGCACTATGGATTTTTAAGGAAACCTTTATCACTTTTATTCATCTTTTTCTAACCTTCAGTTTAGTAGATCATGCTTTTACAAATGGAAATGAACTTTTCACAAAATTTTACCTTTATTTTATTTTATGTGGGTAGAGGTGCACACATGTACCACGTGATATATGTGATGGTGAGAGGACAACTTTGGGGAGCTGTTTCTCTCCTTCCACCATGGGGGCCCTGGGGATTGAATTCAGTCCTCAGGCATGGAAGTCAGTTTCTTTACCCACTATCTTGATGGTCCCAGAAATTAAATATTTTAAATCATCTGATACTGGCCTCTAGGTGATATGTCTTTTCCTCAGTCTTCTTGCTATTCATGGAAATCCTTTTATTTTATTTGTTATTTTTATTTTATATGTATGAATATATTGTTTCCATGTGTATAAGTGTACCTGAGTTATACAATGTCTGCATAATCAGAAAAAGGCATTGGTCTAAAATATGAATATACAAAATTAAAGGGAAAATTGTGACCTCATAAACGTATATCAGAGTTAACATACAATTTATTCCTGGAGGACATAATTCTGGTACATATATGATGTTTATATAGGCATATTTTGGAGCAATACAACTGGGAGGGAACCACAACAACATAAGGACTGGTTCAAAGAACAGACTGATATAGTGAAATTCTGCCCAAAACAATAAACTTTCGCAGAGGAAAACTTTGAAAAGACTGAGAGAAAGATACAGGACAAGTATGGCAAAATGCAGGAACTAAGGTGGGGTAGGAGAAGGGAAAGGAGAATATGTCTAAATTGAACTGAAAAATGATGTATGAAATACAGAAAATGCAATAAAAGTATTATATTAAAAAGAAAAAGGCATTGGATCCCCCTGGAACTGGAGTTACAGACTGTTGCTAACTGAAATGTGGGTGCTGGGACTCAAACCTGGGTCCTCTGCAAGAGCAGCTGGTGCTCTTAACCACTGAGCCATCTCTCCAGATGGAACTATTACATATACCAACCTCATATCAAACTGGACTGGAATGCATTTTATGATTTCCAAGATATTATCCCAACAACTGACAAGGAAAGTCACTTCTGAGGGCTGGAGAAATGGCTCAGCAGAGAAAAGCACTTGTCACCATCCTGACAACTTGAGTTTAATCCCCAGAAGCTAAATGGTGGACAGAAAGAGCCTAACACTGAAAATTGTATGTGGCATGAGACCACACACACACACACACACACACACACACACACAAACATATACATGAACTCACACAAACACACAAACACAATAAGTAAACAATTATAATAAAACATGTTTTAAAAGAAAAGAGAAGTCACTTTTAGCAGGCCAGGAATTTCAGAATATTTTCATAATTATAGACAGTGCAGGAAATCTTATATAAAAAGAATTTGCCTTTGGTTTTCTAGGATCAAAAGAGAGAAATTAAAGAATTTAAAAGTCCAACGCTATATTCCTTACGCACTCATATATAAAAGAATTTCTAAACTTTATTTTTTTCAACCTTTAATATTCTCTGAGGATTGTACTACATGAGAACTCCCTATATCTACATAAGTAACCAGGTCTGAACATTGTAAAACCAGATATTTTAATGAATAGCAATCGTCTTTCGAGATTACTTGTTATAAGAGGAGGACACTTAAGAAAAACTTCTCAAAGTTTAAAAATAAAGTAAAGCAGCAGGCGCTGTGGCACAGCGGCAGATGCCCACAGTTGCAGGACGTGGACGGCTAAAGCACTAGGCGCTGTGGCATAGCGGCAGATGCCCGCAGTTGCAGCACATGCATAGAAGGCTAAAGAACCAGGCACTCGGGCACTGAGGCAGATGCCTGCAGTTGCAGCACGTGGAAGGCTACGATAGGATCCTTTGAGCTCAGAAGCCCAGGGCCAGATTGACAACACAAGATGAGAGATGGATGAGCTTTCTATTTTTGTGATACAAACGCTAGCCAAATCCAACTTGGGGAGAAAACGTTTATTTTATTTTTCATCTCTCAGGTCACAGTTCATCATGGAAGGGAGCCATAGCAGGAACTCAGGGAAGGAACCTGGAGCATTGACCCTGGAGGAGTGCTCCTTACTCCCCTGGCCTGTGCTTAGTCTGCTTTCTTATACAACACAGGACCATCTGCCCAGGGGTGGCACTGCCCACAGTGAGCTCTGCCTAGCATACCACTCAACAGTCAAGAAAATGTCTGACAGACATGACCATAAACTAATACAATGGAGAAAATTCCTCAATGGAGGTTCCCTCTACCCTGGTGTATCAAATTGACAACTTAAGCTATCCAGTACAGGAAAGGAAGGTAGAGAAGTGAAGGCCCTACCCAGTACAGAACCATGGCTCCATACTTAGAGTCAAAAAAATGTTAGTATAAATTAAGATAAAAGGAACAGGATATGAAGTTGAAATATTAAAATAATCAAAGTCATAGAGGGCCTCGTATATCATAACACCTTAATTTCCCTTTAATGTACTTGAATGCAAAGACAGGGATAGCACAGCCATTCATGTCTATACTATTTTTGTTTTTGGAATTGAATTCTAGGCTTGAGAATATGCATTAATATAATATAAGGTAAAAAGTTGTGAATTTTAATATGTAATAATCCAGCTATAAACACCATGAAGAGAATTAGGAGAAACATAGCTAGAAACATCCAAGTGCAATTTAAGCTGTCTCATGCTATGATTTCAGAGAATGTAAGTTTCAATTTTTCATCTTGTTTTAGAAATAAAAAAATGTGTTATGGTAAAGTTCATTNTTAAAACCAGATATTTTAATGAATAGCAATCGTCTTTCGAGATTACTTGTTATAAGAGGAGGACACTTAAGAAAAACTTCTCAAAGTTTAAAAATAAAGTAAAGCAGCAGGCGCTGTGGCACAGCGGCAGATGCCCACAGTTGCAGGACGTGGACGGCTAAAGCACTAGGCGCTGTGGCATAGCGGCAGATGCCCGCAGTTGCAGCACTTGCATAGAAGGCTAAAGAACCAGGCACTCGGGCACTGAGGCAGATGCCTGCAGTTGCAGCACGTGGAAGGCTACGATAGGATCCTTTGAGCTCAGAAGCCCAGGGCCAGATTGACAACACAAGATGAGAGATGGATGAGCTTTCTATTTTTGTGATACAAACGCTAGCCAAATCCAACTTGGGGAGAAAACGTTTATTTTATTTTTCATCTCTCAGGTCACAGTTCATCATGGAAGGGAGCCATAGCAGGAACTCAGGGAAGGAACCTGGAGCATTGACCCTGGAGGAGTGCTCCTTACTCCCCTGGCCTGTGCTTAGTCTGCTTTCTTATACAACACAGGACCATCTGCCCAGGGGTGGCACTGCCCACAGTGAGCTCTGCCTAGCATACCACTCAACAGTCAAGAAAATGTCTGACAGACATGACCATAAACTAATACAATGGAGAAAATTCCTCAATGGAGGTTCCCTCTACCCTGGTGTATCAAATTGACAACTTAAGCTATCCAGTACAGGAAAGGAAGGTAGAGAAGTGAAGGCCCTACCCAGTACAGAACCATGGCTCCATACTTAGAGTCAAAAAAATGTTAGTATAAATTAAGATAAAAGGAACAGGATATGAAGTTGAAATATTAAAATAATCAAAGTCATAGAGGGCCTCGTATATCATAACACCTTAATTTCCCTTTAATGTACTTGAATGCAAAGACAGGGATAGCACAGCCATTCATGTCTATACTATTTTTGTTTTTGGAATTGAATTCTAGGCTTGAGAATATGCATTAATATAATATAAGGTAAAAAGTTGTGAATTTTAATATGTAATAATCCAGCTATAAACACCATGAAGAGAATTAGGAGAAACATAGCTAGAAACATCCAAGTGCAATTTAAGCTGTCTCATGCTATGATTTCAGAGAATGTAAGTTTCAATTTTTCATCTTGTTTTAGAAATAAAAAAATGTGTTATGGTAAAGTTCATTATGTATTATGGCCTAGGAATTTTACAGTGTATTTAAACACAATTTAGTGACCGCATATATTTGTTGAACTTTTAACATATTTTATTAATTCTTTGAGAATTTCATGCACAGATTCTGATCCTATTCACCCCCACCCCTCCCCCAACACCTCTCAGATCCAACTGCCCACCTCTCCCCAACCTCAACCTCATGTCCTTTTTTTTTTTAATAATAACACACTGAATCCAATTTGTGCTGCCCATAAACTCACAGGTGTGGCAGCATCCACTGGAGTGTACTTGACCTAACAGGAGCCACACCCTGAAAAAAATCTGACTCTACCTCTCCCAGAAGCCAACAACTGTGAACATTTTTTCTGTTAGGGGTGGGGGTTTGTGAGCCCTTCCAACCTCTGTGCTTGAATGTTGCCTAACTTGATCTTTTGCAGGCAACCACAGCTGCTGTGAGTTCAAGACACTGCTTCACGTTTTTTTAGGTTGTATATGCATATATTTTAAGAAGCTTTTACAGTAGTAAGTTTCCATATGACTTTTTCTTTTTTAAATTTTTTTATTTAATTTTATTTATTTCTGTATGTGTATGAATGTACTGTCTGCATGCAGGTTTGTGCACCCATGTCGTGCAATGCTGCGGAGGTCAGAAGAGGGTGTCAGATTCCCCTGGAACTGGAGTTCTCCTGAAACTGGAGTTTCAGACGGTTTTCGGCCGCCATGTGGGTGTTGGGGATCGAACCCGGGTCCTCTGTAAGAGCAGTCGGCACTTTTAACTGCTAGCCATCTCTCCAGCCCCCCATATGACTTTTTCAAAAGGCATTTAGTGTTGGTTATCTGTCCCCTTACTCCTTCCTCTACCCTGCCCTCCTATTTAACCATTCCTATTACATTATTCTCTTCTCCCCTTTTATAACAAAGTACTCTATCTCCCTTCCCAGGAAGCCCCACCCAGGGCCCCTAGCTAGTTTCTTGACTCCTATAGATTTTTCCAATTCAAACAAATAGCTGACTATTCAGAGCAATCATCCACATGTGGGAGAGAGCGTGTAATGTTTGTCTTTCTAGGTTTGGGTTACCTCAAATGGAT
>VZQC01005527.1:0-18997 GCA_009823505.1 Rhizomys pruinosus
TGCAACAGAAAATGGACCGAAATGGTGTGAATTGGGAGAAGGGGGGGGGTGGGTGAGGGACATGGGTGTATATTGATTAATGCATATTTAATTGACATGAGTTCAAAAATGCCCAGTTTTGCATAGACACTGTCTACAGGATACACGGTGTTTTCGGACTTAAGTAAAAGTCATATGTGTATATTAAACAATATTGGTTTACAGAATCTGATAAAAACGTTAATGCATCCGAGTTAAATGGAGAGATTAAATGGAGATTAATTCACTGTTGGTGTAACAACTATTTATCTGGGTCCTGATGAACTTTACTTTCTAGGTGCAACAAAGGTTTTGATAAGACTTTCTTGCCTCCCCCCCCAGAACAAGGAGAAATATGCCGATGATGAGGTCACTCTCAACTGTCAATTGGAGACAACTATTATCGAGGTAATCTCTTATAAAACTGGTAAAACTGCCTTCTTCATGCCTAATAGACATAGAACTGTGAAAAAGATTAATCTCTATTCAGAACCAAATCTAACCCTTAAAGTCTTCACACTTGCGCTACGCCAAAAATATATCACTTACAGGAGCTCTGACATCATTAAAGGATTATTCCACCAGGGAGATGTTGGCCAGGGGCTCTAAGGTCCCACAAAAACATTTGAGTCTTTTTAAGGGTTCTCCACAATGTCTTTCCATAATGGTTGTACAAGTTACATCCCCCCAGCCAGTGGCTGAGTGTTCCCTTTCCCGGAGAAACCTCTCCAGATTTGGTGTCTTTTGTTTCTTGATCTTTAGCCAGTCATATTGGCGTGACATACTATCTGAGAGTGGTTTTTAATTTGCATTTCATTAATAATTAAGAGTGAACACTTTTTAAGATGTTTCTCACCATATTTACTTCTTCATGGTGAAGTCTCTATTTACAATTACTCCATCTCTTTTGAGTAGGGTCATGTTGTATTTCTTCTTTTTTTTTTGTAGTTTTATTTTTGTTAATTAATCATGTTTTGTCAAATGTTGCTGGTGAAGATTTCCTCCCACTCTGGGTTTCTCGTACATTTCACTGATTATTTCTTTTCTTGTACAGAAGCTTGTGAGTTTATGAGGTCCCATTTAGTTGACTGTTAACGTTATTTCCGTTGAAGAGGCTGCTGTATAATTTAGAAAGTATTGTTCCTCCCTGTGTCTTGTATGTGTTACCAACTTTTTCTTCTATCAATTTCAGAGGTTTTGGGTGATTTACCTTGAGATCTTTTGATTCACTCCATTTGATTTTTGTACAGGTGGAGAGTTACATTAGTTTGTCTCAACAAAGTGGTGATCCAGTTTTCCAGCACTATTTGCTGTACATGCTATCCTTCCATCTTCCTCCCATTAAGGTTTTTTTTTTTCCCCTTTGTCTAATATGAGGTGGCTGAAATGTATTTGTATGTGCTCAAGTTTTGGATTCTTCAATTTTGGTCCATTGGTCAACGTGGGTCTGTTTTTTATCCAGTACCAGGCTGTCTTTATGTCTATGGCCCTTTTTAATATAGCTTGAGGTCTGTAGAGCAAATCCCCCCCCCTTATGCTATATTTCACTCTACAGGGTTGCTTTAGCTATTTAGGATCTTTTGTTTTTCCATAGGTATTTAAGGTTTGGTTTTTTTCCAGTCTGTGAAGAACCATGGATTTTTAATGGATTGCATTGAATCTGTTTTAACATTTTGGTAAAATGGACTTTTTTTTTTTTTTTTTTTTTTTTTTTTTTTTTCATTCTGCTGATCTTTTCCATCTTCTGATTGTCTTTTCTCAGATGATCTCTTCTTCAGAGAGTTTAAAATTTCCTTGTAGAGATCTTGTGTACATTGTTGTTTGGTTCCCAGTATTTATTATTTATTCTTGAGGCTATTGGTGAGTGGGGAAAGTCTTTCTTATATTGCCTTCTCTGTTTAGTTGTTCGGTGTAAAGAAAGGCCTACTGATTTTTCTAAGGTTAATTTTGTATAACTTCCACTTTAACTGAAAACTGTTATTGTTTCTAGAAGTTTTTCTGGTGGACATTTATTAGCAGTCTCGTAAAATAAATATCATATCAATCTGCAAAAAATGGATAGCTTAACTTCCTTTAGTGATTAGTCTCTTTTAATTTTCTTCTCTTGTTTGTAATTGCCCTAGCAAACATAGCAATCACTGATGTTAAAGAGGGAGTGACGAATAGGCCGGCATGGGGGAAAACGGGCCTTTAATCCTAGCATTGGGAGGCAGAGGCAGTGTGTGGATCCTTGTATGAGTTCAAGGCCAGCCTGGTCTACATTAGTGAAAGTTGTCTAGGACAGCTGGATTACAGGGGAACCCTGTCTGGAGAAAAAAAAAAAAAACAAATAAAAAAAAGCAGGAGTGTTTGGAAGGGCAGTCTTGCTGAGTTCCCACCTTGGAAGGGAAATGGTTTCCAATTTTTCCTCCATTATAGATAATGGCATGGCTTTTGGGTTTCAAGAATGTCCTCCAGTAGATTGACTTTATGGGACTTGTCTAAGGTTTTCGTATAATTGAGTGATTGGTTTTTATCATTAATTATTTAGCTATCCTCTACGGAACCGAAGATATTGTTTGGGCGTACCTTTGCATGCTCTGTCAGAGATGGCAAGCTTCTTTTTTAACAGAGTGTTTGATTTAGCTTTTTTTTTTAATTTATATTATTATGTTAGGATGGTTTGTTGCATCAGCTTGCGAGCCATTCATTTTTCTGCGATGGGGAGTGTATTGATAGTACAGTTGGCTATCCCTGACTGCGAGATCTCCGACTCGGGTCATGAGGATTCTTGCGCCATGGGGTCTGGGATCTGAACGGTCCTGCCAGACATTGTGCATGCTCGTGATCCCTACCCATCTAAGACAGGTCCTATAGCTTTTCATTTTTATTGTATCATTGCCTGGTTTTGTTATCAGGTTATCCTTGGCTTTCATAGAGGAATTTGGGGGATTCCTCTGTGTTGTTCTTCTTGAACAGATTGAGTAGAAATGGTCATAGGACCTCTTTATTTCTTATAAGAATTTCTGCCGTGGAATCCATCTGGGCCGGGTTTGTAATTTTGTGTTGTTGTTGTTTGAATGATTTTTTAAAGTACATCTTCAATTCCTCAAATATATGTGTCTGTTTATCCTGTCAATCTCTTCTTGATTAACTTTAGGTGATTCCCAGGATCCAAATATTTCATCCTTTCTCTAGGTTTACAATTTAGATGCAAGTATAGGTTTTTGAAGTATTCCTGTATGATTTTTTGGATCTTTACTTGTCCATTGTTATGCTGAAAAATAATGTCGAAGAACACCAAAACATCTTCAGAGAAAATCCTCAAAGCAATCCAAAAGCAATTAAAGAGGAAAGCAACAAAAATCATAACACAGTAATACAAACCTAGACCAAGAATGAAACAAAAAATAAAGTGAAAGGAAGAAACAGACATATTTCAATAATAACCTTAAATACATAATGTCTAAACTACCCTATCAAAAGACATAGGAACTGGAGAATGGATTAGGAAACAGAAATCTTCTATCATGCTTCTAAAAAGAAAACTCATCTCACCCTCAAAGGAAGACACCTTAAAGAGGGAAGGATGGAAAAAAAGATATTCGCTAAGGTGACTGGTTACCAAGATACAAGCTGGAGTGGCTATTCTAATATCAGACAAAATAGATCTGAAAGTAAAGCTAATCAGAAGAGACAAAGAGGGCCATTAGATCCTTGTCAAAGGAACAATTAACTTTGGAGAAATTCACAATCTTAACTGTCTATGCACCAATCTCTGGCACACTTAAATTTATAAATACTACTCTACAGGACCTCAAGACACAAATTAATCCTAACACACTAATAGTGGGAGACTTCAACACTCCACTGAGGTCCTTATATATATAAACTGGACAAAAATATAAACAGAGAGACATCAGAACTGAACAATACAATACACCAAATGGAACTCACAGATATCTATGGAATATTCCACCCATACACCAGAGAATATTCTTTCTACTCAGCCCCTCATGGAACATTCTCTAAAATCAACCACATCGGGCACAAAAGAAAATGTCAACAAATATAAAAATGATTAAAATTATTCCAGCATTTATCAGACCACAGTGCAATCATAAACTCAATATGAACACCACGGAATAAGTCCAACTAGCTACAAAGAACACATGGAGACTAAACAACACCATCCCGAATAATGCAGGGTCAGGGAGAAATAAAGAGTTAAATAAAAGTATTTCATGTGAACTGAATGAAAAAGATAATGATAACCAACAAAGATAGGTGGATACTTTTAAAGCAGTCTTGAGAGGGGGAATTTATAGCCCCAAGTGCTTGCAAAAAAAAAAAAAAAAAAACCCACAAAAACAAAGAGGAACAAATATGTGATGTAACATGCAGCTAAACCACTTGGAGAGCAACAACAAATGAACCTAAACCCAAGAAACAGAAGAAATACAAAAATCAGAGCAGAAATCAATGAAATAGAAACAACAAAGAAAACAATTCATAGAATCACACAATGCAAAAGCTGTTTCTTTGAAATGATAAAGATAATAGACCTCTAGCCCAGTTAACAACAACAACAACGGCAACAAAAGAGCAACTCCAAATCAGTAGTATTGGAGTTATGTGGAATTTTGAGGCATATAAATTCACAGTCGTTCAGGTTACTCAGCTTCACATAATATTTCAGAAAGCTTTTCTACAACTTGAAAAGAAAGAAAAAAATCCAAATAATAGGAAACTAAGAATCTTTATACATTGAATTACCATTTAGTGTGTTAGCACATGCTTTTAATTCTAGCACTTGGGAGGCACAGACAGGTGGATCTCTATGAAACTTGCACCAGCCTGGTCTATGTAGTGGGTTGAGTAAAGGAAATCCTTTCAGAAACAAACCAACAAACAAACAAACAATAAAAAACAAAAACAAAAGCAAAAACAAAACCTGCATTAATTCTATGGTAATTCCTGTAGTGGGAATAAAATAGTAGAGACAGGAATTTGCTTAAAATATTTCATACTGAATTAAGGAATCAATAAACAACATTAAGAGAACTGGCTGCTTTTGCAGAGGACCCAGGTTTGGACAGCAGCACCCACACACAAATATCTGTGATTCCATTTCCAGGAGGTTTGACGCCCTCTTCTTGGACCACAAAATCCAATTAACATATATGCAGGCAAAACATTTATGTAAGTTAAAAGATGAAAGTAATCAACAAATAATCATCACTACTACTGTACAGCTAAATATTACTACATCCTTCAGATGTGCTTTTTTATTTCATTCTACTAAAATTCCTTTAAGTGAATTAGTGAAACATTTCAGAAATAGATTATATGAAATGTGTTTAGCCTGAGGTTTTCAGGGAAATGTGTCTTGCAATATTAATATTTATTCATTCATTATGAGTTATAATTCTATTTTGACAGTATGTTTCACACTGATGTTTGATTAATCACAGAAAAGCAAAATCAAAGAAGGCAGTTTTTACCGGTTTTATAAGAGGTTTACCTCTACAATATTGTCTCAAATTACAGTTGGAGGAACACCCCATCATCATCGTCATATTCTCCTTGTGTCTATGGGAGAGGCTAAGGAAAGTCTCTCATATCAAACCTTGTGCAGCCCTAGAAGTGTAAGTTTCCATTAGGACTCATTTATAACCTAGTTGTTTACATGTAGGATCCACATGAGGGGTTACATATGTGTTATAGCAATCGAGGCTTATTCTTCCTTTGTCAATGTTCAGATCGGGGTCAGCTCTTCCGTTGCCACATTTGGTACATCCTACTTCAATAGCAAACCTGTATCTTTTCTTTCTCAGCCTTAATTTGGTGACTTTTTTGGTCACTGTTTGGAACAAACAAAATCTTTTCCCTAGTTAGTTTTTAAGATTTGAATTGCAAGGGTTTGATTGAAAAGTTTCATGTCCTTTCTGTATCCCCCCCCCTTTTTTTTTAGCTTTGAGTCGCCAGAAGACAGTTTGTATTATACATGACGTATAGGGTGGAGGTCAAGGCACAGATTTCATTCACAATTCACGCCATGTTTTGTTTTTGGGTGACTATATATGATTAAACTTGGGAAGCAAACTTAATTTTTACGTTAAATCATTCTTAAAGAGAAAATGCTTAACAAGGTGATACTGTACAACAGAGAAATTATAGAGAAAGTTGTATGTGGCAATCCCAAAGTTATTGCTTAAAGATTTTATGTAAACAAATGTGGGCAACAGCGAATTATATCTCCATTTAATTCAGATAGCATTACCATTTTTATCAGATTCTGTAACTGTGGAAGGGATTACTCACAGTTCAGAACCAAATATAACACTAAAGTCCTAGGGCTAATGCACTCAGGCAAAATATATTAATACAGGAGCTCATGACATCACTAATGGATTTTTCTACCAGTGGAAATGTTGCCAGGGATCCAAGCCCCACAAAAGGTAGGGCTCACTGTGCCTCTAAGTTGGGATACCTACAAGGAGGAAGGCAATAAGACCCTGAACTGACGAAGACCTATCGTTAACAATGGGAAAGATCTATTGAGAACACACATGCAAGGTACAGATGGGCCCTGGAATGCCAAGAGGAGTGTTACCAAAGGGCCACTAAACCAATAAAGCAAATATGGGTCTCCTGAATCAAAGAAGGATCTCCCCTACACCGTCAAAGCACCAAGCTACACCTCACACTGCCTGGAAAATACTGTGCAGCAAGAGGCAGCCATATGCTGGCCTGTATATCCCAAATCGTAATTTGGCTATTAGCTCTCTCCCTGGGAGAAAATACATCCATGGCTGTGCCACAAGCGTACATCCTCACATGGTGATATGTTATAGAACCAGAAGAATAGAACCTCCATATTAACAATGGGAAATAGTAATTCAGGTATAACAATATCCAAACAGTGTCATGCTAAAGACACCATAACTATTAGGCTGCTAAATACCTATATATCTAATTCTTATGTGCTTCATTTCATTAGGATTGAAAGGTTATTCCTGGACAACTGTCAGCCCATGAAAGAGAACAGCCAAATTGAACCAAGTCCAAGTCAACAGCTCCAGAGAGAGTGGACTTTTCCTCTCATCCACCTTTCTAAGCCTTTGCCCTTTTCTAAGCCTAGGGAACAACCTGCAGAAGAGGGGCGTGTTAGAATGTGAAGGGCTGCGTATTGGGGGTGAATGGGTGAAAACAGCAATGTAGTCTGGACATTCATTTGATCAGAACTTTGATTGAACAAACAACCTGTCACCCCCCACGGAATGGGGGGCTGTAGGTGTTTTGGCACAACAGCCTGCAGAAGGGTTTGCATGAAGGATGCTTGTACCTGGATTGTCACGTAGCTAAAAAATGAAAAAAAAAAAAAAACAAACTGAGAAAAGATGCACGGACAGTTATGGCAGAATGCATGATCTGGGATGGCGGTGGGGTGGGGGGGAGGGAAAGGGGAAATAATGCCTGAAATGAATTGGGAAAACAATGTATGAAATGCACAAAGCATCAATAAAAACTAATTTAAAAAAAAAAAAGACAAAATTCTCTGCAAACTGCAATGGTTTCAAGCAGGATTCAAGTATCTACACAGTCTAGAGGATGAGACACACACACTACACTAAACATATGAGCAATAAAAACATATAAAATTTTATTTTTTAATTATTTATTTATTTTTGGTACAGTGATGAATGTACTGTCTGCATGTAGGTTTGTGCACCCATGTCGTGCAATGCTCGTGGAGTCAGAAGAGGTCTCAGGATTTCCCTGAGAACTGGAGTCTCCTGGAATTGGAGGTTTACAGATGGTTCTTAACAGCCATGTGGTTGCTGGGAATCGAACCGGGTCCTCTGCAGAGCAGTCGGTGCTCTTAATACACGGCTATCTCTCAAGCCCTGAATTACAATTTTCTATACGAAATAAATCACAGGATTTTTGAAACCTAATCTTATATTCTGAAATATTTTTATACAGCGTGCACTCCTGCATTTGATTCATGCAACAATTTTATAGCTTCCTCCTGAATGCTGGTAAATACATAAACACAAGTGTTATAAGTTCTTTTCAATAAGCATACGAGATGAATTGTGATTTTTTTAAAAAATATTTATTCTTTTTGTTTGAAGTTAACTGTCGCATGTAGGTTTGTGCAAACCCATGTCGTGCAATGCCGCAGAGCCAGAAGAGGACAATCCCCTGGAACTGGATTCTCCTGGAATTGGAGTTACAGACGGTTCTCAGCCACCATGTGGGTGCTGGGGATTGAACCCGTTTCCTCTGCAAGAGCAGTCGGCGCCCTTAACCATTAGGCCATCTCTCCAGCCCCGAGATGTGATTAATAATCACTCAGTCCTCTGCTTGGTTTCTTGCAATATATTGTGTCCTATAGTGCCTACATATGTACCTATTAATACCATGTATAAAAATCAGGTATGTTGTATGCAGAGAATATAGTCAGCTTGGGAAACATTATGTACTCTGACACTTCTTTTAGCACAGTATGGACATGGTACCCAAAATAGCTTGGCTATTGTATACTACCACCAATAATGATTGTGAAAATGTGAAATAGAATGATTCCTAGAAAATCCCTGGAGTATATAGAAGCTTGTAACATCTTAACCAAAGTAAAAGATATGTAGAATGTGTTACAGTCATAAAAGAAAATCGGGACATATATAATTTCATAGAGAATAGAGTTCACATGTACACATACATGCATTCTGGAAAGATGAGTATTTTATCTTTGGATCAAAGAATGTCAATATATTTGGCAAGTCATTAACTGTGACACAGTAACATAAAAAAATACTATCAGGATTGGGGAAGACTAGTTCTTGATATTAGTGGAATAAATTTTGTTCTTTATCCTTTATGAGCTTTTATTGCTATACAACATTGAATAGTGTAAACTAAAACTCCCAAAATTAAAAATAAATAATTTCTATGTGATAATCCTACATGGTTGACTGACTCATTTTATAATCTCTAGTTTCTAATGTAATCATGGTCCCCACATGATGGTTTAGTGGTTAAAATACTTGTCACTCAACCTTGATGACTTGATTGTGCTTCCTGGGATCCATGCACACTTGCATGGATAAAACCAACTTCACCAATTTCTCTCTGGTCTTCATGGGTTCTCCACACCATGGATCCCTCCAGACACACATAAACATTCATACTAATGATAAGAAGAATAATGCTCTGATTGTGAAGAATGGGATGTTGCAGATCCAGAGGCAAATTTTGTGCTATATACATTCAGCCTAAAAACCATTTATTGTCCAGTACTGTACTTAGCCTAACATCCTGTGACAATAAAATAAATCAACGGGAATACATTTTTTGAGGACCAACAGCTTCCATCAACCCTTAAACTGGAATGCAACCAGATATAACTTTAAACTGTTGTACTGTCACCTCTCTGTAGTTTCCACCAATGTGTTTGATAAATTACATTTTATGAGTTATTTATTGTTCCATGACTATGAAAGTTTGTGAGACTGCTTTGATATTGGCTCACATTGTTTGGCATTACCTGACCACATGTTCATTTTGCTAGGTTATGGTCATCTATATATGGCTCAAAATAAACTATATGCTATTCTCTTTAAGATTAAGGATGTGTGTTTTATAAGGAAAATAGGATTGAAATAACAAGTGGAACAGGTTAATTCAAAGCATGTGTATGTGTATGTGGATGGAGTGGTTACTAATAGAGATATCTCTTTTTTCTCTGTTGGCAGTTCAATCCTTAGATAATAGAATATATTTGACTTAGAAAACTGGTTTTAAAGAGCTACAAATGTGTTCTGGAGTCCTGAGAAGAAAGATTTATTCTCTGAGGCCTTTTGGGCTGGACCCGGGCACAGGGCCAGAGGGTCCGGAGATTCAGGCCAGGGCCAGTGCGGCTGCACTTTTGGGCAGGCTGCCCAGAAGTCACCTGGGCAAGTACCTTGGGAGCTGAGTTCTTTCCGGGGCTGCAGCTAGGGGATCCTGTCTCTGAGGCCATTTGGCCAGGACCTGGGCACCAGGCTAGAGGGTCTAGAGATTCGGGCCAGGGCCAGTGCGGCTGCACCTTTGGGCAGGCTGCCGGGGCGCAGGCTAGATCAGGCATACCCCCCCCCACCATTGGTGAGAATCCAAGTGGATTTTTTTTTGGAGAACCTTCAGAACAAGAAAGAAGAGTCTTTGGCTTCCAATAATCCAATATAGCACAAAATTGAAAGTGACAGGCAATACTCCATAATAAAGGAGGAGGAAAAGGGGGAAAAAAAAGCATCTGAAGGGGGCAAGCAAAACCATCCGCTAGTTGTGAAAAGTCATTGTTTTGAACCACAAAAGGGAAGCCCCACATGCCAGGGACACGATGAAGGGACAACATGGGAAAGGCACAGGATAATCCTGCACAAGCTCTACCAAACAGTAGGAGACAGCTACAATAGGAAACCACCCTTGGAGGAGACCCAAGGAATAGATCTTAGAGGAATAATTGCAGACCTATGCAGAGAAATTAAAGAAACTGAAGAGAATTCATTCCAGAGACCTAAAGAGAGAGGAATGAAAAACTCAAAAAGGACTCTAGAGGTTACATGGACAAAACATCAGAAAGAACTAAAGGAACGATTGACAAACCTCCTGATAAACAAGAGAGAAAAAAATAAAGATATAGAGAACTAAAAGAGAGAATGAAAAACCAAAAAACCTAGTGGGAATAAAGACAAACAATTCAGAAAGAACTAAACAACAGAACAACAACTTCAGGAAGAACTAGAGTGAGAAAAAAAACAAACCGAAAGGAAGTAGAACACTGAAAAAGGGAAGCCAACCCATGAAGTAAGGAGCACCAAGAAGAGATTGAGAAGCAAACAAGAGAGATTGAGGAGCTCAAAAAGAGAAATGGAAGTAACTAGAAAGAAATCACAGGAAGAAACGAAAAAGGAATAGAACACTCATTATCAATCAAGAAGAAGGAAAGAAAAAAGCCTCAGAAATAGAATGAGGAAGCAGACAAAGAATATCAGATTTGGAAGATATACACAGAGCAATTCAAAAGCTCAAATAAAGACAACGAAAAATTTTAAAATACATACCCATTATTTACAGGGAAAATTGACTGAAACATACCACAGCGCTAGTAAGTAATCTACTTTATGGGCCTGCTAAAACTATAATGAAGGTTGCTCATAGTAATCAAAGTTGTCTGGAAAAGGAGCCTGAAGGAGGAAACATCTCAAGAGATAGATGACCAGAGTCCAAGCAAAGCTCAATGAGGATGAATGTTTAACCTTCATCCACCCGTAAAGCCCCTTCAGAACAGGGAACATACTGACCCTAAGGAAGATGCAGATGTATAATGTAAACGGCCATCGATTGGTTAGAATGGGTAGATCCAATAACAAATGACAACTCATTCTGAGCAAAGATTGAAAAAAAACGTCACATACAGAACCCATCGATGAGTGGGGTACAACTGACTGTTTGGGCCATCACCATGATATAGGTTGCAATGAAGAACTGACACAAATGCGATTCATCCTATGCTAAGGAAGAAAAAAAACAACGAGATGCAAACCCTAGAATAGACTTTACATGCAAAATGCAAGATCTAGTATTGGTGGGAGGAAAGGGAATACATGCTTCATGAATTGAAACATGTAGAAAGATGATCGTCATAACAAATTAATTGAAAAGACCAAAAAATTAACGTCTTCAGATAGGAATACGTGAAGACGAATCTCAAGAGGGCTATTGATAGAAACAGAATAAGAGAAAACTTCCCAACTAAATGACACTCAATACAGAAACATGACCCAAAAATAAGGAATACCCCAGAAAGTTAACTAATGCCAAAAAAACAAATCGAGGCCAAGAAACGTATAAAGGGAAACCCATCAGATACAAGAATCTTAAAGTAAAGAGAAGCATGAGCAGCATTCAGTGTTAGGACCAATGCACAGATATTACCGAAATTCGATATACTAAAAGAATTTGAAGACGAACAGATGATAATACATCGGAAGCCAAACTCATAAGAAGCAATCAACAAATAACAATCCGCTAAAGAATATAACATACCATGGACAAATCAGCTAGAATCCAATTATAATAAAGTAGATCAAATAACTTCATAAATTAGGGCTTAACTCCCCAAACAAAAGGCAGACTGGGAGAATGGATTATGAACAGAAACCATCTATATGCTGTCTACAAGTAACCCATCTCAAGTTTCAAGGATAGGCACCAATTTAAGTGTGAGGGATGGAAAAGAGATAATCCAAGCAAATTGTACCAAAAAGAAAGCAGGAGTGTTGCTGTTCTAAATATCACAAAATAGACTTCAAAGCAAAAAATCAAAAGGACAGTAGGAGGGCCAGTAACATCGTTATTAAAGGAACAATTGGATTGAAGATTTCCCAATTATAAATATATATGCACCAAACACCGGTGCACCAATCTTTATAAAACAATTCTTTCAGGACTCAAGGCACAAATTAACCCCCAGCAACACTAATACGAGGGACTTCATCCCCATTAAGTCCCCTAGACAGTTAACAACAGGACAAAGGATAAACAGAGAGACATCTGAACTATGACACAATACATCAAATGGACCCACAGACATCTATCAGAATATTCACCCAATACTAACCAGAAAATACACTTTCTACTCAGCACCCATGGAACATTCTCCAAATATGACCATATACTGGGACACAGAAAGAAAACCAACAAATACAAACAAGATTGAAATAACTCATGCATTCTAATCAGACCACAGTGCAGAAAACGCAATATCAACACTGGAATAAACCCTACAACCTAAAAGAACACATGGAGACTAGACAACACCTCCTGAATAATGAGGGGTCAAGAAAGAAATATAAGAAAGAAATAAAACATTCCGGAACTGAATGACAATGATAAAACAACACAGCAAAAATCTATGGGACCTTTAAAAGCAGTCTAAAGAGGGAAGTTTTATAGCTCTAAGTGCCCATTAAAAAAAAAACAGAAAGAGCACAAGTGAATGTATCTAACACGGCCAGCTAAAAAAATACTTGGAGAACAACAACAAATGAATCCCCAATGAGCAGACAGAGAAGAGAATAACAAAAATCAGAGCAGGGATCCAATGAAAATAGAAACAAAGAAACCATACAAAAATCAATGACTCCAAAGTTGGGTTCTTTTGAGAGAATAAACAAGATAGAAACAGACCGCTAGCCCAGTTAACAAAAGAAAGAGGGAACAACCCAAATCAATAGAATTGTGATAGAAAGGGGAAAATTCACAACAACAATGAAAAGATCAGATAATCATATGGGATACTTAAAACTTATATTCGATACAATTTTTTTTGAAAACCTAGAAGAAGAATGGATGAATACTGAAATCTGGAGAATCACCAAAGCTCAACAAGAAAAGAGATCAACAAGCCGAAAAGACCAATAGTACAGAAGGGGGGAGGGGGTGGGAAGAGGACAACGGGTGTATATATTCGATTAAGGCTATTTAATAATTGATGTGAGTTCAACAATACCCAGTTTTGCCTAGACACTGTACAGGAAACATGGTGTCTTAGGACGTAGTAAAAGTAATTGTTATATTAAGCACATTGGTTTACAGACTCTGATAAAAATGGTAATGCAGCTGAGTTAAAGGGAGATACTAAATCGCTGTTGTCCACAGTTGTTTTCATAAAATGTGTAGAGCAATACTTTGGGATGGCAATACAAATGTTCTCTATAATTTTCGCTGTTGTACAGTATCACCAGTGTGTGCACTCTTATAAGAGATTTAAAGAAAATTAAGTTGCTTCCCAGTTGAATCATTGTATAGTCACCCAAAACAACATGGGTTGAATATTGAATGAAATCTGTGCCTTGATTCCACCCTATAGTTACATACAAGACAACTGTCTTCTTCTGGAGATTCATGGGTTAAAAAGAGGGGGGGGGATACCAGATAGACATGCAACCTTTCGTCAAAACCATTGCAAAATTTAAAATCCTAAAACTACTAGGAAAAAGATTTGTGGTTCCAACAAGACAAAATGTCCACCAACTTAATGGTCTGAGAAAAAAAGAACAGCTTTGCATTGGAGTAGGATGACCAGAAAGTGCCAAACTGAAAGGTTGACCTGTCTGAAATTGAAAGGAGGAAAGCCTCAGATTGCTATAAACATCGAACCCCTCTGTGGATCCTACTGTAACAACTATGTTATAATGAGTCCTAATGAACGTACCCTCTAGGTGCTGCAAGGTTTGATATGAGAGACTTCTTTGCACCCCCCCATAGAAAAGGAGAAATATTGAGATGATGGTCGTCTCTAACCAACTGTAAGATTGGAGACAACTATTATAGAGGTAATCTCTTATAAAACTGGTAAAAGTCACTTCGTTAATTGACTAATAGACATAAAACTGTGAAGGAGTATTCCACTAGTTCAGAACCAAATAAAACACTAAAGTCTCTTAAGCATGCACTTAGGCAAAATATATTAATCAGGAGCTCTGACATCAGCAATGATTATTCTAACCAGGGAGATGTTGGCCAGGGGATCCAAGCCCCACAAAAGGTAAAGGCTCCTTGCCTCTAAACGGGGATACCTGCAAGAAGAGAGGCGATAAGCCCTGCTGTTGGAAGACCTGACGTTAACATGGGAAAGATGATTGAGACAACACATGCATGTACAGATGGCCTCTGGAATGCAGAGAGTGTTACCAAAGCAACTAAACCAATAAAGAAAATACGGTCTCCCTGAGTCAAGCAAGACGTCCACCGTCAGCACCAGTTACACCCACCTGCCTGGAAATACTGTGCAGCAGAGGCAGCAATATGCCTGTATATCCCAAACCTATTGGCTATTGGCTCTCTCCCTTGGAGGAATAAACCCATGGCTGATGCCACAAGCTTACATCCCTACAGGTAGGAGATGTTGATAAGCCACAGTAAGACCCTGTCAATTTGTACAGAGAAAATGTAATTCATGGATTAACATACATCCAAAAATATGTTCTATACCAAATAACCAACAACCATAAATTAGTGCTGCGGTTTAAATACCTTAATATCTAACTGCTTGTGCTTCATTATTAGGAATGAAAGGTTATTCCTGAACAAACTGTCCAGCCCATGAAAAGAAACAGCAAGAACTTCAGAGTCCAAGACAACAGCTCCCAGAAGAGTGGACTGTTTTGCTTCATCATCCCACGGTGCCCCTTTTCTAAGCCTAGGGAACAATCTGCGGAAGAGGGGGCTGGTAGAATGTAAGGGCTACGATTGGGCATGAATGGTGAAACTACAGCAATTAAGTCTGGACACTTATTTGATCAACTTGATTGAACTACAACCCCTCACCCCCACTGGATGGTGGGGCTTGTGGGGGTTTGGGCACAACAGCCTGCAAATGGTTTTACATAAGGATGGCTTGTACTCAGGGATAATCACTTATAGCTAAAAAATGAAAAAAAAAACTGAGAGAAAGATGCAAGACAGTTATGGCAAAATGCATGATCTGGGATGGGGTGGGGGTAGGGGGGAAGGGAAAGGGAAATATGCCTGAACTGAATTGGAAAATGATGTATAAAATGCACAAAGCATCAATAAAAATAATAAAAAATGAAAAATAAACCAGAAAAATACAGGAAAGTTATGGTAGAATGCATGATCTAGGATGGGCTGGGGTGAGGTGGGGGGAAGGGAAAGGGATATATGCCTGAACTGAATTGGAAAATGATGTATGAAATACACAAAGCATCAATAAAAAATGAAAATTAAAAAAAAATAAATACATAAAATTAAAAAAAAGAAAGATTTATTTATTTATTTATTTTGGTGTGGGAGAATCAACTTAAAGTTTTATGAAATGTCTGTAAGCCTGTACACCATAATCAAATCCAAAGCATAAATAATAAGAAAAAAATACCTATGGAAATGTATTTGTATGTTATTAACTTTGAAATGTGTGTCTCTTAACTGCCCTGACATTATAGATGAAAGACTGACATTTAAATGCGTTCTACTCATTATTGTCAAGATTGTATAAACATCACTGCAAACTCCATAAATACATGGGAAGGAGCCGGCCATGGGCCATGCACCTGTGAGCCCAGCATTCTGGAGACAGAACTCTTGTTCCAGGACAACCTGGTTTACATAGTGAGCTTCCATCCAGCTGAGGCTACAATGAAACCTGTCTAAAAGCAAAAAATGTTGTGACAATGAAAGTTTTAGACTGAGCTCATTAAGATAAACAATAAAGTGTTAAGAGAGATGGCTCAGTGGTTAAGCATTGACTGCTCCTGCAGAGGACAGGGGTATGCTCCCCAATACCCACATGCTGCCTAACAACCATCTGTAACTCCAGTTCTAAGGAATCCAATGCTCTTTTCTGACTGCTGCAGGCATTGAATGACACAGGGACACTGACACGCATGTTAAATAAGAATAATAAATAAAATATTAAAAAGATAAACAATAAAATTATCAACAAACTGTATGTGAAATATTCCTTAACAGTTCACCAGATGGTGGCATCATATGCAATGGTTGTAGGACTTTTAGGAGATGCAATTTAAGAGGAACTTAATCACTGGGGGGGAGGGGTTGAGTATTAAGATGTTATACCCAATTCTGCTAGAGAGCTTTAGTGTCAACTTCACACACCTGGGTTGAGGGAGATTTGATTGAGGAATTGACTCCACTGGGCAGGCCTGGGGACACAGCTGTGGAGTATTTTCTTGATTATTGAGTGATTTGGGAGGGCCCAGCCAATTGTGGATGGTGTCATGCCTGGGTAAGCAAGTTCTGTACTATATAAGAAAGCAGGTTCTGTACTGTATAAGAAAGTAGGTTGAGCCTGCGCCTGGGAGGTAGCCAGCAAGCAGGATTCCTCCATGGCTTGTGGTTCAACTCCTGCCTTCAGGATCCTGCCCTATGTTCCTATGTTGGGCTCCTTCACCGATGAACTGTGACCTCAGAGATGTGAGCCAAATAAACCCTTTCCTCCCCAAGTTGGTTTTGGTTATAGTGTTTTGTCACCTCAATTGAAAGATCTAGAACACCCTGCCACCTTTTATCTATTCATTCTGTGCTTCTTGAAAGTGTGTGGAATATGACCACCAGCCTCTTCCTCCTTAGACAGTTTCTGCTCAAACTGTAAGCTGTAATAAACTTTTCCTTCCTAAATTGTTCCTTATCTGGTATTTTGCCATATCATTAAGAAAAGCAACTAAAATAAAATCCAATAACACATCTATGTGAATTATACATATTGGCATATATATATATATATATATATATATATATATATATATATATCATGCTGAATTTGGGTTTGTATAATCAGTGGAAACTGCTGAAACAATGTAAACAAATCAGAAAAATATACATAAACAATATCACACGAAAGCTGATTGATGAAGTCGTTTCCATTAAAGACTGAAATCAGTTTAAAACTTGTAGCAATGATTCACTATTTCCTAGTGCTGTGGCAAATGCTGACCAAGGATAAGTGCCTGCCATATGTGAGAGAACTTGAATTCATGTTAGCACATCTTCTCTACCACTTCTGAGCTGTGTGCAAAATAGGTATTCTCTCTGATTCATGGTAGAGAGTACTCTTTCATTGAAAGAGTACTACACATTTTTTCTTGTAATTTTCTCTACTTTAATTAAACATTTACCTGAAATGATAAACTGTCATTTGCAAATATTGTTCTTTTGCATTTTAAACATGTCTGTCAATGTTGACTATATAGTGAAAAAGAACTGAAATGAAATGTAAGTTTTCAATACCAATGTGGATTTTATCTCATTGAAATGATAAACTTGAGATAAGTAAAAAATGACAGAAACAAGGATCTAGATTATAACATTTCACAGTCTTCTGACAGATTTGGGAAGTCTCAAATAATTTATAGTTTGATTCATGTCCTTTTTTATTCATCATTTAATTTTTTATTCAAGGTTTTATGAAAAAATTAATTATTAACTTCTCTTTACAAATTGATAAATTTTAATGTAGCAATCAAAAAGAAAAAATGATCATTATAAAAATAGTTTCAGCAGGGGTTGGAGAGATAGCATAGTGGTTAAGAGCCCTGACCGCTCTTACAGAGGACCCGGGTTCGATCCCCAGCACCCACATGGCGGCCGAGAACCGTCTGAAACTCCAATTCCAGGAGAACTCCAGTGCCAGTGGAATCTGACACCCTCTTCTGACCTCCGCGGCATTGTACGACACGGGTGCACAAACTTACATGCAGACAGTACATTCATACACATATCGAAATAAAATAAATTAAAAAAAATAGTTTCAGCCACTTCTGCAGCTTGCCTGATAAAGCTTTCCCTCCTATCTGTTCTTTCAGTGGTTTTAAAGTCTTTAATTTGTTTGGTGAATTTTGACAATATTTTATTTAATTTAATCCTAATTTTTTTATAGTAAATATTTGCTTTGTAAACACTCATCATTTTTTTAACCTAAAGAAATTTTACTGTTAATAGTTCAGTCTCAAATGTACTAAATGCTTGCCCTGATCATTGATTGGTAACAGAAAACCAGTGGATAAGAGGTGAGAGTCTCACCTATCCTTCTTATGTTCTTAAATTATATGATGAAGTAAATATTAAAAAAAAATAAAAGGACAAATAGAAAGTCTGCCTTGAATTCTGGAACAAACCTGACCAAACATACTAAAAACCTCTGCAAAGAAAAATTTAAATTCCTCAAGAAGGAGATTGAGGAAGATACTAAAAGATGGAAGAACCTCCCATGCTCATGGATTAGAAGAACCAACATAGTAAAAAATGACCATCCTTCTCAAAGTAATATACAGATTCAATGCAACCCCAGTTAGAATTCCATAAGCTTCTTTGCAGACCTAGGGAAAAAATCCGAAATTACATATGGAGAAACAAAAGACCCCAGATAGTCAAAGCAACCCTGAGCAAAAAGAGCAATATGGTTGGGGGG
>VZQC01005527.1:26763-43400 GCA_009823505.1 Rhizomys pruinosus
ATATATATATATATATATATATATATATATATATATATTTGCTTGAACTCCTGCAATAAATGAATTTTGCTCACTCACTCAACTCCCAAGTCTCTTTGTTTGGACCTGATCAAGTTTACTGCTGTCTTGGGGACCGTTCTATTCCTTCCTTCCCCCTTTCCTCCTTGTGCACCCAGCAGGCAAGCCGTAGATGTGCATGACTGCCATACCTAGGTCTGCAAGACTGGTGACCTGGGAGGCAGGAACCTCATGACAAGGAGGAAGCCAACAGAAGAAGACATAAGAAGATGGAAAGAACTCCCATGCTCATGGATTGGAAAAATTAATATAGTAAAAATTTACATTCTACCCAAATTAATATACAGTTTCAATGCATTCCTAATTAAAATCTCCATGAGTTTCTTCACAGACTTAGAAATAAACATTCTTAAACTAATGTGAAAAAACTAAAGTCCCGAAATAACCAAAACAACCCTGAGTGAAAATAACAATATGGGGGGTGTCACCATACCAGATTTCAAACTCAGCTATAGTCACAAAAACAGCCTAGTACTGGCACAAAAAAAGATCCAGAGGCTAATGGAACAAAATTGAAGATCCAAACTTGAGCACATACATTTTCAACCACCTCATATTTGACAAAGGGGTCAAGAAGACTCAATGGAGGGAAGACAATATCTTCAGCAAATGGTGATGGCAAAACTGGATCACCAAATGTGCAAGAATAAAATTAAACCCTTAACTCTCACCCTGTACAAAAATCAACTCCAAATGGATCAAGAACCTCAACATGAAACCGAAAACTCTGAAGGTGATAGAAGAAAATGTTGGTGGTAACCTGTAAGACATAGACTTAGGAAAAGACTTTCTAAATCAGACAGCAGCTGTACAGAAAATAAGGTCAACAATTGACTAGAGGGACCTCATTAAACTCAAAAACTTCTGTACAATGAAAGAAACAATCAATGAAGTCATTATGCTAAATGAAGTAAGACAGTAAAACAATACATGCTATCCCTCGTTTGTGGATGCTAGCACCAAATCCCTAGATGTGAAGGAAAATGATCAACATTAATGTTATATATCTTTTTATCTGGAAGCAACTGTGCTCTTATAATGTGAATATTTTAACAAGCTCTAGAATTAACCTACCACTTATTTTCAGAATTTGAAATTTTGGTATATGGGACGAGGGTATGTATGCATATTTTAGAGTAATATAAAATTAAAATGGAAAATGTTAAGCACTAAATATGATTTGGAATTAACATATGGTTTATTTTCATAATTTTTGTATATGTATCATTCATATATATATATATATATATATATATATATATGTATATGCATAGTTTAGTGCCATACAAATTGGAGGAAACAGCAGCAACAAAAGGACTGGGACAAAGAACTGACTGAAACTGTAAGCTTCTGCCCCAAGCAATAAATCTCAGTATAGAAAACCTTTAAAAAGAACTAGACATAGGGGCTGGAGAGATGGCTTAATGGTTAAGACCACTGACTGTTCTTGCAGAGGACCCGGGTTTTATCCCCAGCACCCACATGGCGGCTGAGAACCGTCTGTTACTCCAATTCCAGGAGAACTCCAGTTCCAGGGGAATCCGACATCCTCTTCAGACGTCCGCGGCATTGCACGACACAGGTGCACAAACCTACATGCAGACAGTACATTCTTATAAATAAATAAATAAATAAATAAATAAATAAATAAATAAATAACCCAGAAATAGAGAAAAGGCATGTAAGGCAGAATGCATGATCTTGGGTGGGGTGAGGGTCATGGAAATTGAAATGAGTCTAAATTGGACTGAGAAATGATGTATGAAATGCACAAAGCTTCAATAAATATATTTAAAAAAGAAAGAAAATGAATTATTTGGAGCATGACTGGAGTTTATTTTATATGTCCATCAGGTCCATTTTTTTGTAAGGTGTTATTTAGTTCCGATGTCTCTCTGGTTATTCTTTGTCCAGATCACTGTGTATTGAAGGGAGTGTGATATTGAATTTACCTACTAATATTGACTAGAGAGTTTAATTAGTGTTTTATAGTCCTGTAGTACTGTTTAAATGAAATTGGGTGCACAAGATTTCATACATGTATATTCATAATTGTAGTATCTTCTTGGTCAATTGTTCCTTTGATTATATTGATGTTACCCTTTTATCTCTTCTAACTATAATCTGAAACCTCTTTTTTCAGCTATTAGAATTGCAACACATGCTTGCTTTTTGGAGCCATTTGATTGGGTTATTGTTTTCCATCTTTTCTCCATAAGATAGTTTCTATCCTTGAAAGAGAGATGAGTTTCTTGAAGACAACAAAAATATTAGTTTTCTTTTTTGATCCATCCTGTTAGTCTGTGTCTTTTGACTGGGGAGTTAGGCAATTGATATTTAATGATAACATTGACAGGTATGTATTGCATATTGTTACTAATTTCTTTAAGTTTTTGGGTCTATTTTGATCTTACATTCTTATACCCTTCTTTTTTTTTTCTCTGTAACCTCTTAAGTGTGGTCATTCATGTCTTCAGTCTTTTGTTTCCAGTATTCATTGTAAGGCTGGTTTGGTGGACATGAATTCTTTCAGGCTATTCACGTCATGAACTTTTTTCTATTCTCTTTCAACCTTGGTAGATAGTTTTGCTGGGTAGAATATTCTAGGGTGGCATCAGAGGTAGTTTAGGGCTAGGGATACTTTGGTCCAGGCTCTTCTGGCATTCATAGTTTGCATTGAGAAGTCAGCTGTAATTCTGATGGGGTTTCCTTTACATGTAACTTTTCTTCTTCATCCCGTATGCCTATAATGCTTAGGTTTGTGCTTCTCATGTTGTCCTGCATTTCCTGTATATACCATTCTTCTTCTTTTTTTAAATTTTACATTGTCTTTGATTTAAGGACTCCAGATCTTTAATTTTGTCATCTAGTCTTGATATTCAGTTTTCTTTTCCTTTTATTCTACTTGTGAAGCCTTCTGCATTTTTTTCCAATTGGATTATTTGATTCTTCAAATTCATGCAGATTTCTGTTTGTGTATTCCTCACTATTTCTATCTATTTTGAAAATTCAGTTTTCAAGGCATGAATCTTGATAGTATATTTATGATTAGTTACATACAAGAAAAACAGCCATTACAGAAACTTAACTTCTGCTTGAGGAACAAAGAGTCCCAATGATGTGGTGTGATATAGAGAGAATAAAATTTCAGTAAATGTGATATCATGCAAAATATTGATATAATTTCTAGTGTGATGAGTTTGGGGTCACCAGGACATTTACAGTGAGAACTTGATCTAATGTGACATGCTTTAAATGGTTATGAATGTCTGCTCTAGGAAATACCATATGAGAAAAAGTGTCAATAGGATCCAAAACAAAAGAGTGGCATGTGATATAAGAAGGCCATTAATAGCCTAGCAGTTAAGAGCACCGACTGCTCTTACAGAAGACCTGGGTTTTATCCCCAGCATCCACATGGCGGCTAAGAACCGTCTGTAACTCCAATTCCAGGAGAACTTCAGTTCCAGGGGAATCTGAGACCTTCTTCTGATCTCTCCACGGCATTGCATGACACGGGTGCACAAACCTACATGCAGACAATACACTCATACACATACAAAAATAAATAAAATTAAAAAGAAAGAAGACCATTAATGCAGGGAAGACCACTTTCCCAGTTCTATTGTGGGTTTTTGTCTGCTGGAGTATGCATTTCTGTAGATTGGTATGAGAAACTCCCATAAACCTGCAAGAATTTTTCCATATGGTCAGGCAGCTTCTTCCCTGGATCTTAAAATCTTCCCACCCCCTCTTCCTCAATGGTCTCTGAGGTCTCTGTGAATGAAGTTTAATAGAGGCTTTCTGTCTGGAGACCCACACTCTGCAAACTCCTATTCTGTGTATTTTGGCTATTCATTACATTTTGTGTCCCTGGCACTCTCGTTCATGAGGGAGCTTAATTAATGAGAGTTGAGAGATGCATTAGCATTCTCTCATTCCTTCTTTCACTATGTTTTGTTATCCTTAGTTATGGAGGTCCCATAGTAGATGTTTCACTTAGATATGATCATTTCACAGAAATTTATTTTCTGTGTGTGACCAGTTGTGGAATTCTGCAAAAGTGTCTGTTACAAAAGTAGGTTCTTTGATGAGGGGTCACTGCCATACATGTCTGTAAATACAGAAATCAGTGCATAGTATATAGTAAGAAATTGCATTTGGCTAGAGATATGACAGACTTAGAGTTTCTATGTGGCTTACAACCTCTCCAGCCATATGTATTTTGCTGTGCTTATAGTACCAAACATGCAAACCCTCCTCTGGAGTAGGCTGTAATTCCAGTGAGGTAGCTGTTGATTATCCAGTAGAGAAAAGTTCCATTGCTGCCCAAATGAAGTTTGCTATCCTGGTTATTGTGGTTGTTAATACTTAAAGCTGAATTTGGACCATTGGCTGATATTACTTCAGATTACATAGTGTTTTCTAAAGATATGAGATATAGTCTTCAGAGAAGTGGCTTCTTTTTTTTAATTTTATTTATTTCTGTATGTGTATGAATGTACTGTCTGCATGCAGGTCTGTGCACCCATGTCGTGCAATGCCACGGAGGTCAGAAGAGGGTCTCAGATTCCCCTGGAGCTGGAGTTCTCCTGGAATTGGAGTTTCAGACGGCTCTCGGCCGCCATGTGGGTGCTGGGGATCGAACCCGGGTCCTCTGTAAGAGCGGTCGGCGCTCTTAACCGCTAGGCCATCTCTCCAGCCCAGAGAAGTGGCTTCTAAGCCAGTTCTAACTCCATTGCTCCAAGTCCTAAGGCCAACTTATGACTTGTCTTCAGCAATAGGGCTTTCACTTCAACTTCTGAGAGGCAATAAAGGCTCTTTAATTTGGGGAGTCTGTTGTACTACATGGCTCCTAGTATGTCTCTCCCTTGTCACTTCTCATTTAAATGCCTCCATTGTATCCATATCATGGTAACATATCCCTCCTACTGGTCCTCTCCCTCAGGCTACTTTTCCCCTCCTTCCCTTACTGTTCCTTTCCAATTTCTTGGATCTTACAGTTACATCATGATATATACTCACATATAAGACTTGGTACTAACAATTGCAAATGAGGGAGAGCATACATCATTTATTTTCCTGATTCCATTTTATTATATTATAGTTTCTGGTTCTATTCACTTAGCTGCAAATTTCATAATTTTTGCATTTGTCAGCCACTGAGTAGAATTAAGTTGTATTTCATTTTCATTATCCACTCATTAGCTGTGTGACACTTAGGTTGCTTCACTTCTTAGCTATTGTGAAAGCACCAGCAACATCATGGATGTACAGGTATGATGAATCCTTAGGGTATATGCCAAGGAGTGGGATAAGTATATCATATGGTAAATCTATTTTTAGTTTTTTAAGAGTTATCCACTCTACTTTCCTTAATGGTTGCATGAATTTGCAATCCCACCAGCAGTAAATAGGTGTACCACTTTTCCAATATTCTCTCCAACATTAAGCATTATTTGTTCTCTTGCTATTAGATGCTCTGACTGAAGTAAGATGAACTCTTTTTTTGTCTTTTTGTTTTTCTTTTTTAATTTAATTTATTTTGGCTGATATATACAAATATAAAGTTGTACATATTTATAGGATCACATGATGTTTTATGCATACATATATATATATACATATATATATATGGACATAAGGTACATATTCATATTTTAGAGTAATTAAATATTAAAAGGAAAATATCCGAACCCCTGAACATAATAAAAAAAGAAGGGATATGTGCATGAAACTTATCAATGAATACCTAGTTGCTTACATGCAGCATGATGCCTTGGTGAATGATTTTACAGTAAGATGAACTCTTGAAATGGTTTTATATCTGCAATTACTAAGGATTTTAAACAATCTTTAAAGTATTTCTAAGCCATTGGTATTTCTTCTTTTGTGAACTCTGCTCAGATCCATAGCCTATCTTCTAACTGGGTCATTTTTTTTTCTTGATTCTGTGTTTTACAGTGATTTATGTATTTTGGTTGTTAAAAGTCTGTCAGATGTGTCACTGGTGAAGATTTTTTTCTGACTCTCTTCTCTTCCTAGTTGTATATTTTGCTGTATGAAAGCAGTTTAGTTTAATGAGGTGCCACCTGTTGATTATTTACCTAATGCTGATTCCAAAAGCTATTTCCTCTATATCGTCTGGTTACTGCCTATGTTTTATTCTAAGAGTTTCAGGCCTGACATTGATTTATCCATTTGGAGTTTACTTTTGTGCAAGGTGAAAGATAAGGGTCTAGTATCATTCTTATACTGGTGGAGGGCCAGTTTTTCCAGCAAAAAATTGCTGACCATGCTGTCTCTCTTCCAATTTGTCACCTTTATCAAAAATCAGGTGATTGAAATTGCATGCACTAATGTTTGGGTCTTCAATTATGTTCCATTGATCTGTATGTATTTAAATACTACCATGCTGTCATTACAACTAGAGCTCTGTAATACAATTGGAGGTCTGGTGTGATAATCTCTCTAGCATTGCTCTTTTTGCTTAGGATTGTGTTGAATAGTTGAAGTGATTTGTGATTCTGTATGAAATTTAGGATTGTTTTCTAACTCTGTGAAGAATCTCAGCATACTTTGGACTGGGATTACATTAAATCTATAGGTTACTTTTGGTAGTATGGTCATTTTCATGAAGCTAATTATTCTCATCCATGACCATGGGACTTTGTTTGATCTTCTGGTTCCAGAGGAATTAGAGCCTATCATTTTGGGTAGACATGGTGGCAAGAGGTGACTAGAGGAAGAGCCAGAAGCAGACTCATATCTTGAAACAGACACAGAAATCATTGAGAAGCAAGATATTTGGCAAGCCTTATGAAGTCTCTAAATCTATCTTTGTTAAGTTCTTCCTCCAGTATGGCCATACCTACTAAGATCTCTAAAAACAAGGCCACTGTATTAGTCACTTTTCTGTTGCTGTGATAAAGCACTATGACCAAGGAACTTATAAAAGGAAGAGTTTATTTGAGCTTACAATTGGCTAATACAGCCACCAACTAGGAACAAAATGCCCAAATACTTGGAGCCCATGGAGGATACTCCCAGTAAATCCAACACAGTTGACCAACTGATTTTTGTCTTGAGTCTATTTTTTAAATATATTGATTTATGTATATAGGAACAACCTTGCTATCTCTGGAGTGAAGCCAAGTTGATTATCATGGATGATCTTTTTGATGTGTGTCTGTAAGTACTTGGAAAGTAATTATTGAGAATTTTTACATCTATGTTCATAAGGATATGGGACTATAGTTTTCTTTATCTGGCATTAGAATGTCAGTGGCTTGATAGAAGGAGTTTGGGAGTTCTCCCTCTGATTCCATTTTTTGAATAATTTAAGTAGTATTGGTTGTTGATCTTTTTAAATTTTCTGATAGAATTCTGCTGTGAATCCATCTGGACCTGGGCTTTTGTGAGTCGGGATGTTCTGTATTACTGTTACAATTTATCTATTTGTTATCAGTTGGATTAAACTATTGATTTCTTCTTGGTTTAGCTTTGGTAGTTCCCATGGATTTAGGTATTCATCCATTAATTTTATGTTTTCAAATTTAATAGATTATAGGTTTTTAACTTATTCTGTTGTGATATTCTGGATCGTATGGTATCTACTAAGATGTTTCCTTTCTCATCTCTGATTTTGTTGGTGTGGGGTTACTGTTTATTTTTTTCACTGGGCTAAGGCTCTGTCTGTCTTGTTTACCTTTTCAAAGAACCTACTCTGAGATTCATTGATACTTGGTATTGAGTTCTTTGTTCTATTTCAATAATCTCTGCTCTGATTTTCATTATTTTTGTCAAATGATTTCATTATTTGGCAAAATGAATTTCATTCTGTTTGCTGGGTTTGGGTTTCATTTCATCTTGCCTTTCTATAATCTTCAGTTGCAATGTGAAGTCATTCCTTCCTGCTCATTCTGATTTTTTATGTAGGCACTTAGAGTTATAAGCCCCAATCTCAAGACTGCTTATAAAGTGTCTTTGAGCTTTTTGTGTTGTATTATACTTTTCATTTATTTCTAGGAATATGTTTATTTCTTTCTTATTTTCTGTTTTGATTCATTCATCATTTAGGATGGTGTTGTTTAATGTCCATAAGTTCATGTAGTTTCTATCACTTCTTTTCATGTTGATTATAAGTTTTATTGCATTGTGGAATGATGCATGAACTTCTTTCTTTTTATTCTTTTTGTATTTGTTGAGTTTTGCTTTGTTCCATACAGTGGTCAGTTTCAGAGAATGTTACATTGGGTGCTGAATAGAAAATGTATTCTTTGGGGCTTGGGTGGAATATTGGGTAGATAGATGTTTGTTAAGTCCATTTGATGTATGGTATCATATACTTCAGATATCGCTCTGCATATTCTTTGTCCATTTGTCCTATGTATTGGAGATGCTAGTGCATTAAAGTTCCCGAGTATTACTGACATGGGGTAAATCTGTGTTTTAAAGTCCTATATTACTATTTATATGAAATTGGCAACAACAGAATTTGGTGCATATATGTTCATCAATGCAATAACTTATTGTTTAACTGTTCCTTTGATCAGAATGGAGTGACCCTCTTTATCACTTCTGATTAGTTTTAGTTTCCAGTCTATTTTGTCAGATATTTTAATTGCAACCCTTCTTTTTTTCTTAGTGTTATTTCCTTGAAATATTATTTACATCCTTACATATTAAGGTAGTGTTTATCCTTTAAAGTGAAATGAATTTCTTGCAGAGAACAGAAGAATGAATTTTGTTTCTTTTTTTAATTTTTATTTATTTCTGTATGTGTATGAATGTACTGTCTGCATGCAGGTCTGTGCACCCGTGTCGTGCAATGCCACGGAGGTCAGAAGAGGGTCTCGGATTCCTCTGGAGCTGGAGTTCTCCTGGATTGGAGTTTCAGACGGCTCTTGGCCGCCATGTGGGTGCTGGGGATCGAACCCGGGTCCTCTGTAAGAGCGGTCGGCACTCTTAACTGCTAGGCCATCTCTCTGGCCCCTAATTTTGTTTCTTAATCCATTTAATTAGCCTTTGTCTTTGACTTTGGAGCTCAGATCATTGATAATTTTATTATTGAAAGTTATTTATTGATTGTCATCATTCTAATTTCTGCTTGAATTCTTGGTATGATTTTGTGTTTCCAAAATGATACTTTCATTAGGTACTTTCTGTTCTCTCTTGTTTATAGTCACTCATTTCTACAGTTGTTTACATTGCTTCATACATTCTCTCAAGGTTTGATTTGGTGCCCATGAATTCTTTCAGCCTGTTCATGTAATGGAATATTTTTCTTTCCACTTCAAGTAAAATAAATAGTTTTTTTTTTTTCTGGATAAATACTGGGTTGATGTCCATTATCATTTAGAACCGGGAATACTTTGGTCTGGGCTCTTCTGATTTTCATATTTTGCATTTAAAATTCAATTATAATTATGATGGCTTTTCCTTTATAAGTGATTTGTTTTTCTCTTGCAGTTTTCAGCAATCTCTCTTTGTTCTGTACATTTTTTCTATGATATGCCAAGGCATGTCACTTTTCTGTCCTGGTCTCTTTTGTGGTTTATGTGCTTCTTATACTTGCAAGGGTGTGGCTTTCTTTAATTTGGGGAAATTTTCATCTGATAACCATTGAACTTCTGGTCAACATCAATCACCAGAGATTATTCTCTTTCTTTTTGCCTATGCTGCATAAATTTGTTTTTTCATGGTGTCCCACATTTCTTATATATTCTATTTGGGATTTTTTCCTGATCTGTGTCAGTTTTTCAATTTTCATGTTAAATTTTGATATTCTAGTATCCATTTCATTCTTTCTATTGCTGGAGGTCTCTCCTGTCATTTAAAATTAGCTCGTTGAGTTTGTTTCTCTTCCTTTTCCATTTCAGTCTGAGTTTACTTCAATATTTCTAACTTTCTGTGAATTCAGTCAGAATTGTATTACTATCTTATCTAAGTTGTTTGATTTTTTTGTTAGTGTGTTCTTTAAATTTAATCTTTTTCTTATGATTTTTCTTAAAATTCAGTGTTCTGGTTTTCTCTAGGTAGTTCTCATTGTTGAATTCTTCTATAAGCCTAGTGGTATTTAGTGGGAACATATTATTTTTGTTTTTCACTTATTAATTTTTTTAATTGTGGACTTGGCATATGTATTCTTTTGTTACTTCTGATTCTGGCGACAAAGACCTTCTTTGTCGAATTGAAGTCTGATTTTGTTTGTATTATTTTTTTACCTTGGCTGCTTTCTTAGGGAGTTTGATTCAAGCACCTTCAGGAAATCTCCAATCATCTTGGCTATTGGTAGCCTGCAGGGAAGCTTTGTTCTGGGATGTTGGAAAGATATATAGACGCTCCCAAGCAGCATGATGAGCATGGGGAGATTTGGTAAGCTAACCCAGAGGAGGCCGAAGTCTCTCAGGGAGTCTTAAAGATCCATGCCCCTACTTCCCTACTTACCAGCAGGGAATCCTGACTCTCCCGAGGTTGGAGGGTCTGGAGATGGTCCTTTCCATAACCTTTTTAAAATTTCATTTATTTTTGTATGTGTATGAATGTACTGTCTGCATGTAGGTTTGTGCACCCGTGACATGCAATGCCGTGGAGGTCAGAAGAGGGTGTTGGATTCCCCTGGAACTGGAGTTAAAGACAGTTCTCAGCCACCATGTGGGTGCTGGTGATCAAACCCGGGTCCTGTGTAAGAGCGGTCAGTGCTCTTAACCGTTAGGCCATCTCGCCAGCTCCATCCATAACCTTTTAAAATATATATTTAACTATTCAGAATTCTTCACTGGGATAGACTGATTACAAAATTTCCCAAAATATTTCGATAATCTTTCTTTTTCCATTATTTCTTCCTTTCTTCCTGTGTGTATGCAGGTGTGTGTGGAAACACATGCATTCAAAGTCATATGTAAGTAGGACAGAGGACAATTCCATTAGTCACTTCTCTTATTATTCTGTCTATAGCTATTTACAGACACTTGTTATTACTTACCATGTCTTACTTGCTTAAAATCCTTGTTTTACATTGAAATAGCCCTTTTAGTGGTCTGGGAACATTGTGCAGTGAGTACTTATTTGATGTGCACAAAGCTCTGAGTTCAAATTTAATTATTGTAAATCACATACAAACACAAAATTGAACAAAAATACCACACACTGTTTTTTGCTGTAGAATTTCAAAAGAACCAAGATGAATACATATTTCAAATAACTACAATATTTTGACAGCCACATTATGCAAGTTCTGGTGATAGAAGTGATTTGGAATTTAGATTTTATACTGAGATTCTTTTATTTTCTCTCCACCATCTGTAGAGATCAAATTTGCGCAACAAATTTCCAGTATAAATGGCAATGACCTGACCTCTATCAGTAGGAGACAGAAAAAAGGTGAGAGCGGAGTGCATATCTATAATCCACCCTGTCAGCTTTCAACAAAAACTCACCACAAGTCACCTCCCACAATGCTTCTTCTTCCACAGTGTTAGACTCACTGTCTGCTTGTGAATTTCTGCATGTAACATAGGGAAATTCTATCTGTTGTGAATGTGTAATAAACAGTAACTTCCTTAACACTTCTTACTTGGTCATACTCTGTTTTTCTCATCAATATTAAAGCTAGTATCTGGTCTGGATATGTTGGAGAGAGGAGAGAGACAGCAACTGCAGAGAAGTTATAGTTTTGCTATCTGATATTTTAGATGTCCTGAGGAGTAGGGTAGGAAGTAGAGTGGTATTCTCTATTATAAGAGCATTGACATCTAATATAATCTAAATTATAAAGAGTAAAGATGCTTTCTCTTCAATATATATGAAGAAAAATCAGCTTCATAAAACTAAAGTTTCCTCTGAGATCTCATTTTCCCCTTTCTTAAACTTAACTTATTAATATTTCTCTAAGGAGCAGATTTAAAGTGTGCCTTTGGGCATATATTTCAAGAACAATTCTGCTGTTCTTATTCTTGATTAGGTTCTCAGAATAGTATTTAAGCTTTTCTTCTTTTAAAAATAAAGTATAGACTAACAAGGATTCTTTGAGTTCTGGTAAATGATTTGTTTCATTTGGGATTCGAAAATTATAAACCCCATTTTCAGGAGAACAATCTGATCATAGCTGTGCTACTCTGTAGTTTAAATTAGAATTTTGGAAATCTGTGGACTTAAATTAAAGCTCATGCCCAAAGTAACAGAAAGCCCTCCACTCTACACTCATAGAGAGAGTAATTACACATGAGAACCTGAAATTACGAGCTGAAATTAGAGCTATATTCACTCAGTCCCAAAGAACAGCTATTTTTTTAGACCTCATAATGAAATGATTGCAGGTAAGATGATACATGTTGGAGCCTTCTGTGCGCACTGCTCAGCTCTTATTTTCTTTTTCTTCAAATATATCAAATCTTTTAACTCCCTTTGTTGGTAAAAAAATGCTTTAAACTATTTATAGAAATGAAATATTTGACAAAGGTTTTCTTTTATATTTACAAAAAGTTGTAAAAAAATGCTCAACTTAAATAAATCATGAAGTTTTATTTAAAATTCAAAGAAAAACGTAAATGATATATCTGGCCATATTCATTACAAGGACAAGGAATGTAATGTTCAATTCAAAATAATATTGCATATTTTAAATTTTATGATATATATTTAGTAAACAATATATAGAAACTATCCAAGAAAATAATTAGCATTTACTCAGTTCCTGATTTATAGTAACATTGTGCAAGGTACTTTGTAATTACGACAGTAAAATTATTTTGAGACAAAGTCTATTTTCCCAGCTGGTCTGAAAGTTGCTATGTAGATAAGCTCAATCTCATAGAGATCCATTTTTCTCTGCCTCCTGAGTGCTAGGATTAAAGGCATGCGCCACCAAGCCCGGCTCAACATTTTTCAAATATACATACATATATACATTTATATCCATGGCCATACTTATACATATATGCATATTTACACTTTATAAACATATGAATGCTTACAGCTTCCAGAGACTTTGTCCAATGCCTTTTCTTAGTGTCAGATTTAACCATCATGTAAGGTAAAAGTCAGTCAGCTGTATTTCTTATCCTTTAATTTTGTGTTTTTGGAATGCTATTTGTCCATTAGATATATGCTTATGTATACAATTAAACTAAAGAAATGCAAATTACAAAATTAAGTATGAGACCAAATAAAGAAGTAATGTTTTAGTGCTATTAGTAATCTAAGCCTGATTAAAGATTTTAATAATGATTAATGCTTGTTTGTCATATGTTTATTTCTACTAGTCATATTAGATACAATATCTAAGGTTTTGCACATGCATGGACACACACACACATCCATGCCATCACTATTTCAATTCAAATTGCATTAAAATAGTGTAATGAAGCTTAACTGAGCATCATTTGCATTTTCAGATGCTTTCCTATTATGTTTAACTTCATAGCTAGTATGTAAGTGACCATTTCTTAATGCACCTGAGATAGGAGGGAATTATACAAAGGGAAGCCTTATATAGGTTCACAGGTTTAGATGTTTCAAGCCATGGTTGCTTTGCCCGTGGTAGCATCTTGGCTTTGCTCATGGGATATTCAGGAACTTAACTATTTACATGAATGGATCAACACATAATGTGGAAAAGGCAATGGTGAACACAGTCACCCATTGGAGATCTTCAGGGTCTGATGGGACTCTACCATTGTAAGTTTCCACTGCTTTCCAGGAACATCCACTGGAAAACAAACAAAAACCAACCAAACAAACACAAAACAAAAAACACACACACACACACAAAAACAATTGAACACAAAGATCAATAGGGAGGAGTTATCTAAATTTTTGCAGTGATTGCCCTTCAAACTAGTCAAGAAGTATAAACTTTGTTGTTTCTTAACTGTATATTTTATACCCAAGTATTAAACAGTTTCATTCTCTAGGGTGAGTCATTATCAAGACTCTTCTCACAACAAATGAACGACCTCAACGTATTCCACTATTTTAACAACAGACTTAAAAAGGTTTTATTGTAATAATATGTAGGTAGGTTATAAGTAACTTCTTTAACACTTTAAAACTTAATTTAAAATTACTGACTACAAACTTCCCTTACCTGCAGAAAGCATTTTTCCCTTAACACCTCAACTAAAAAGATAATGTGTCTTCATGCTATATTAAAATAGGAATATATATCGATGCAATCTCTTGAAAAGTAAATTTGATAATCAGGATCAAAAGGCTTGAAAAATGAGAAGTACTAGTTCAGAAAACTACTAATGGAATGATTACATAACTGAAAATATTAACATTATAATAACCTCAAATTGGAATTTCCATTATTGATCAATAGACATAGTGTAGAATCATGAAGTATAATCAGAAATATTTTGAATTTTTCTGTATAAATTTAAATAATAATAAATACTAACTAACTAAAATTACCAATTAATTACATGCACATACTCATGTTATTCAATGTAATGATATTTAGTAAACAACATCTGATAATAAAATAATACACTTATAATAAATAAAGGATAAAAGAAAATTATAAGATTCTTTCAAATAAGGGTTGGAGAGGTAGCTTATTGGTAAGAACATTGGCTGCTCTTGCAGAGGAGCCTGATTCGATTCCCAGGACCCATATGGCAGATAGCAACTATTAAGTTGTCCTATTCAGAATACTGACCGCACTCCCTGCTGGCAATGATGTGGGAAAGCAGAAGCTCTTTTCAATTCTAACTGCAAATGAAGCATGTTAACAGCTATTGCAGAAGGCAGTAGCCATTTCTTAGAATATCAAATATGAGCTTATTTGATTGACAATCTGTCATGCAAATTCAATGATATTCACTAAAAGGATCTGACAATTTATGTCGACCCAAAAACATGTAATTGTATGTTCATGATAGCTTTATTCATGTTTATTAAATGTGAAAGTAATTCAGTAGTGACTGAGAAATAAACTGAGTTACACTCAAGTAATGAAACATTATGCAATTAAAGATAATAATTAACCAACAGACATACACAGCAGAATGTCAAATTCGTGTTTTTAACCTAAACTCCTCTCTAAGAATGTTATATTCATATTACATGATTCCATCCTATATGTTTCCATTTGAAGATATTAAAAAAGATCAATGGTTGCTGTGATGGTTAAGACTGATTGATTTTTGACAGGGTTTAAAATCATCCTGGAGAAAAACCTCTGGGCATAATTTAAAGGGAGTTTCCAATTTTATTAATTGAAGTGAAACTATTCATCCAAAAAGTGGGTTGCAACATATAATGGGCAGGGGTCCTGGAATAAGTAATGAGGAGAAAGACAGGTGAGCATAAGGCTCTGGACACATTGTGGCCATTTGCCCCAAACTTCTATGCCCTCTGACTATAAGAATGTTTCATTTTGTCACCGCAGTTAGAAAAATAACTAATGAAGTTGTCAAGACTTAAAAGAAATAACCCAGAGAAAAACAACCAGTGTTTTATACCCAACAGAAACTCAGCATGGGCAATTAAACCTAAGGAAAGCAGTGGACTCTGTCAGTTTACCACTAGTACCACTCTGATATGGTATGTTGATATACGGAGGAGCTTCGATTAGGAGACTGCAGTACTCTTTGTGTGTGTGTGTGTGTGTGTGTGTGTGTGTGTGTGTGTGTGTGTACTGTGGACAGTTCTCTGAGGAAGCTGCCTTTATGCCACCCATTCTAAGGCACAGGCAACAAGGTTAAAGAGGACATGGGACATGGGAAGCGTGTTAAGGGCCAGAAGAGAGAAAAGATGGCAGTGAACTGCTGTCTTCAGCTTATGACACAGCCATTGAAACAGCACCTCCTTGCAACTTTACTTGCCTGCTAGAGTCTGGATCTCTAAACAGCCAATAATGTCTCGGGAAGGAACTCAAGGTCTGGCAAACCCTGCTGAATTATTGGTAACTGATGGATAATGGGGTGGGGGGGGGTCATTATTTTCAGCCATACAACAAAATATGAACCTGCCAGGATTCTATAAGTAGTTCTAAACTTTTGGCTACACAGATAGTCCTGGTTAAATATAGTGGGTTACAAATCAGAACAAACGATATGAATGTGGGAGGAGATTCAGGGAAGATGGGTGTGACAGGATTGGGAAGAAGAAAAGGGGAGGAAGGGTGAGAGAGTGACCACGGTCATCTATATACAAGTAGGAAGTGTTGGGCTGGAGAGCTATCCTAGCGGTTAAGAGAACCGACTGCTCTTGCAGAGGACCCGGGTTCGATCCCCAGCACCCACATGGCGGCTAAGAACCATCTGTATCTTTTCTTTCTCAGCCGTTAAGTTGGTGATATTTTTTTTTAATTTTATTTATTTCTGTATGTGTATGAATGTACTGTCTGCATGCAAGTCTGTGCACCCGTGTCGTGCAATGCCGCGGAGGTCAGAAGAGGGTGTCAGATTCCCCTGGAACTGGAGTTCTCCTGGAATTGGAGTTTCAGACGGTTCTCGGCTGCCAGGTGGGTGCTGGGGATCGAACCCGGGTCCTCTGCAAGAGCGGTCGGTGCTCTTAACCGCTAGGCCATCTCTCCAGCCCCAAGTTGG
>VZQC01005527.1:45230-286486 GCA_009823505.1 Rhizomys pruinosus
AGAAAATTGGCACAGGTGGATGAGAAGGCAAACAGTCTACTTTCTGGGAGCTGTGGTCTTGTTACTCCCTGGCAATTTCTGGCTGTTTTTTTTCATGCGCTGACAGTTTGTCCAGGCATAACCTTTCGATCCTACGAATGAAGCGCGATCATTAGATATATATGTAGTTAAACAGTACTAATTTTTATCAGTAGGTTACTTTGATATAGCATAGATGTTTGCGATACGGTATTTATACACTACACACAGGACCACACTCTACTCACTTCAGACTTATACATGACAGCTAATGTATTATTGAGCTCATGTTTCGACCAATGACCAATAAAAGCTGGGAACCAGCCGCCCAGATCGCCTCTCAACACGAGTGGATACAGAACAATGTGGAACATTTGTATCAAATGGCAGTTCCTAGCTGCGGTTAAAGAGGGACAACCTATCATGATACGTTGACAGTGAATGGATGGAAGCTAGACCAGAAAACATTATGTTAAGTGAAGTAAAACCAGTCCCCAGAAATACAAACAACATAATGGTTGTCCCTCAGTATATGGTGCTAGTGGCCAAATAGACCAGTATAAAATATGTCTCATGGAAGAGGTTGGCATAGTAAAAGAACAAACAACGAGAAAGCCGCATTCAGAAAACTTAATATGAGAATGGTAGAATTGGGCAGGCGGAAGGGGCGGAGAGAGGAAACACAGGCATGCTATATCTTCAACTTTAATGCATATATTAATTGAGTTAGCTTCAACAAATTATTCCAGTTTGCTCAGACAACAGTTACAGGCTTAATGGTGTTTTAGGACCGGTAAAGTAATATGTGTAATATTAAAACATTTGGGTTTACAGGCTTCATAAAACATGAATAGCATCTAGAGTTTAAATGGAAGATATACTTGCTTGTTAGTCCACGTTATGTATCAATAAATTTAGTATCAACATAACTTTTGGGAATTGGCCATCAATACATATGGTCTCTCATAATTTGTTCTGTTGCTTATGGTATACCTCAGTATACATTCTCCTTCACTCTATAAGATAGATTTAGATGAAAAAATTTAAGTTTGCTTCCCACGTTAAACATATATAGTCACCAAAAACAAAATGGGTGAATTTTATGAAATCTATGCATTGACTCCACCCTATAGTCAAGTATAATACAACTGCCTTTCTGGAGATCATGGCCATAAAAACACCCCCCAAAACATGAGGGGGGAGATCAGATTAAAATGAACCCACTTTTTTTGTCACCATGCAATATCTGTCTTAATAACTAACTAACTGGAAGTATTTGTATGTTTCCAAAGGTCAAATGTCAACAACTGGGAAGGGACACAGGGCCAGAGGAGGCCTTCCTTTCAGTGGTTGATGAGAGTGGTCAAGGAGACTCACAAAATAATTCAAGATGTTGCAAAAGCTCTTGGTTGTCTTCCAGAACTAATATGACCCTACTGCTACAGACAGGACATACTTCATATACAGGAATTAGAGCAGGAATTGACTTGGAACTTTCTACCTGAAGTTTAGCTTTCATAATCCTTAAAGATAATATGCAAACTGCCAATGGAGAAAATCTATCAATGTTCCAACCCAGGTCTAAATACTAATGACCATAACAACCAGCATAACAAGCTACCCTATTGGTTTAGTAGAGTAACAGTTGTCTCAATGTGAGGGATTGGGGTAATCAACAGCTACCTAATTGGACTAACAGCTACTCTCAATGGGGGTGAAGTAATGGGCCTCTGGAATTATAGCAAAGTACACATGACTGGAGAAGACATAGATCCTAGAGATAAGCCTTGCTCTGTCATGTATCTAGATGACTTAAATTTCTTATCATGAGCTAAGCGTAATGTGTACCACTGACCACGGAAGCTTCTTTTTGCAACAGATGGAGGCTACTATGGACTTCCACAACTAGTCAGACACAGAGAATATATGTCTGAGAGATATTCTCTCCTGGGTGACAAATCTATACTTTACCCTCTACAACTAAGGCTCATGTAATATGTCAGAAGGAGGGTAGACAGAAAAATACAAGAAAGTGGGATTCCCAGAGAAGGCCACACTGGGTAAGTTTTAGAGAGTAAGAGACTGCAGAGTGAATGTCACTGGATAGCACATATACAAATCTCATCAGAGAACATTGGGGAAAGGGGCACAGAATTATAAGAACCAGGGCTGGTTCATGAACACAGGGATCAGAGATTGTTAGGGCACTGGAAGCTTGCATGTGAACTTGTGGCAATGGTAGCATGAATCACAAGACCCATGTCAATTCAATCAGAAAAAGACCCAGAGGGGAGGGGAGAATGGAGCAGCAGTCCAGCTTTAGACTAAGAACTATTGGAGACAGATTGCAACTGATGAGTGAGATGGACCTTACTTACAATCTCTGGAGGGGCTGACGAGGCTTCGGTGGATGAATTTGCACTGGGGGGCATCTGGGTACAAAAGCTGCACTAGACAGGACTCAACATGTAAGGTGGAATGAATGAGGTCTCTGTGGGGGCATGGGTGGGGGAGGGGGTGTCTAAATTTGATAAAGAACTTTTGTATGATATTACAAAATCTCAGCGAAGAATGAAATAATAAATATATACATTTTCCTTCATCTTTATGTGTGTATTTTCTTTAAAATTTGAGGCACACTGGGATATCTGCAGGAAGAGAGGCGATAAGGCCCTGCTGTTGAAGACCTGATATAAACATGGGAAAGATGTATGGAGACCGCACTTGCAAGTATACAGATGGTCTCTGGAATGCCAGAGAGTGTTACCAAAGACCACTAAACCAATAAAGCAAATATAGGTCTCCTTGAGTCAAGCAAGACTCCTCCGTCAGCACCAGCTACACCTCATCTGCCTGGAAATACTGTGCAGCAGTGGCAGCCATATGTCTGTATATCCCAAATCTAATTGGCTATTAGTTCTCTCCTTGGAGGAATAACCCACGGCTGATGCCACAAGCTTACATCCTCTAATGGTTAGGAGATGTTATAAACCACACGAAGACCGTGCCATACTTAACAGAAGAAAATGTAATTCATGAATTAACATACCATCCAAACATCTGTGTCTATACCAAAGTAACCTACCATAACAATTAGTACTGTTTAAATACCTATATATCTAATTGTGTGTGCTTCATTAGTAGGATCGAAAGGCTATATAATATACTGCTTAAATACCTAAATATCTAATTGCATGTGCTTCATTAGTAGGATCGAAAGGTTATGCCTGGACAAGCTGGCAGCCCATGAAAGAAAACAGCCAGAACTGACTAGAGACCAAGACATCAGCTCCAGAGAAAGTAGACTGTTTTGCTTCTCATCCACCTGTGCCCCTTTTCTAAGCCTAGGGAACAATCTGCGGAAGAGGGGGTGTGGTAGAATGTAAGGGCTGCGATTGGGGTTAATGGTGAAACTACAATAATATAGACTGGACACTCATTTGATCAACTTGATTGAACATACAAGCCCCCCCCCCGCTGGATGGTGGGACCCATGAGCTGTGTGGGTTTGGGCACAACTGCTTGCAAATTGGTTTTACATGAAGGATGCTTGTACTCACAAATTATCACTTATTGTTAAAAAAAAAATAAAACAAAACCAAACAGGAAGCAGAGAAAGGTGCAGAAAACTTATGACAGAATGCATGATCTGGGATGGGTAGGGGTGGGGTGGGGGGAAGGGAAGGGGATATATGCCTGAACTGAATTGGAAAATGATGTATGAAATACACAAAGCATCAATAAAAAAATAATTTGAGGTTAAATTGTCTTTCATTCTTTCTCATCAGAGAGAATATACTCTATATAAAGTTAGTGTTTTTCATTTTCTGTGCTCATGAAAATCTGAGGTATTTTACTTTAATCATATATTTTATGTAATTCAGTATACTGTCAAATCAAAATTTCAATATTTCATAAATTTTAATAACACAACAATGAGTTTCTCATTTTAGATATTGTAGGTTTATACAGATTTTTATACCTATAGCACACATCACTTTGGACTATCAAAGTTCAATTTGTAGCAGTCACCTCTGACTAATGATTACCACATGAGAAAATACATGTCAAGAACAAGCATGATATTTCAGAAAATAAAAGACTAGAAAAAATAGTTACATCTTGTGAAGCAATTACTTTGTTTTGAATGACAGTATCTACATTTGTCCTTGACATGACTTTGAGTGTTAACGTTGAATTTTTGGCCTGGAAGAAATTTCAAATTATTTATACTATTAACATATACAGGATATGTAGAGGGAAAAAAGATTGTTTTATTAATAGTGTCCATCATATCATTGGTATTGAATCATACCTATTTACAATGCATATATGTGTGGTTTTGTTGACTGGCAATTTACTTAACATTAGAAAATTAACAAAGATAGCTAATTAATAAGCAGTACACCATAATTTTGGACAAGACTAGCTTGCCACTAACAATGATTTTGGTATTTGACAGGGTCAGAAAATTTGTATGTATATATGTATATATTTAAGTATGTACGTGTTCATAGGAATATAACACAGACATTTATAATTTTGAATTATACAAATGAGCTGCCTTCTCTATTAACGCAATTCCTTATGTTTTACAGGATCCATTGAGGACAAGAACAATACCAATTTCAAAGTCAAAGGCATTTAGTTTTTCTTAATACATCTAATTAAGTCAAGATTTGTTACCATCTGCTGAGCTATTCATTAACAAGCTAAATCAAAGTGCCCAAGAAAGATCTATGGTGAGCCACATTACTTCTCAATAAATATGGTTGTTATGTAATGCTTCTGTCCTTCTACCAAAAGTCAGTTTTATATATTAACTCTACTAGATTAAATTAGCATTAAAATTAAATTAAATTATTAGACACAACATGGATTTGAAAACAAAACTCAATAGCTTTGGGATTACAAAATGACAGATGAGTGATAGGATTTTCAGCACAAGCAAACAGGGACTTAGAGGGCCCTGGGTATCAGAACAAAATTTGAAAACTGACATAAGCAGAACTAATTATATTATATGGTATTTTATTTAGTTGTGAGGAACAGAAAAAAAAATCCTATAATTGACTTAAAGCCACTGATCCTATGTAGTAGTTATTTCTCTGTTGCTGAGATAAAATATCAAGAGATAACATAGTGATAAAAATTACAGGGCTGAAGAGATGGTTCAGCAGTTAAGAGTGCCGACTGCTCTTGCAGAGGACCCGGTTTCGATTCCCAGCACCTACATGGCAGCTGAGAACCGGTCTTTTTTGGTCTTTTTGAGACAGGGTCTCCCGTTAGTCTCAGCTGTCCTGGAGCTTGCTCTGTAGTCCAGGCTGGCCTTGAACTCACAGAGATCCTCCTGCCTCTGCCTCCCAAGTGCTAGGATTAAAGGTGTGTGCCACCAGGCCAGGCAAGAGAATCGTCTTTAACTCCAGTTCCAGGGGAATCCGACACCCTCCTCTGACCTCTGCGGCATTGCCCAACACAGGTGCACCAACCTACATGCAGACAGTACGCTCATACACATAAAAAAGAATTGAGTAAGTTCTCCATTTCTGCCTCGCAACATTGACTTTCTAATCCCTTAAACATAATCAATTTCACATAAAATTCATTGAGAAGGTAGGTTGTTACATGCTTTTGCATAATAATATATAATTTTGAAGCAATACACCACATTAATATATATAAACTATGTGGATAACTAAAATTTATTTTGGAAAAATTTATGATAAGGAAAATCATTTATTACCTTCTGTGAATATTAAAGCAAATATTATAAATCCATGTTAAAATAAGGTACAAAAATTACAAAGACAGAAAGTCGAAGTAATGTAAAGACTATAATACTAATATTTCAATGAAACTATTTTATTGATTGTATTAATTTTGATTTGAGATATAAATTTGGGTGTGTTCGTGCAATTTCTTTGGGTAATATAAATCATTAGCTATTTTAACAAGTAATTAAATCATAGCTTAAGTTACTCTTTAAGAGTACATATTAAATTGACTTTAAAATTATTCCATGTCTTATGGTTTTTCCATTTCTTCTCATCCTTCAGAGACCTTTGAAGTTTGAATAAAAGCAGGTGTCTAAACTTTTCTGGCTTTGGAATAGATTTGCATATGAATGTCTATTTTAAGGGTTAGGTATTCATTCATGCAATCTAGACCTATAATTTGCCATATTAAACGCTTTCATGAGCATGTCAGAAATATTCTGTAGTGAGATACACATTAACAAGTTCTGTTATTGGAATATGCCTTGACATGTAGGGATTTCAAAGCTGTGTTCTGTTATTGGAATATGCCTTTGACATGTAGGGATTTCAAAGCTGTGTTGAGTAACACACAAAGAACTTTTCACATACATTCTAAATTATTTTCTTTGCTTAGAAATAAATGATTTCAATCAATTGTATAAAGAAACACTCAAACAATTTCATACATACAGAAACAACCTGGAAAAGTTGACTTGAAGAAGAAAATACTGATTTCTGCAATCTCTTCAGTGCAGTTGAGAGTAGCCTTTAAATCCTGTGCTTTCCTAAATTGTAAGTGCAATTATTAACTTTTTTCTTATACATACAAACACTGGTTGGAAGGGCTTTTAAATAAAAGATGTCTTTAAAATTTAGAAATGATGTCTGTTGAATCAATCCCTGGGTTACTGAGAAGATCTTTTACCTTTTTATTAAAATTCTATTCAAAATAACCTATTCAAATTTAAGCTATGAATACAGAATTCTAAATGATCATTTAAATTTTGTCACCATTTTAAACTTCAATCGCTTTAAATAATATCCATACTAACCAACTGGACGTATCTACATTTACAAATACAGAAGCTAGCTTTTTGTGTAGATTTTAGATTTGCATGAGAAGCTCAAGTTCAGCTTGGTCTAAACGGTGAGACCTTGACTCAACAGTGGTTGATGCAAATTCATGTTTGATTAAGGTGCTAAGAACATGGAATATTAAGTGTTAAGCCTTAAATCAGATGGCCATACTGCTCCGCCAAGTCTTGGAGATCTTTCACAAGAGGAGGCAGAAAGAAGAGCTGCACACTGGGAAATAGGAAGGAGGGCTGTGAAAAGTTGTCTTATGCACAGACAAGGCCATGGAATTCATGAACACCAGTAGTTGTGCTTGTGTGCCCAGGGCCATCACAAGATGGTGCTTATGAACAGTCATAAATGGGACAGTGTTATGGAGTCCAGACCTGCCAAGCTAAGCTATTAGTAACTGTAGGACATTGGTATACAGGAAACCATGTTCTAAAGTGATATAAGCACTGAAGAATATCTTATGCTCCAATGGGTATTTCTTTTATGTTTCTTTGTTTGTTTTTTGGTATTTTCAAGACAGGGTCTCCCTTTAAGTCCCAGCTGGCCAGGAGCTCACTCTGTAGACCAAGATGGCCTTGAAATCACTGCCTCCAGAGTGCTAGGATTAAAGGTGTGAACCATCACGCCCAGCTCCAGTGGGTATTTCAACAGCCGTGCCCATATGGTAAGTTCTGGTTAAACAGAGTGGTTCACAAATCAAAAGCAACAAGAGAACAAAAATATATGCACATGGGATGATGGTCTTAAAAGACATGAAAATGAAATGGTGGTCTTAGTGAGGAGGGAGAAACAAGTGGGGGTGAAAGGGAGAGGATGAGATGAGTGTGACTACCATGTATTTTTGACATATATAAAATCAGCAAAGGAAATTAATTAAAATTTTTTCTTAACTGTTTTTGTCTTCTAAATTTACATTTGACATATAATATTTCCTTAAACATAGTGCTGAAATTCAGTCCCATATTACTGTTTCTTAATCATAACATGATTAGTTGCTTAATATCATTTTCACTAAGCTTGCATACCTTGCAATAACATGTCAATGATGAGCAATATGTACAACATATGGTTGATAGAATTGCATCCTATAATGTCTAACCCTGATACACTGTAGTGCACAGTATGTTTACTATTTAAACTGACCTCCCTGAAAACAAACTTTTGATACCCAAGATCAAATACCAATGCATGCATAAAATAATAAACTTTAGGAGTCAAAGGTAATATTAACAAATGACTATTACTTATTTATATACTCACATAATACTTTTAAATTTTGTTCATGAGTTTAAAGCTTTACCTTGTGGTGAGTAAAATCTTATGATAAAACAGCTTGAAAGTTTGTCCTTATCACAGCAGTGGCCTCTTATCCACATTGCATAGATTGCATCACTTTCACTAGTTGTTGCTTTAATATCATTTGTTGTTAATAAATATTTAAATGGCGATTGACTTCCATTTATTTAAAATGTTAGCAGGATTCAGTGTATTCTATCCGTACTTGAGTAAGGTGAGCACTAATCAAATCCAACCCCTTTGTTAACATTCTTAACTTTCATACCACAAATACCATATCACAGGTCCTATGCTACACCTGAGCAATCTTCAGTGCTGCTTTTTTTAAATCTTCTTTTTTTTTTTTTTTTTTTTTTTTTTTGGTTTTTTTTAGACAGGGTCTCCCTGTAGCCTCAGCTGTCCTGGAACTCACTCTGTAGACCAGGCTGGCCTTGAACTCACAAAGATCCACCTGCCTCTGCCTCCCAAGTGCTAGGATTAAAGACATACCCACCAAGCCTGGCTTAAATTTTCTATATATGAGGAATAACAAGTAGAATCTGTCTCCTCAAGATTCATGAAACTTGTGATGAGCCAGGGCTTCTTCCTTTGGAGATACATTAAAAAATATATATCAAATTCATTGAGTCACCTCAGTATATAACAGAAACAAATGCAAAACATCCTGTTTGAAAAACACTACATGTAATATTTATAAATTATCCAGGCCTAACTGTTACATGAGACAAACATAATACATATTAAGTTGCTTCCACTCTGAAGCTTCTTGTTTGAGTAAGCAGTGGAAGTTCCCTTCCAGGATAAGCCTGTTCAAAGGAGTGTCTTTTTTTTAACTTTTTAAAAAAATTTTATTTATTTCTGTATGTGTATGAATGTACTATCTGCATGCAGGTTTGTGCACCTGTGTCATGCAACGCCGCAGAGGTCAGAAGAGAGTGTCGGATTCCCCTGGAACTGGTAGTTGTCCTGGAATTGGAGTTTCAGATGGTTCTCATCCGCCATGTGGGTGCTGGGTCGTCTGTAAGAGTGGTTGGCACTCTTAACTGCTAGGCCATCTCTCCAGCTCCCAAAGGAGTTTCTTTTAAATACCCATATGTCCTTCTCTCTTCCCAGCATGTACCTGGAACACATTCTCAGACTAATCTCTTTTATAGTAGTGAACAGAAAGAGGTTAAGAAGTAGGTGCTTCAGGTTGAGATTTTTGATCCACTTGGAACTGATTTTTATACAGGGTGAGAGGTAGGAGTTTAATTTTTTTCTTCTACAAATGGTGATCCAGTTTTGTCAGCGTTTGCTGAAGATGCTATCCTTCCTCCATTGAGGTGGCTGAAGTTGTATGAGCTTAAGTTCATTATGTTTTTCATTAATTGTTCTAGTTTTAGATAAAAAGCACCCAGAGTGTCCTTCATATTTTTCTGCTGCTCAGCAATGAAAACCACCATTTAGCTTATCTCTTCCATGTCAGCCTTTCTCCAAAACATTATTTCTTTTTTTTTTCATTTTAGAAATAAAAATGGTCTTGTTTTTTTCTTCCTTATTTTTTTTCATTTTTTAACAATAAGTAATAATTTATGAGTACAAGCATCCTTCATGTAAATCCAATTTGCAAGCAGTTGTGCCCACACCCACACAGCCCAAAGGTCCCACCATCTAGCTGGGGGGGGGCTTGTATGTTCAATCAAGTTGATCAAATGAGTGTCCATTCTATATTGCTGTAGTTTCACCATTCACTCTTATCGCAGCCCTTACCTTCTACCACGCCCCCTCTTCCGCAGATTGTTCCTTAGGCTTAGAAAAGGGGCACAGGTGGACGAGAAGCAAAACAGTCTTTCTGTGGAGACTTATAGTCTGTATTTTGATGTATTATAATATTATTGAAGTCATCAGTTTAAAATATATTTAAAGTTCTATCAAATATTTAATTTGGGCATATTTCAAATGGAGTAGTTTCATGTAACTTATAAATGAACCTAGGTTAATCTCACAGTTGAATGAGTTTTAAGAGCTATAGTTTTTTCATTTGATTTTGTATGAAAATTAGTTTTCTTATATGGCCACATTTTCATAATATTTGGAATAAAATCATATCAATAATTTACCTTACTTTTTTCTTTCCTTAAGTTTCTTTTTTTGGTAATTTTTATTGAATTCTTGTGTATTTCAAACAGAATGTCTCAATCAATCTTAACCATCATCATATGGCCTTCTCTACTGACACCATCTGTAGCCACTCCACACCAGAATTCCTACATCCTCTAATTTGTGTTAAGGCCTATCTGTGATGTTTGTCTCCTCAGATATTCTTTACCTAAATGTCAAACTTTGTTCTGAAATTTGTTATTTTATCTTCCAAGTTCTCACAAGGTTTTATGAACTATATTAGTTCTTCACTTAAGTGCCAGGTCTTATGATCATCTATGTATCTTCACCTATGTATAATACATATAATATTAATGCAACTATGACATATAAGTTTGAATTTACAAAAGATGCAATACATTTATAGAAAGGCACTAAGATGAATTGCCCTTCGAATGAGGCAGAAAATTCGTAAGCATCGTGACAAAGACAGATATAATGTGGTCCTCAAGGCAGAACCAGCTCATTCTGTTCTGAAACAAATGAACATTTGGCCTTGTATAAGTTTCTGAGCTAGTTTCCTAGGGGGTTGTATGAGGGGAGTGTGTTTTACTATATGGTCTAGTCCATGTACCATGAGTTACAAGGAAAAGAAATGGACAAGAGTAAAGTTGCAATACAAAGTTGCCTAGAGTCTGGTTATCCAATGGATTGGGCCTACTGACTGCTGCAAAGGGAATGGAGGTGTTACAATGTCACAGCATATGTTAGTTATCAGCTGTTTCTACAGAGGCTGCAGGGGGAATTGCTTGATTTCTATGAGGCAGTTGCCTTTGGTTATCTGAAATCAAGAGCTAGAAAGTGTGTAACTTAACATTGGAGATTGTTCTATGATGAGCAGATGGAAGTAGAATGCTTATGTTTTTAATTATGAAGTAGCTTTGGATACTCCATATGATAAATTATTATAGGTGAAGGATCCCAGGGTTTTCTTAACTATTCTGTTTTGATTTTATGTGTGTGAGTGTTATACCTGCATGTATGTATGTGCACTTGTTCATGCAGTGCCTGCAGAGGTTAGAAGAGGGCATCAGATCCTCTGTAACTGGAATATGGACAATTATTAGATGCATTGTGGGTGCTGAGTTCCAAACTTGAATCTTTTTTTTTTTTTTTTTTTTTTAGTTTTCGAGACAGGGGTCTCCCTGTAGCCCCAGCCGTGTCCTGGGAACTACTCTGTAGACCAGGCTGGCCTTCACAAAGATCCGCCTGCCTCTGCCTCCCAAGTGCTAGGATTAAAGGCATGAATCTTCTGCAAGAACAGACATTTCCAATAACTGTTGGGCTCGTCTCCTCAGTCCTGGGACCCCAGTTTTAACATGTGAAGTTTCTTGAAAGGACAAGGTCCAATTATCAGATATTCAAAGTTTAGTGATTCAGTGAAGGCTTCTGAAAGATCATTTAACATCTAGTTTTAAAAGTGTTATAAAAATGTATTTTACTCTTCTTTATATAAAAAGTATGGACTAATGATCTCTTATGTATTATTTGAATGAATTCTCTTAAATTTAGCAATATATTACATTGAAAATTGAAAGGTAGCAGACCTGTTAACATAATTTATATATGCTAAATATTAAGTAGTTTTACTCATTTTAGGATTAAATCTATCTCCCCGTTTAAAACTATCCATTAATTTGATGAATAAAATTCATTTAATAGATGTATAGCTTGCTATTTAAAACAAGCAAATGGCTCATTTATTAATGCTTATTACATTATTGTGACCAAAAATATCATATGGGAAAGATGACCCTTTTAGCACTGAATTAACATCCAATTAAAATCCAGGTGCATGGTTCTCACGTGGTGAACACTAACCGGGATGCTGAGGTAATACCCTGTTCCGACAACACGTTTCAGTCTTTATTAGACAACACTGCAGCAGTCTTAATTAGAAGACCGATAGAATCTTATTTTGAATAAAAATTCATAAAGGAGGAGAGACCCAGGTGTGTTGGTTCACACCTGTAATCCCAGCACTTGGAGAGGTGAGACAAAAGAATTAAGGTATGAAAGTTATTCTTTGGGCTGGAGAGATAGCCTAGTGGTTAAGAGCACCGACTGCTCTTGCAGAGAACCCGGGTTCAATCCCCAGCACCCACATGGCGGCTAACAACCATCTAACTCCAATTCCAGGAGAACTCCAGTTCCAGGGGAATCCGAGACCCTCTTTTGACCTCTGCGGCATTGCAAGACACGGGTGCACAAATCTACATGCATACAGTACAGTCATACACATACAAAAATAAATAAAATTAAAAAAAGAAAGTTATTGTTGATTAGGTAGCATGTTGGAGTTCAGTATGAGCTCTACAAACCACTTTCTTTTTTTGTCTTTTTGAGACAGGGTCTCTCTGTCGCCCCAACTGTCCTGGAACTAGCTCTGTAGAGCAGACTGGCCTTGAACTCATAAAGATCCGCTTGCCTCTGCCTCCCAAGTGCTAGGATTAAAGGTGCAAATCACTTTCTTAAACATTTTGTCCACACACATAAAATAAATATGAATTAATAGTACTTTCATCTAGAAAAATAAGAAAAAATGGGCAATTGTGGGAAATTCTAACTTTTAAATGTTTATTCAGCTGCAGAAAAACACAACTGATAGCTGTAACAAAAAATGAAAAAAATGCATAATATATTTAGGATTGATAACTAGTGTTATTTTATGCATGAGATTCAAATTAAGAGAGAGTAGCTGATGATCCACAGACAACTCTTTTTGAGTCTTGATTTTGAATCAAATCTGCATTAACTCTAAACATACTCACTTTCCTGGCAATGCTGGTATCTCATATAAGATCACTGGGGAATGCAATACTTGATAAACACAAGTGAAGTCATCAAAGAATGGGAAATATAAATGCTAAACATTCTTATTATAATTCTTATTGGAATAGGCTTTCCCATAGCTCTAGATGGCCTGGAACTTTCCTGTATACCAGGGCGCCTTTGCTCTGTGAGAGATCCACCTGCCTCGGATTCCCAAATGCTGGGATTCAAGGCATGTGCCATCACTCGCGGCTCTTTTTTTTTAAGCTCAAAATTTTTAATGAATTAAAAAAAAAATCTCAGGACAGTCCTGATAAATAGTATACAGGGCACACCCTGCCACAGGATGCCAGTATGTGCTTGGTGCTGTGAGCTGACTCATTTGTCTGCACTTCCCTTTCTAGGTACGCCCAAGAGATGGGAATGACAGGATGGAGGTCCAAGATTGGGTAGCCAGCCTTGATGTCATGCGACATATGTAAACTGCATATCAAGTAGAATAAATGAATTTCACAGATTTGCACACTCTGATGTTGGTCCCGGCATGCCCGCTTCAGATAGACTGTGGCATTGATATCCCTGCAGAAGTCCCAAATGTTTATGACCCCCAAACAATTAAGTTCAGAAAAGTGAGAGAAGGAAGAAAAGGTAAAACCATGAATTTCTGAGTAATTCTTAAAAGCAACAGACTTAGGAAGCTTTAGGGCTGCGTCCTGGTAAGCTATTGCCTACCTGACTCTTTCCTAGAAACAATTTTCTAGGCTGCCACTCCATCAATCCCAGCACTCAGGAGGCCCAGACAGCTGGATCTCTGTGAGGCCAATCTGCTCTACACAGTGAGTTCCATGCCATCTGGGGCTATAGAAAGACACTGTCTCAAATAAAAACTAAAAAGAAAAAAGTAATAATTTTTTTCTACTAAAATGAAACACTTTTTCTGACTTCTGTCCACTGACAGTGCATGAAGTTCTTTATAATGGACGGCAAATATGTGTTATTTTGGAATTTTGTGCAACCATTTGGTTCTTCTCTTGAGGAAGGAATGGATTTTTACAGTTCAGTTCAGTTTACCAGCTTGTTCTACAGGGAATGTGAGCATGACAGAATTCCATACCACAAACTGAATTCTGTACCACGAACATCATCAGTCTTAGCCATTAGGATGTGATTTATTGAGGTGGGAATTGATACATCTTTGAATTTTAAAATAAAAAAATATTTAAATCAACAAATATGTTATGATATATGAAATTTATTACACTTTAGAAGACAATCTATTGTTAGCTATTTACATGTTCTTTCTGCAGAGCAAATGGCATGTCTCAGACCCAAATGAGCTCCAGTTGTAAGAAGAACAAATAAGAGTAGCAGATCAGTGCTGTGATGAACACATATGAGACAGAGTCTTTGCTTTTCTAAATATTAAAATGTATTTTTTTCATATTTTTATGACATAGAAGATTATATTCAGATTATATTCAGATTGAAATAGAAGCTTCTCAAAATCAAAATTGAATAAAATGTGATGTACATATTTTATAAATTTCAGCATGGCACATACACATATCTATTACTGATGGTACCCATTTTATTCTAAAGGGAAATTTAAAAAATTATTGCATCTATATGATAACAAATATTTTGACTAAAGACATTTTAGGCTGTGTATCATTCCCCCCAATTTCGAATGATATCTTGTAAATTAATATAAATGTAGTCAATTAAATTTTACATATATCTCACACATTTAAAAGTCCTGGATTATGTTGTTGACTGAGAAGTACAGAAATCATGAGATTGAGCCACCAGTTATGACATCTGTGAAACCCAATAATAATATATCAGTTCACAACCACAGCAAGCTGTAGGCAGGAAGAGCCAAGACTGTAGATGATGCAGGGATAAATGCTCTACATGATTTCTGGAAAGTTTCATCTTAGTCAGGGAGGGCTGTGGTCTTTGTTAGCTTACTTCCTGTTTATCATGTTTCACTATTTAGAGAAGTCTCATTTGCTATACAAGGAACAATCTGCTTTACTCTAGTTTACTCCTTTAATGTTAATCACTTTGAGAAACAGTTTCCAAAAGCACATAAAATTAACTGTCCTAATGATGTATCTATGTCAGCCTCTACATATGAATGTATATCTATATCTAAGAGAGATAGATGACAGCAAGCAGATAAGTAATTATTTTGTGAGTGATTAAAATAAATAGCTTCACTTTAATCTTGAGTAAACACTTAATTTTTCTGTTGCTGTTATTTAATCACTCAGAACAATAATCCAATAGTACAACATTGTCTTTTAATTACTGTTGTCATAATTTTGTGTTTATAGTATGACTGCAACTATCTGTATTAATTTCAATATAACCAACCACACATTGTTTTGACCCTGCAGAATTAGTTTCTCAATGTATAAATATTTTTTATTAATAAATATCTAAAATATTTTATTAATTATTTTATTTAATGTGTATGAGCATATTGCCTATTTGTATGTAGTTGCACCTGTGTCAAGCAATGCCCATGAAGGTCAGAAGGCTTTGGATCTGGAACTGGCTATAGATGATTGTTAGTCTCCAAGTCAGTGCTGAGAACCAAACAAATGTCCTATCCAAGAGCAGCCAGTGCAATGTCTCTAGTCCCTTACCTATAAATCTTGAAGATTCTGTAAATATTGTGGAGAAAGAACTCACTCTCAAACAGGAGAATTGCTTTCAGATAGCATGATTTTTAAAATACTTTCACATCAAATAAAAACTATTACAAACACCTTTAAAATCATTGTGATTCATCATGAGAACATGTTTTTGGATGAACCATGCTTGTTGCATTTAGTAACAGTTTAAGATGTCTTAGATGACAAGGACAGAAACATGTTGCTATATTTCATTTGCAAATGAGGAAGTTATTGTTAAAGTAGTATTGTTTTAGTATTGACCTATTCCATCTCCTTTTACTATAAATAGCACGTTCACTGGTGTACGAACATGCATGCAATACACTTATACATATAAAAAAGAACATAATAAAATATATTTTAAGAGAAAGAAGCATTTAACATGTATTTTTAGAAGGTGGAGGGTTATCATCTTTAACCTCATGATTTTTGTGGGGAAACAAATTACATTATTTTTACTACTTAGACATTCAATATTCTCATGTGTAATATATTCATTGATCTAATTTCATACATTACCAGCCTTATGATAAAATATTTTGCACAATAAATATCATAGTCATTTTAAAATTTATATTTAAAAGCTCATTCATGAACTGGGTTAATGAGAGAAGTTAATTTGTAAATGCCTATGTATTAGGTACTTACAAATATGTGAAATATAGATTGAATTTGTGAAAATCTGAATGTAAAATCATTATACACCTAAATATTCCATGTGAGGTTTTGTATAAAAAATGATTCATCAAAATAATTTACCCCTAATATATAGATCTAATCATAAACAATTCTGGAATAAGTTTATATACCTTTGACAAAAACTATCAGTTCAGACTTCTGAGTAAACCATTCTTAATTATCCCAAATCCAGTGGTTTTATTTCATAATTGAGCTTAATTCATATTCATAGTAGCATTCTAATATTTTATATCTATTGTTTACAAAGATTATTTTTTTCAGTAGGGTTTTTAAGTTATAGTCTACATCCACAATTAAAGTCTTAATGAATAATGTACTGTATCTAGGTTTTATCCAAAACACAGAAATAGGGCTTCATGGAATAATCCCTTGTCAATGCAAATACCAAATTTACCCCCATGAGAAAACTACTGGCTTGTTTACAGTCATTTTATAATAGCTTCTCATAATCCTCTTTTGAAAATTCCTTGCAAACAGGGTTTAACACTGTGGGATAAAATTAATTTACTGACTTCTGGGATTTTCAAGATTGATTCTGTTGATGGATAATCAGATATTTATTTGATTTTCACTGTGGCTTAAAAGTATTTGCACTAGTTGATACAGATAAGCTAGAAATCAAACATAGTTCTTATTTCCATAGATAACAAATATGTATCCATATACTCTTTTAATAATTTACAAATTATTTCCAAATAATTTACAAATAAAAATTATCCATAAACTCAATGGTGCATTTGGAATGAAAGGACACTTCTGAATGAATTTGTTTGTCGAACAGGCCTGATTATGTAATGTTTTGGGAAACATTTCTTTAGTTTCTTAATGACTTGGGAAGTATCTTTTACTTAATCACAATATCCCTAAAGTCTAGGAAATTATATAGGATGAACATAATAAATACAAGTTAAGATGAATAAGATTGAATTTTCTAAAAAATATTTGGTAAAAGTATAATCATTTATTTATTATGAAATTAAACTATTGCACCTGAAGTTAGAATTCTATTAAATGTTTTTACTGAATGGTGGAGGCTCTTGACGTTTCCTGAGCATTTGAGAGATGTTTATCCACCCCAAATAAGACACCAAGTGAAACAGGGATGAATTCCATTCAAGTATATTTAGATCACCTTATGAATTTGTTGCTGGTGTTTAGTGGAGCAAAGGTGACTGGAATTTCAGGTAAGGATCTGGTTACCACCCGATACCCCCCACTTCCTTCTAGAAGTGAATGTTAATATTAGTAGATTATTAATGACCTTAAATCATCCTATTTACCACTAGGTTCTTTGCCTATTTTTATGGCCGTGGTTGGAGGCCAAAATATTTCCAAATTTGCCAGAGAAACGTTGATAGTCCCTGACCTATAATTTTGTAACTCCTAGAGGAAATAGCTCCACTAAACAAGTTACAATGATAATTAACTCAGGTGAGTTAACTTTGCGGCATTTGCGTTATTCTATTGTATTTAAATGAAACTTCTACTGAAATCAGATTTCTATACCAGAGTGAAGAAACACACAGTCATCCTTGTCAAGATACAAGAGTGAAATCAGTGGTGGAAATGAAGAATTGCTAGGTTTACATTCATGAGCCCATGCTAGTGAGGAAATAATTTTAAAGAGGAATTCCTCATCTCATTGGTAAGAAGGATATGAAATAATCTAATATTTCATATAAGATATTATATGCAGATATTGAAATGAAGAGTGGTGTATCCACTGTTGTTAACTCTGGTTCAAAATTATTGCATTTATAAAATTGTAATGACTTGATGTTCAAATGCTTCTTTAACTAAAATATTCTAATGGTGCTTGCTTCATAAATGAGAAATTGATTTATAAAATTGTCTTACCCAAGTTTAACAAAAATGATTTTTTATATTTCAGTTTATATGAAATAGCATCGTGGTATACACTTTAATCACAGCCCTCAGGAGGCCAAGGCAATTAGAGCTCTGTGCTATTTAGGCCAACCTGGACTATATAGCCATTTGCAGGGAACCTTGAGCTACAACAAGACCCTGTCTCAAACAAACAAAGCAAAAAACGATAGTGAAAGTGTTTTATGTAACATGTGAATAAGACAGTACTGTTAAGCTTAATTAACAGTGAAAAGATTCTAGCAAACCTGATTCACTGGCATATCCAAGAAGGTGATTAGTTCTTGTAAGGTATTGCTGAATAGATACATTCTCTCTCTCTCTCTCTCTCTCTCTCTCTCTCTCTCTCTCTCTCTCTCTTTTGTTTTCTATGTATTTGTCCAATTTTGTCTAGTTAATTTCTCATTTTATTCATGTCCTCACCTGGAAAATTTTGAATAATTTAGCATTCTCAAAACCATATCCCTGGTACCTATTTGGATATGTAAGAACATTTTTAAAGAGTTATGAGAGCAAGTCTGAGTCCCTCTTGAAGATGGTCAATTTGGATGACATTTTGAGGAGTATTTCTGTTATAAAACAGCATGCTTACCTTACACTTAACACAGCATGAACAAGATGTTAATGGAACTCTTCACTTAAATCTTGTTTTCCATAAATTTCTTTTTAACAAGTGGGGACAAGATATGGTTTAATTCACTTTCTTTCAGTATTCTTGTATGTGTAATATGCTTAATGATCTATAATTTACACACATAACCAGGCTTATGCTAAAATATTATGTGCAATAACAATCATAATATTTTTCATTTATATTTAAAAACTTGAACTGGGTGTATGTCAGAAAATAATGTCAAATATAAATTTGACCGTGAGAATTCATACTATAGACATTATGGTACTGATTTTAGACATACCAGAAATGGCTGTTATTTCTATATCTCCAATGATAGAGCCATATTTTTGTACAAATATAGGAACAAAGATTTTGGTGAATAAAAGTATAATATAACAAAGTGTCAAGGACAAAATGACATGTTGACACATCTCCAATACAGCCCCTATAATTAAGGTCCAGTGACCAGTGTGGGAGGGGGCAGAGGGGAGTAAGTACTAGAGGAATATAGTGCTTGCTGCTGGACAATGAACTCTAGACATGTAACAGAGCTACAGCCATAAATGTTCAACAATAAGGTTGCCTAAGAAAACCTGCATAATGAGAGGAACAGTTGATAACCCGATATGGATGCGAGGAATTTTACAATGTACTGCCCATGGATAAAGAGCTACAAACAATCATTTCTCCGGAGGGGAGAAATCAGTTTTCTTCAGGTCCAAACTCCCTGACACATTATCTAATACCAAGTGGTTCCAAGTGGTTATCCATAAACACTTGTACAAAGGGCACCACTAAATGAACTCAGATATCTATTATCACCTCTCTCTCTCTCTCTCTCTCTCGATATATTGGATATAATGAAGTATAGATATAAGGATTATCGTAAGATAGAATATAATATAATATCTATATATATGATATATCTAGATATCTTCTCATGGTAAAGAGCACTAGACTGGATGCTCTTGTAGAGACCTTGGGTTTAACTCTAGCATTCATTTCTGGCTGGCCACCTTCTGTAACTGCCAAGGGTGGAATGCCCTCCTTTGGCCTGCATGGCAGGTATCATGTTCATGTGTACATACTTCATGAAGACAAACACTAAAACACATGAATAACAAAATTCAAGAAACAATATTATTGAAGTATCTGAAAACCTGATAGCTTTGAAAAATAACTAAAACATGTTATGATTTCTAGAAAATATTTATTATATTCAGAGAAGCAAGATAAATCTTTAGTGGTTTGTATTGATGTCTGACTAGTAATCAAGTGTTTCTGACTAGCTAATAAATTTGTGGTCATAATGATTGTTATTATAATGACCATAGTCTGCATCTTATGTTTATTTGTTTGATATTTTTATTTTTCTTTTATTTTGTCTTAAAACTACAACTCAGAACTGTTCTTATTACTTCAGCTTTTTTTGCCTTTTCGAAATAGGATCTTCCTGTAGCCAGAGCTGGCCTAGAATTCTCTATCTAGATCAGATGGGCCTCGATCTCACAGAGATCTGGGGTTAAATTAATGTGCCAGTATGTTTGGTATTACTCCATGTTTTAATTACAGTATAAACAAAGGAAGACATGTGGAAGGAATTTGAATTCTCCTAAGGCATGTCAATGATAGCTTTATGTAAGCATTTTATGTAGTGGATCTTTAATAGCTATTTTATAAACATTGATTTGTTTACATTCTAGCATATGTGGAGAGATGGTTAATCAGAACAGGTCTTAACCATTATTTCTGAATAATATACTATTAAAACTCAAGATTTGAGTATTGTTTTATAGAAATCAAGTTAATTTATTTAAACGAACATGCACACATTTCTACTTATATGACTAAGATTTCTCCAGGCAAAGTCTGGATCAGAGTTTGACTTCCTTTGGCAGCCTGAAGCTTGGAATGAGGAAAGCAGGGAAGACAGCAAGATGTGTGTCCCATGTCTGAGCTGACTTTCATTGTAGTAATGTACCATTTCCTCTGAAAAACTGTACACTGTTCATCTCATACTTATTTCCTAAAAAGGTACTTGGAGATATAGCTTCTAACCATGGCAACTGATTCAAATCCTCTGTGCAAACTGTTGATGACATTTCATTTCAACTTTCAACATTTCTGAGTTCTGGCAAGTGTTGTCTCTTTCAGAACACATTATGTTACTTCATGGGAACTTTTAGGAAAAATTAAGACAAATAATTGGATCATTTGGTTTTGTCAATTAGTAAATGCTTTCAGACAAAGCATCTGCTTATTTTGTGTGATTGGATCAGAATTGAAATTTATATCATATAAAAACACAGTTAACAAAAAATTAGCCAGCCCAATTTCAGAGTGGTGTAGATGTGTTTTCTGATTAACTGAAATAAAATAATTCCAAGGAACCGAAATGGGTGATAAACTTTAATGGCATACAAACTTTTATAATAGGTAGCAAGTTATGTCCCTAATATGAAATTTCCAAAATGTTGTTTATACTTTTCTCACATTATTGTCCATCAAATACTTTTAGAAACATAGACTAAATTTTGAAGAATAAGATTTTAGTTTGGCTTCTAGTCTATAGGTCTTTCAATATGTGCAGAAGATTTGAGTCTATAAGTCTGTGACACATTCTATGGTCTTTCATTATGCATTTCTTGGTGAGATCTTGTGATTTTCATGGACATGAGCAGTGATAACTCAATCATTAGTTGCTGGTATGAGGGAAAGACTGACAATGAGAAGAGAAGAAAAAAGGCACGTGGATTGTATTAGTAGTGAAAATATTCTCTCTGAAGATACCAGGCAGTAGAATGCTGTTATTACAATGGTAAATTAAATGATGATCAGGTATATTTCTTTGCCAACCTGTTTGACTGGAAGAAAGTTTATTACATTCATATTTAAAATCCATCCCAAATATTTCTGGAGTCTGCTAGCAGTTCATTTGAAACACTAAAACAACACAACTTTATTTGGCTCAACAAAATCTAAGTTATTTCCTTCTCTCGCTTATCAATTACTGTAAGAAATTACTTGATACCTCAGGGTGAACATGAAAGTTATGATCAGAGGATACAACAAAACAGACCAGTAGTTCACAGAACTCTGATATTTCTTTTAACTGAACTGACACATGGCTTCGAAAAGATATATTTTGAAAATTCATAAACAAAAGCAGAGAAAAAATAAAACAAAAGGAAAAACCTTAGATAAATATAGCTGAGTTGTTGAGGAAATTAAATAATTTTTGTCATTTCAGGTATAGGATATATCTGAGAAGTAGCATTAATTTACATGTATGGCATTTAGGACCACCACAATATAAAGAGATTGCACAAGGGCTGAGTGACTGGGAAACAATAGAATGTAAGCTCTGCAGTGGTAAAAGGCCACCCTACCTCTCACACACAATTTGACTCCTAAACATTGATACTGCAGAATATCATTGCATCATCTGAAGATCTGTTTTCAACGTTAGGTGGTTAGAGTGGCTCAAGACGTCATTCTTACCAGTGAGCATAATTACCATGAGGTCATTGTTTTATTGACCATGTGATGTAGTAACATTCTCTAAAACCTATAATAAATAACCGGAGCCCTTGTGCTCAATATTAATATAAATAGCAAGATACAGCAAAGTCTTCTGAAATACGAATGTTGGGAGTTCATATTATGCGGAATAGAAGAAACTTATCATTTTATTTTATTAGTGACTAGTTGCTTCATTGTATTTCTTGGGTAGGATTTATTGGTATGTATATAAATCCTTCTGCTTGAATAATTTTAATTAAGAATACAATGAAAGATAATCCTGCCATTCATAATTTGTACTACGTACTGGTCTCTATTTTACTGGAGTTTGGTCAAGCCAAATTGGAAACATTTTCATATTATCAGTATCAATGTTGTGCAGTTTTTCTCACTTTTTCTGTTATCAGTTCTTCATCGCATCTTTGTATTCTCTCCTCTTTCACTTTTCTGTAGATGCTGCACAGGAGTGAATTCTTATTGGAGTTTGTTCCCATGTTCAGCGTCCTGGCTTTTACCACCATTTTTATCGCTGCAGTACCGCCCACCCACTTAGTCCATGAGCTGTATATCATAGTTGTCTACAAAAGATTTATCGTTTTCAGTAGTTTTCAATAACAATTTAATAAAAAATATGTGTCAATGTTATATTCTGGTCCATATGTTCAAAATCCCGCTTGTCCCATTAGTCCCAAGATTGTAGAGTCTGAGAGCGTAGCATTCGCACTGAGTTTTTTCAGACGTTGATCAATTGCAACCTAAGTTTCTGTTCAAAATTTTTCAAGAAGTCTAATTTACAATATTTAGTAGAAGAAATCTCCATGTTGTTGATCACAATTAGAACAAAATTTGTCTCCCATCCGTTGGACAAATATTATAATGAAGAGGCCTGATTGGACTCTGATAATAAAATATATTACATTTTTTGTAAGATCAGATTTCTCATGATTGATTGGAAAGCGCATTTTGTAAATAGTAAAGAAAGGGGTCTGGATAACTGCAATGCTTCCATACATGAAATATATTCTGCACTTCATGGACAAAATAATGTTTCATTAATCGATGACTGTGAATTGTACTTAATGATTATTGATTGTTTACAGTATGTTACTCACATGAACATTCTTGTTATGTCTTTTGTCATATCTCAGTAATTCGTCAGTACTTCGTCGGGCTTGGAAGAAGTGTGAAGAGCTTGGTTATATTGCTGGAGATCTTAATTCAAAGACATTTTCAGTGTTTGCCCTTTCTCTGTGTCTTCTTACCTCCCTTTCACCTGTTGTGTAAACTGTTGTATAGAAATGCGTTGGAGACTTGTTTGTGTGCCTCAAAATCTCTATCTTAGGCATCTACACCTCATCAAAAATATTTAGCATGCTACCAAACTAATAAGTTTCTGTTTATTGCCTGCACATGGTAATGTGAGGACTTTCCTTTGTATGTTTTAGCTTATGTCCGACTTGGTCTGCTCAATATAATATTATGTATTAATATGGATAGATTTCTTTAAGGCCTGTTTGAACCACTTGTATAATTATATGAATATTTCTTTCTAAACGAAAACATGACCACATGGTCTTCGAAAAGATCATATGTTTGAAAAATTCATATAACAAAAGCTATGAGATAATATAAAAACAAAACATGACATAAGTACCTAAAGATTAAATATAGCTAGAGTTGTTGAGGAAATTAAATAACTTGTTAATGTCCATTTCTAGGTTACATGAGGATGTTGATATAGACCTATTCCCTGTAAGTGAATAAAAATCTTTGTCGGATGCCCTCATAGATGTTATTAAATTATATAGTTGGAAACTAATTCGGGTTATGTTTCTGCTCTATTATTCCAATTTAAAGCAATACCAAGTAGTATCATGTCAATTGCTTATGAGACTTCATATTCAGGAGGATAATCATATTGCAATTTTTAAAATAATCTTTTATCTAAAATATTTTTCCCATACGTCTATACATCATCATCTCAATCAAATTTTAAAATCAACTCTCCATTTTCAATTATGAACTTGTAACCTGCTTCTAATTATTACCTAATGTATACTAATACTAGCTATTAGTCTTTATAAATAGATAATATAGAAAATCTATATAGTTAATATATCATGAACCACTAGTAATACATTATTATACATGTAATATGTTAAGTATAAATGTAATAATGATAAGTATATGTAGTACATGATATATACTGGATGTAATATTAGATACGTATACTGTGAATTCACTATAGTATATGATTATCATCTGAATTGGAAGGACTTTATTTCTCTTTTTATCCCTTTATCTTTTCTTATCTTTTGGTGACTAACGTGTCATGTTTGGCCTTAAGAGATGTCAGTTTTTCCTTGAAGTAGAGTCTCGTACATCCTCTCGAGGCAAGCCATTCAACATTATCATCAATCCTGTCCACTTTGCTCCCACATCTGGTCTTCCCCCTCCCCATGAAGTCCCCACATCAACTGAGGGTCCACGTACAGCACTATTATCCTCGTTCTTAGACTTCCTACACCTGTCACTGGCCCCCATAATTGACTACACCCCTGGTATGTTTCAACCTAAATCGGGCAAAGTCAATCATACTCTGACAGCGGAAATGTCCCATAGACTGCTCCAATCTACAAGCTGGGTTATAACTGCTGCTATGTGGTCTCACTGAGCAGCTGGCATTGAAGTTTTGGAGGATCTTGGGGAGAGTGAGTCTGTAGTTCCATATTAGAGGGTTAAAAAAAGAAAACCTTTCATTTGTGTCTTTTGAATTATGGAAAAGCAAGTGGCAGCCACAGAGTAGATGCACTTGCCAATGAGAATTGAAACAGGCCAAAAAAGGGTGCTCTCTCTCTCTCTTGTTTTCCCTCTTCTCCTCACTCCTATTTTCTTTGTCCTTTTTTATTATTCTAAGATCTCATTTTATATCTGAAGTACAATTTCTTCAGTGCCATGCTATTATTTTATTTTTCTTGGTTTTACTTCCTTTCCTTTCAGATTGCTTTAAAGGCCACAGCAGTATGAGCCCAGATTAACCAAGGTTTGGGTTTTTTTTTTTTGTTTTTTTTTTTTTATTTTTTTTTTTATGGTCCTTTTCAAGACAGGCGTGTCCCTGTTAGCCCCCACCGCTTCTGGAACTCACTCGTAGACCTAGGCTGGCTTGAAATCAACAAAGATTTCCCCTGGCCGCTCACCTCCCAATTGCTAAGATTAAAAGCATTGGGTGCCACAACGCCAGCTGGTGTTTTGTTTTCTTAAGGGGCCAGTTGAATGAGCTGGTCCGTAGAGTTCTCTCAGGTTTTTAATTGATGGATTTTAGATTTTTTTGTGTTTTTTGGGGGGGGGGGGTGGTTTTCCTTTCAGCTTTTCATTTATCAGTTTCATCTACTTAATCTCGAGGACAAAAATCAGGTCTTGCTAGACCACAGGCTTTTTCCCTTTTTTTAGCATGAGCAGACTTTTTTCCTGTTCATAAATAATAGACTGGATAACTGGCTGAAGTCCCATTAGGGGATCTCCAATACCTCCCTGAACAGGAAGATGGTGACCCACATTTGACCCGGTAAGTTTGGTTGAACTCTGAGGGCAATGGAACAAAGTTATCCCTTGAGGACCCGCCCGCCCAAATTGGTATGGGCACTTAGTATGGTTGTTAAGCATCAAAAAAAGCTAAGTTACAACAGCCAGCCTGATACATCTCACTAATATTAAATGGTAAATATTTCTGAAAACAAACGGTGTGTTATTTCCTATCATATGTCTGGATTCACATTTTTCTATTTAAAAAGTAAGTATTATATGACTCTAAAAGAATGCATACATACCCAAGATACCCACCATCAATATACCAAAAATACAAAGTCTGAATATAAATAGTAGGTTAGGTCTAGAACCCTTTCTAGGGATTCGTAATATAAGAGCACAGTTGGTTTTTCAGATCACAAGGAACGATAACATAGTGTTGCTCATTTTTTTTGCCTTAAAACTAGATACGTGGGTCTAAGCATCCACAGAATGTTGGGACAAACGCGTTTGTCTTTTGTTTTTCTTTTTCCCTTTCTGGGGGACTGTGTGTTTACTACTACTTCACTTAGCATAAAAGCTTCTAATTCCATCCATTAACCTGCAAATTTCCTGATATCATTTGCTTTAACTCATTCTTTCTTTAAACTGCTGCATATAGTACTGGCATTGTATAGATGTTACCAAATTTTTCTCTAATCCACTCCAGGTTGAAGGACACTTGGCTGGTTCCGCCTGTTCCGGCGCTTCTTTGCTATTGTTAAGACAGCTGCAATAAACAAACATGGGTTGGTGCATGTATCTCTGAGTAGGAAGAATCTTGTGGATATATACCAGGAGCGGTATTGCTGGCTCATTTTGAGTCTTTTTTTAAGAAGTGTTTCTCCACAAGCTTTCCATAGTGGTTACACAATTGTGCATTCCCACCAGCAGTGGATGAAATGTTTCCTTTCCTCTGTCCCCACAACCTCTCTGAATTTGGTATCATTTGGTTTTCTTGATATTAGCCAGCCGGATCTGGAGTGAGATGTATCTGAGAGTGGTTTTAAAATTTGCATTTGTCCCTTCCCTTTCCTTAATTTTTAAGTGATGTTGAACAACTTTTTAAGATGTTACTCAGCTCAGCCATCTCTATTTCCTCTTTTGTGTGAATCTCTATTCAGCTCATTAGAGAGGTCCACGTTTGACTGAGTCAGTTGTTTGCTTTCTTTGTTTTGTGAGTAGTTTATGTAATGAATGGGATGTTAATGATAATGCCCTGTCAGATGTATCACTTGTGAACATTTCCTGTTCCCCCACTTGGTTGGTTTTCTTTTCCCTTCCTTGGTTGTTTCTTCTTCTTCACTGTACATAGCATATTCAATTTGTTAGGAATTATCATTCACACAGTCCATTCAGTATCTTTTAATTCTAATTTGTTTGTATTTGATACCAAACCAATAACTAGATAACTAATGAGCAGACTATGTCAATTGGTCATTTCAAGATATTTTATGTATGATTACTACTTTGTGTGTATTTCCTGGATATGAGTTTGGGAAATATGAGTTTGGAGCACCCATTTTGTGCAGTTGTGCAGTGCCATCTGGAGTAAAATGTATCAACAGGAACTAGATCCCATGGAATTAAAGTTGCTGGCTCTGTCTGGGTACCATGTAAGTCCTGGGAATGCTGCCTGGGTCTTTTGTAAAGGCAGCCAGTGATCTTAACTGCTGACAATCTACACTCTCCCCAGGTTTCCTTGTAATAAAAAATAGTCTAAGACAATAAATTTCTATAACTTTTAAACTTTTAAAATAAATCATTTGACCCTGTTTTCTGTATTGTTTTGCTATGGATTCATTTAGTGAGTTAGAAAGAATTTCATACGAGTAATGACTTTACATCATGTCCCCCCTCTTCTCATTCCAAATTCTTCCACATCCACTCCCATTTCTCGCGGTTTTGTGCCCCCTTCTTCTCTTCCTGCTACTACATCTTCTTTTCCTTCTTCTCGTTCGATTATTCTTGTTACACACACACACCACTCACATATGCATACCACACACACACACACACACACACACACACAAACGACACACAACGCAGGATATCACCTGCTGTGTCCATTCCATTGCTGCTTGGCATCCCGCTGATTGCTTTTCCCTGCATCCCTCACATCACAAATGTCAAACACTGGTACTCATTAAGCAGGCTGGCCCTGTGCCCTAGTTTTTTTGTGTTGCTGTGATAACAACAGCAACAGCAATTTGGTGAGGAAGGGATTTGTTTAATTCACAGGTTACAGACCATCCTTCATAAAATTCAAGGCAGGAACTCGTGGCAGGAACCTTGGGCAGGAGTTTGAAGCACAGGCCATTAAGGAATGCTGCTTACTCTTACTGGCTTTGCTTCTAGACTCAAATTAAGTTGTTTATACCCCAGCCCCTCCTGATCTAGCTGAAGAATGGTACTGCCAACAGTACCAGTCAACTTTTCCATCAATTAGCAAAGAAGAAAACATCCTATGTACAGAAGAGATGGCTCAGAAGGTAAGAGCAATGATGATATTCCAGAGGAACTGGGTTCGATTTGAGGACTATCCCAGCACTCAGAGCAATAAGTTACAAATATNTGGACAAATATTATAATGAAGAGGCCTGATTGGACTCTGATAATAAATATATTACAATTTTGTAAGATCAGATTTCTCATGATTGATTGGAAAGCGCATTTTGTAAATAGTAAAGAAAGGGGTCTGGATAACTGCAATGCTTCCATACATGAAATATATTCTGCACTTCATGGACAAAATAATGTTTCATTAATCGATGACTGTGAATTGTACTTAATGATTATTGATTGTTTACAGTATGTTACTCACATGAACATTCTTTCTGTCTTTTCATATCTCAGTAATTCTCAGTACTCCTGTGCTTGGAAGAGTGTGCAGCTTGGTTATATTGCTGGAGATCTTAATTCAAAGACATTTTCAGTGTTTGCCCTTTCTCTGTGTCTTCTTACCTCCCTTTCACCTGTTGTGTAAACTGTTGTATAGAAATGCGTTGGAGACTTGTTTGTGTGCCTCAAAAATCTCTATCTTAGCATGCTACCAAACTAATAAGTTTCTGTTTATTGCCTGCACACTGGATGGCTTCCTTGTTGTTAGCTATTCTGCTTGGTCTGTCAATTTATTTGTATAATAGGATAATTTCTTTAAGGCCTGTTGAACACTGATATTTATGATATTTCTTTTAACTGAACTGACACATGGCTTCGAAAAGATATATTTTGAAAATTCATAAACAAAAGCATGAGAATAAATAAAACAAAATGAAAATACCTAGATAAATATAGCTGAGTTGTTGAGGAAATTAAATAATTTTTGTCATTTCTAGGTATAGGATATATCTGAGAAGTAGCATTATTTACATGTATGGCATTTAGGACCACCACAATATAAAGAGATTGCACAAGGGCTGAGTGACTGGGAAACAATAGAATGTAAGCTCTGCAGTGGTAAAAGGCCACCCTACCTCTCACACACAATTTGACTCCTAAACATTGATACTGCAGAATATCATTGCATCATCTGAAGATCTGTTTTCAACGTTAGGTGGTTAGAGTGGCTCAAGACGTCATTCTTACCAGTGAGCATAATTACCATGAGGTCATTGTTTTATTGACCATGTGATGTAGTAACATTCTCTAAAACCTATAATAAATAACCGGAGCCCTTGTGCTCAATATTAATATAAATAGCAAGATACAGCAAAGTCTTCTGAAATACGAATGTTGGGAGTTCATATTATGCGGAATAGAAGAAACTTATCATTTTATTTTTCTAGTGGACTAGTTGCTTCATTGTATTTCTTGGGTAGGATTTATTGGTATGTATATAAATCCTTCTGCTTGAATAATTTTAATTAAGAATACAATGAAAGATAATCCTGCCATTCATAATTTGTACTACGTACTGGTCTCTATTTTACTGGAGTTTGGTCAAGCCAAATTGGAAACATTTTCATATTATCAGTATCAATGTTGTGCAGTTTTTCTCACTTTTTCTGTTATCAGTTCTTCATCGCATCTTTGTATTCTCTCCTCTTTCACTTTTCTGATCCTGGCTTTTACCACCATTTTTATCTCTGCAGTACCCCACCACTTGAGTCCATGAGCTGTATTATCATATTGTCTACAAAAGATTATCTTTTCATATTTTTCAATAAACAATTTAAATAAAAATATTTTCATGTTATATTCTGTCCATATATTCAAATCCCGCTATTTCCCATTAAGTCCCAAGTATTGTAGAGTCTGAGAGCGTAGCATTCGCACTGAATTTTCAGGCATTTGATCAATTGCAACCTAAGTTTCTGTTCAAAATTTTTCAAGAAGTCTAATTTACCATATTTAGGAAGAAATCTCCATGTTGTTGATCACAATTAGAACAAAATTTGTCTCCCATCCGTTGGACAAATATTATAATGAAGAGGCCTGATTGGACTCTGATAATAAATATATTACAATTTTGTAAGATCAGATTTCTCATGATTGATTGGAAAGCGCATTTTGTAAATAGTAAAGAAAGGGGTCTGGATAACTGCAATGCTTCCATACATGAAATATATTCTGCACTTCATGGACAAAATAATGTTCATTAATCGATGACTGGTGAATTGTACTTATGATTATTGATTGTTTAACAGTATGTTAAGCTTCACATGAACATTCTTTCTGTCTTTTCATTCTCAGTAAGTTCTCTCAGTACTCCCTGTGCTTGGAGAGTGTGCAGCTGTTATAATATGCTGGAGATCTTAATTCAAAGAAAAAAACATTTTTCAGTGGTTTGGGCCTTGTCTCTGTGTCCTGTCTTACCGTCCCTTTCACCTGTTGTGTAAACTGTTGTATAGAAATGCGTTGGAGACTTGTTTGTGTGCCTCAAAAATCTCTATCTTAGCATGCTACCAAACTAATAAGTTTCTGTTTATTGCCTGCACACTGGATGGCTTCCTTGTTGTTAGCTATTCTGCTTGGTCTGTCAATTTATTTGTATAATAGGATAATTTCTTTAAGGCCTGTTGAACACTGATATTTATGATATTTCTTTTAACTGAACTGACACATGGCTTCGAAAAGATATATTTTGAAAATTCATAAACAAAAGCATGAGAATAAATAAAACAAAATGAAAATACCTAGATAAATATAGCTGAGTTGTTGAGGAAATTAAATAATTTTTGTCATTTCTAGGTAGAGGATGTTGATATGACCTTTCCCTGTAAGTGGTAAAATGCTTTGTGGATGCCCTCATAGATGTTTAAATTATATAGATGGAAATAATGGTTATGTTTCTGCTCTATTATTCCAATTTAAAGCAAAGTAGTTCAGTCAATTGTTATGAGACCTTTGCGTAGGATAATCATATTCAATTTAAAATTTTATTGTTATTGATTTCTTTCCATACAGCATACAGTGCATCTCGCATCAAATTTAGAGAATCACTTTCCTTTTCCATGACTTGTAATGCTTCAAATATAAGATGTATACATATAGTTTTATAAATAAATATAGACATATAGTTATATAGTATGTATAATATATATATCAATATATGTAGTATATGTATAGAGTATAGATATGTATATATGTATATATGTAATATATAGCGTAGTATCATATGTAACTATTGTCTCAAGATAATATGTAATATATTTAGGATACCTCCTCTGAATTGGCAGGATTTCCTTTTGCTTTTTTCTTTTTTTTTTTTTTTTTTAGGCTACCGGATGTTCATGTGTTCCTTCCGGCAGTCATCTGCCGGTTCCTCTTTTTGGCTAAAGATGTCATGTTTTCCTTAAGGAAGTATCTGAAGGTTCCTCCTTGGCAAGCCCAAACAATCATCAATCCTGTCCTTGTGCTCCACACTGGGGTCTTCCCCCTCCCATGATCCCCCAAATGAGGTCCAGTAAGCACGTATCCTGTCTTGATCTTCCTGCACTGGCCTCCATGATACAACCCTGGTAGTCCAACAATGGCAGTCTATACTCTGACAAGGCTGAAATCCCCATAGCTGCTCAATCTACAAGCTGGGTATCTCAGTAGTCACCATCTGGCATTGAAGGTTCGGAGGATTCTTGGAGAGACATAAGTCTTTAGTCCATATTAGAGGGTTAAAAAGCTGTCATTTGTGTCTTTGAATTATGGGAAAAGCAGTGGCAGCCACAGAGTAGATGCACTTGCCAATGAGAATTGAAGACAGGCCAAAAAATGGTGCTCTCTCTCTTTTTTCTTTTTGTCTTTTTACTAAGATCTCATTTTATATCTGAAGTACAATTTCTCAGGCAATGCTGATTATTTATTTCTGGTTTTACTTTCCTTTCCTTTCAGATGCTTAAGGCCACACAGTTAGCCCAGATTAACCAAGGTGTTTTTTTTATTTTTTTTTTATTTATTTATTTTTTTTATTGGTCTTTTTAAGACAGGGTGTCCCTGTAGCCCCAGCTGTCCTGGAACTCACTCTGTAGACCAGGCTGGCCTTGAAATCACAAAGATTCACCTGCCTCTCCCTCCCAATTGCTAAGATTAAAGGCATGTGCCACCACGCCCAGCTGGTTTTTGTTTTCTTAAGGTCAGTTGATGATCTGGTCCTTAGAGTTCTCTCAGGGTTTTTATTGATTTATTTAGTTTTTTTTTGGGGGGGGGTTTCCTTTCAGCTTTTCATTTATCAGTTCCATGTACTCGAGGACAAAATCAGGTCTTGCTAGACCAGGCTTCCCTTTTTGTAGCATGAGCAGACTTTCCTCTTTATAACTGGACACTGGCTGAAGTCCCATTAGTGGATCTCCAAGACCTCCCTGAACAGGAAGACTGGTGACCCACATTTGACCCTGTAAGATTTGGTTGAACTCTGAGGGCATGGAACAAAGTTATCCTTGAGGACCCTCCGCCAAATTGGTATGGGCATTAAGTATGGTCGTTAAGCACCCAGAAAGGCTAAGTTACACCAGCCTGATACATCTCACCTATATTAAAATTGTATCTTTTGAAAACAAACTGTGTGTTATTTCCATATCATATTTCTGGATTCACATTTTTCTATTTTAAGTTTATATTACTCTAAAAGATGCATACATACCCACCATCATATACCAAAAATACAAAGTCTGAATATAAATAGTAGGTTAGTTCTAGAACCTGTCTAGGGATTCGTAATATAAGAGCACAGTTGTTTTCAGATCACAAGGACTATAACATTAATGTTGCTCAGTTTGCCTTACAACTAGATACTTGGTGCTAGCATCCACAGATGTGGGACACCGTTTGTCTTTTGTTTTTCTGGGACTGTGTTACTTCACTTAGCATAAAATCTTCTAATTCCATCCATTTACCTGCAAATTTCCTGATATCATCTTTCTTTACTGCTGCATAGTACTGCATTGTATAGATGTACCACATTTTCTCTATCCACTCATCGGTTGAAGGACACTTGGCTTGGTTCCTGCTCTTCGCTTTGTAAAGACAGCTGCAATAAACATGGTTGTGCATGTATCTCTGCAGTAGGAAGAATCTTGTGGATATATACCAGGAGCGGTATTGCTGGCTCATTTTGAGTCTTTTAAGGGTTCTCCACAATGCTTTCCATAGTGATTGTACAAGTTTGCATTTTCACCAGCAGTGGATGAATGTTCCTCTTTCCCCACAACCTCTCTGAATTTGGTATCATTTGTTTTCTTGATCGTAGCCAGCCGTATCTGAGTGAGATGATATCTTCAAGTGGTTTTAATTTGCATTTCCTTAATTTTTAGTGATGTTGAACACTTTTTAAGATGTTTCTCAGCCATCTCTATTTCCTCTTTTGTGAATTCTCTATTCAGCTCTTTAGTCCATCGTTTGACTGAGTCATTTGTTTTCTTCTTTGTTTTTTGAGTAGTTTATGTATTATGGATGTTAATGCCCTGTCAGATGTATCACTTGTGAACATTTCCTCCCACTCTGGTTTTTCTCTTCACTTCCTTGGTTGTTTCTTTCACTGTACATAGCATATTCAATTTGTTAGGAATTATCATTCACACAGTCCATTCAGTATCTTTTAATTCTAATTTGTTTGTATTTGATACCAAACCAATAACTAGATAACTAATGAGCAGACTATGTCAATTGGTCATTTCAAAATATTTTATGTATGATTACTACTTTGTGTGTATTTCCTGGATATGAGTTTGGAGCACCCATTTTGTGCAGTGCCTCTGGAGGTAAAATGTATCAACAGGAACTAGATCCCATGGAATTAAAGTTGCTGGCTCTGTCTGGCTACCATGTAAGTCCTGGGAATGCTGCCTGGGTCTTTTGTAAAGGCAGCCAGTGATCTTAACTGCTGAGCAATCTCCCCAGGTTCCTTGTAATCAAAAATAGTCTAAGACATAAATTTCTATAACTTTTAATCATTTGACCTGTTTTCTGTATTGTTTCTATGTGATTCTATTTATTTATTTAGAATTTCATACGAGTAATGACTTTACATCATGTCCCCCCTCTTCTCATTCCAAATTCTTCCACATCCACTCCCATTTCTTCTCTGTTTTGTGCCCTCTTCTTCGATTATTCTTGTTACACACACTCACATATGCATACACACACACACACACACACACACACACACACACACACACGCAGATATCCACCTGCTGTGTCCATTCATTGCTGCTTGGCATCCTCTGATTGCTTTTCCTGCATCCTCACTCACATGTCAAACACTGTACTCATTAAGCAGGCTGCCCTAGTTTGGTTGCTGTTGCTGTGATAAACAATAAGCAACAGCAATTTGGTGAGGAAGGGATTTGTTTAATTCACAGGTTACAGACCATCCTTCATAAAATTCAAGGCAGGAACTCGTGGCAGGAACCTGGAGGCAGGAGTTGAAGCAGGGCAATTAAGGAATGCTGCTTACTGGCTTTGCTTCTAGACTCAAATTAAGTTGTTTATACCCCAGCCCCTCCTGATCTAGCTGAAGAATGGTACTGCCAACAGTACCAGTCAACTTTTCCATCAATTAGCAAAGAAGAAAACATCCTATGTACAGAAGAGATGGCTCAGAAGGTAAGAGCAATGATGATATTCCAGAGGAACTGGGTTTGACTCCCAGCACTCAAGCAATAAGTTACATAGCATTTGATGCCCATTTCTGGCCTCTACCAGCATTGCATGTATAATTGTACTTTCACACATGAGGGCAAAACACTCATACATATAAAATAAATCATTCATACCCATATGCTCCTTGGTGCAAGTTCATCTACTGGAGTCAGGTAACCCTATCTAGAATCATTCCCATCATGACCAACTCTCTTTCTCCCCACAGTAATTAGCTTGCAATAAATAGTTCTGTGTCTAAAGCTGAGGCCTGCATGTCATTTCCCCAGTTCTGTCCTGAGCTTCTGTCTAATTGCATCAGCATGGTTCTTGCGCATGCTGTGACCATTGTTACAAGTTCATGTAAGCATGTTCCTGAGGCCCGTTTCATCAGTGGGCACCCACAACCCATGGCTCTTGAAGTCCTTCTCTCTCCTTTTCCACAGAGATCCCTGAGCCCTGGACAACAGAGTTCTAATATAGGAGCCCTATCCAGGAATAAGTACTCTGCAGTCTTTTACACTCTACATTTTCAACAGCTGTGCTTTCTGTGTTAATCACACTCTGTGACATGAGGATGCTTCGCTGGTGGGAGTTGCGAGTTACAATAATATTTTCTCTGTCCCCTGTTCCATTCCATTTCCAGAGTTTTAAATATAAAGGTCACATTTTAGATGTGCCGCTGATGGCTGGGTTTCTCACAGACATTTATTCTCTATGTTCACTAATTGTGAAGCTGTAATAGTCTCCATCTGTTGCACAAAGAATATTCTTTAATGAGTGGTAAAAGGTAAATTTATAAATATAAGGATATGTATTTATCATATGGTAAGAAATTATATTTGTCAAGGGATTCTAAAAACGCAGTTTTTCCCCCTAAGATATATGACCTTTAACCATGTACTTTTGGCTTGTTTGCAGTATCACACATGAGTTTTTTCCCACTGAGTGGGCATTAAAACTACCACGAGTCCAGCAATAGAGACAGTTTGCTGCTTCCATTATTGTTGTAGGGTCTGAATGAGAGGTGGCCACCACATGGAAAGGGAAGGAGAGGAAGTAAGAGAGGGAGAGACGCAGACCTAGAGGGGTCACGTGGGTGGGTGGGAGACTTGAGAGCCAGGGTTTGGAGAGAGAGAGAGAGAGAGTATTTGAGTGCATCAGAGAGACAGGTCCATCTCTCAGGTGGGCACGGATTCACTCATCGTCTTTCCTGGGAGATCAATAGTTTCGGAGACCAGAACAATTCAGTGTCCCTTGTCATTGGTGCTGTTCCAGGGGTTACTGGGTGCAGAATAAACAGAAGGAAAGGAGGTGGCAGAGAGAGAGAGAGAGAGAGAGAGAGAGAGAGAGAGAGAGAGAGAGAGAGAGAAGGGAATGAAGTACTTCTGGGAGCAGTTGGATCTATTGTGGGTGCAGAGCCCGTATCTGGCAGCCAGTCTGATCAGAGTCTGGCAGCCATACCCATACTGAGGCCAGGCAATGTTAGGTTCGGTTAGAGGGAAGACCTGGTGCATAGAAGGAGAAAAGGTCAGGGCTCCGATGAAAAGGAAGTCAGGTTTGTAGGGCAGGGGCTGGCCTGCGTGCATTGGGATCAGGATGAGCAGAGTTACAATGTCCCCAAAATTGCAGCTGTTGCACCCAAACCCAAGTAAGTGAGTTTACAAGGAAGGGGGAGGGACGTCAAAGAGATGGGGGAATGGGGACGGGTGCGTCTGTGTCTAGTATTAGAAAGAGCATCTTAAACAAACTGGGGCCTGTGGCTGGTATCCGTAGAAGCATCTTGAGAAAGACTGAGGAATAGTTCTGGTTTCCAGTGAGGTATGATTGCAGGATGTTGCAGCAACGTTTCTCAGATTGCAAGAGCACAGAACACGGTAATTATTTCTCAGGACTTCTGCCTCAGTTCGCTTTCTGAAATCCCTGACTTAGGTGGTCTACAACCTTGCACATATTATTATGACTGTGGAAAATGAAAGCCTGTGCCCCTTTTGGACAAAATAATCGGGAGGTCATATGTGGTCTGGGAGGAAATAAAAATACTTTAATATTTTAATAAATAAAATACTTTATTTAATAATTAAAATACTTTGAGCATTTTTAATGGAGGGAGGGAATACCTCTCACAGGATTTTCTCTTCCTTTCCCCTTCCCTTTTCTCACTAATCGTAATTCCCATGTTACTTACCTTTTAACCATGTTTTTGGGTCTTTCTTAGCGATTCTTGCTTAAATGGGTCACAACATTTTCTCAAGCTATCACTCAGGACAAATATGGGATAAATGTTTGATTATTCTCACCATGTCCTGGCCCACAGGGAGCAATCAGACACAGTAACAATGCAACCACACCCATTTATATTATTTTAGAGTAGAGAATGATGGAGGAATATTAGGTCCAGAATGCTGTCTGAATGGTTGCTCCTCTCTGCTTTTCTGAAGACAGTATCTGACGTCACTGCAAAACACTCTGCAGTTGACCCAGTACCCTTCTTATGACACAGCCTCAAACGTGAGTGTCTTCACCCTCCATAAATTAAAAAGAGATATAAAATCCCTGAGTCTGAGAAAGGCTGCTCTCCTCTGGTCTGAGGCTCCCAAGAAGAAGGTTTTGTCCTCTCACATTTATTTGCTGCCTAGCAGTTGTGCTTGTTCTTTAGATGTTAGTTTCTTCCTTTCTTTATCCTTCATATATTTTTTTATTTTATTTACTATTTTCATTTCATGGGTACAAGTATACTCCAGGCATGTATGTTAAGAGCACCCATGCTGTATAATGAATGCTAATAGAGGCCAGAAGAGGATGTTATATGCCCAAGAACTAGAGTTAAAGACAGTAGTTCGGTGCACCATTTTGTGTTGGGAATTAAACCTGGGTCCTCTGCAAGACTGCCAGTGCTCATAGCACTAAGCTGCCTCTCCAGAACCTGATTCATGTTTTCTAACATCCACAATTTTATTGACTTATTTTTTAATATTTTATTATTTTTATCTTATGTGTGTGAGTGTTTTGCCTGCATTACATAAGCGTGCCTTGCCCATGTCATATAATGCCCACAAATATCAGAAGGAGGTGTCAGATTCCCTTGGTACTGCAGTTATAGTTGATTGTTAGCTGTGTGCTGGAAATCAAACACAGGTCCTCTGCAAGAGGAATGTGTTCTTAACCACCGAAACAATTCCCCAGCCCATATTTAGTGACTTCTTGACAACATTGTGAAGCTGTGTGCTCAAATGCTTCCAGTTTTTCTGATGTTCTAAAGCTCAGTATTTTCCCACTACATCTGTTACACACTTGTACCTCTGTTTGTGGTTATGTTCCCATTGACCAAACATTTGTATTTACTCTGAGTCAAAGTGGACAAGTGTTTTTTTTTTTTTCTCCTCTCAAATTCTTTGTCATTGAAAGTGCTCGCCTTCATCAGAATGTGCCTTTGTCTTCTAGATATAGTCATTTAAATGCCTATGGTTCAAACATTCTGAAATTTAAATAGATCAACCTTCAAGATTAGTAGATCCTTTCTTCATCAATCCAATTAAATGAATAAGAATTTCATAAGCCTTTGGCATCTACCTCCTGTCTTGTAATTATCCATTCCACACCTTAGGCCACATGATTACTACCTAATACCTATCTGTTACTCTCACTTCAGTAGTGAGCATTCCACTTTTACAGTGATGAGGCAATCAATTTCATTCAACTTTCCACTACAGCTAAAATATCTTTCATTCCTATAGAAATTTAAGTTGTATACCCAAAGTTTTGTTCCATGATTTAAAATGTGTCAGCAGAAATTAATAGTATATTTATATAAAGTATTACTCCATAGATTTTAGATTAAAACAGAATGTACATCCAGGCATGCTGACACAGGCCTTTAATCCCAGTACTGAGGACATAAAGGGAGGAGGATTTTTATGAGGTCAAGGCCATGCAAGTCTGAATAGTGAGTTCCAGACCAGTTTAGGCTACAGGGATACACTGTCTTTAAAAGACACACACAAACACATGAGCACGTGCTCACGAGCACACACACACACATACACACAAACACACACACAAACACATACACAAACAAAAACAGAATTATGAATTTCATTGTTTCATACTTTTTCTATTATCAGAAAATATTAGGAACTAATTTAAAATTTATGAAATAAGATTGCAACATATTGTGTTCTCTCTACAGAAAGGGGGTTATTTTCCAATGGAACAAGTGTGCATAGCATGGAGTATACCTGCAACATTTGCCTCACAGACTCAATCAGCTTTCAGTCTTTCAATGATAATCATTGTTTAGCTAACAGAATAATATCAAATGTCAGAGACTGAGATATTAATTTAAATTGATAGCAATTATTTTTGCACTTATAATGTTAAAATTTTGACAGGGTGAAATTCTTTAAGTTACATATTTTTTCCAGAAATATAAAATCACAAGCCCTGAACATAACACCGCAACCTCCTCAAGCAGCCCATTGCCTAAGAACAAAGTGACAAATGATTACTGAGTAGAATTTTATAATTAGATTCCTTTATCATCCAACTGGACTTACACACAAAAAAAATTATTCTATGATACACCATGATGATAGCTGCCGTGTAGCTTTTAGATACTATAATGATATAATTTCTTACAAAATAAATTGCATTGTTCTTTAGAGCACATTCCCAGATATGCTCAGAGAAACACAGAAGGTTAGAAGGGCAGGAGGAGAGCTGCAGTGGACAGTGGGTACAGGACTGAATGGTGATGGAGTGCACGTCTGCCAGTGTGAGTGTAAAATGCAGAGCACCATTGTCCTTGAGAACACGGAAATCAAATTCGAGGAAGGTTGCTTTGACACAGCTGAACTCACAAAATATGTTAATGTGCAAAAAATATCTTCATATGGGGTGAGAAAAAGAGAGCTCAGAGCAGAAAAAAAGACATTCATAATACACTGTGCAAAATCACTAAAGCAATAGCTTTAGAAACCTCACATCGGCAGAAATTTTTGTAGGTCTGAATTCAATCTAAAACTGACAAAAATATTGATGAAAAATGTGTCTTTATATTTATAGAGAAAAAAATCCACATCAGTTTAGAGAACTGCTCTTAAATTCAATTTTTTCCATAAAAAGTTAAACTTAGTCTCAAGTTGAACTGTTTAGGAATGAGGATTTAATTAAAAAAACTGATGATGCCAACAATATTACTCTTCCATTAGGTACCAAGTTATGTATTGAAAAACAGCATGTGCTTGCTGGATTTCAGTTATGTTCCTCTGAATTGCTGTTATACTTATCAATAAATAATTATCTTCAATAAATCTAGTTTCTTTCAACAGAGACATTGCCAAAATTCAATATTTAAATCACAATATGCTTTCAAAATAGGGTATGAATGTGTTCAATTTATTAATCAATTTTTCTCTGGTACTTACCTTATTTTAGTTTGGTTACAGCAATCTGGATAAAATTAGACATATCTCTAATTAGGTGTCTAAAAGAGATTGATAAAATAGAATTTTCTTTTTTTCCAATTTGTGTAAAATCTGTTTCCTTCTCTCTCTCTCTTTCCCTCTCTTTTTGCCTCTTTCTCTCTGTGTTTCTATCTCACTCTATCTCACACACACACAAACACAAACACACATACACACACACACAGACACATTTTGGAAAGAGGTTTTGACAAATATCAGCAAGCAGCTTCCAAAATTCAGGTTTCTGTTTATTTTCGATTTCAATTTTCTTTCTTGATGTTACAGACCTACATCATTTTGAGCTTTAAATACACAGTATAAGATTAATCACACTTTTATTTCCCTGAAATTGATTATTAAAAATTCTCAATATGTAACAAAATTCCCAACACTGTGTGTGTGTGTGTGTGTGTGTGTGTGTGTGTGTGTGTCTGTTGTTCTCAGGGATACAACCTGGGGCACAAAGCATGTATAATTTTCTGTAATGCCTTCAGCCTTCATAGGGGGGTTAAGCACAGCCTCACAGTAATTTCAGAGCCTTCAGACATTAAATCTAAAAGTTTGGGCCTTCTAATTTCCAAGCTTTAACTTAACAGTAGAGTTGGCCTCATCTCTCTATGCATATAGTTTTCTTATGCATCATATCTTTTCTTAGATATGATGGTTTCAAAGGTATCGAGGAAAATTATTGTTTTGTTTAGGGAACATTTCATGCTTTTTAAATAAAGTGGAACACTTTTATAAAAGTAATGCGATAAAAGTAGGTGTAAAAAATATTGACCAGGCTAACAGAATATTGAATACTGTTGGCACTTTGACATTCTTTTTTTTCATTCCCCATAGTATTATATATTCAGTTCTGTACTGAATGTTTATTTAACATTAACATTTAGTACTTGTACTCATAGATGTAAAATCTTGTAATTATTATTTTTATTGATGTTTTGTGCATTTCAAACAACATTTCTTCATCAAATTTAGACCAATTCCCTCTTTCTTATTCCTGACCTCACCAGAGCTCATTCATTCTGACATACATGTCTTGCAACTTTTTCTCAGTCATTCTTTAAAATTTTCAGTGCAAAAGTTTTCTGTTTTGATCAGAAGTTTACTGTTTCAGTCAGTTGTATATCCCAGTCTTTTTTGTTGATGCTGTTCCTACGCCACACATATGCCAAAATTATGACATCTAAAAATAAACTAAAGGTTAATTGCAAAACAAGTTTACAAAAAAACATTTTAGTAAAAGAGTTGTATGCAGGTAAAAGAAAGTTACTTGCTAGGTGTGGTGGTTCATGCCTTTAATCCCAGCACTTGAGAAACAGAGGCAAGCAGATCTTTGAAAGTTCAAGGCCAGACTGAGCCTGGTCAACATAATGAGTTCCAGGCCAGGTATGGATACAGGGAGACCCTGTCTCAAAAGAAAGAAAGATAGAAATAGAATCAAAGAAAGGTAGAAATAGAAAGAAAGAAAGAAAGAAAGAAAGAAAGAAAGAAAGAAAGAAAGAAAGAAAGAAAGAAAGAAAGAAAATTACTTTACATCCCTACATTTCATAGAAGGTTGATGAGTAACATCCAGTATTATATTTACTAAAGAAAGAAAGGGGAAAAAAAAAAGAATTATTCAGTTTGCCTTGCAAATAGAGATTTGGTGCTAGAATCCTCAAATGAGGGACATCATAAATCTTGTCTTTCTGGGACTATGTTGCTTCACTTAGCATAATAGCTTCTAGTTCCATTCATTTACTTGGAAACTTCATGATGTCATCTTTCTTTACCACTGCATAAAATTCCATTGCTTTTTCTTGGGCAAGAATGCTTAATCTCTCAACTCTACCAGAGAAACTCCTGCATTCCACAGATGGCAATTAAAACAAAAAGACAAAATTGGCCAAATTGGAGAATGCTTTTTCTCTGAATAGGACACCTATATCAAAGCATTGATGTCCAAGATTCAGGGACCATTGTGGAAGAAGGGGTAAAACATTATAAGAGCCAGAGGTGGTGGATGACCAGAAGAAGACAGAAGGCTCCAGAGACCTGGGAAGTACATCTGAACTCATATCAATGGTAACAGTATGCCAAAATCCCACATAAGTTCAAGCCAGGCAGAGTCTCAGAACTGAACTTGAGAACTGGACTGGGTAAGATGCCACAATTGAGTGAGGAAATATTTTCAGCAGATAAATTCTCAAGAACGGAAGGAACTTTCTTTAAGGATGTGATGCTAAATAGCTCATTAGGTTAAGCAAGCTCCAGTGGATGAACCAACATTGTCATTTGGGGAAAAAAATTCACTACAGGCCTTATATCAGAATGCTTGAAATCCCCCATGCCTGGGGTTTAGAAGAGGAGTGAGGGTTGGGGATAAGTTATAAATGTGATAAAAATATAGTGTGTGAATTCACAAAAAGTAAACTAAAAATTAAAAATTGAGTCACAAAATGACTCACTTTGTAATGGAACAGAGAAGTATTTCTGTCATAATTGTAGCTGAGAGAAAAAAAAACACATTAAAACATGTCTGGTGGCTGAGGAATTCAATCTACATTACTCAGGAGGCTGAAATATTAAAAGTTCAATGAAAACTTCAGCTAAAAAGTGAGCTCAAGGCTAACCTGAAGAACTTAGTGAGATCCTCTCAGAATAAAAGGGAAAAACAATAATAACAACAATAGCAAGACTAGGATATAATCAATAGTACACTTACTTAGCATATTTGAGTCTCTAGACTTAAGTCCTTAGTATGAAAAAAGGATAAATAATAAAAATATATTGATACAGCTGTGGTTATACCAAGTTATATTTTGTAAACTAAAAATTGTGAAACAGGAGGATAAAAAGTTTGCAATCACAGTAGAACTAATTCTCTCTTTCTCTCTCTCTCTCAGTAGCAATTGATTTTACAACATCACCATCGATGCTTTGTGTATTTCATACATCATTTTCCAATTCAGTTCAGGCATATTTCCCTTTCCCTTCACCCCCATCCCACACCACCCCATCCCAGATCATGCATTCTGCCATAACTGTCCTGCATCTTTCTCTCAGTTTTTTTTTTCATTTTTTTAGCAATAAGTGATAATTTATGAGTACAAGCATCCCTCATGTACAAACAATTCGCAGGCTGTTATGCCCAACCCCCCACAGCCTCACTATCCAGCAGGGGGGGGGGCTTGTATGTTCAATCAAGTTGATCAAATGAGTGTCCAGACTATATTGCTGTATTTTCACCATTCACCCCAATCGCAGCCCTTACATTCTACCACGCCCCCTCTTCCGCAGATTGTTCCCTAGGCTTAGAAAAGGGGCACAGGTGGATGAGAAGCAAAAGAGTCTTCTTTCTCTGGAGCTGTTGTCTTGGACTCTGGAAAAAAATAAATAAAAAAAAAGAAAATAAAAAAATTAATAAAATTTAAAAAATTATTCAATGTTAATGCTAGGGAGATAGCTTAGCAGTTAAGTGTACTTGGTCCTCTTGCAGAGGACATGAGTTCAGTTCCCAGCACCAATGTCATGCAGCCCACAACTGCCTGTAACTATAGAGCTTCAAGGGATCTCATACCCTTTTCTGGCCTCCAAAGGTACACACACACACACACACACACACACACGAATAAAAATTAAATTAAAAATAAAAACAAATAAATAAATAAATAAAACATCACCATCGTGGGGCTTGTTGACTATTCATACTGCACATAGGAAAGACATGGAAAGTCAGAGCAGTCATAGACTCTTTCCTGATTGAACATGCCTAAGGGAAGGGCTAGAGCATATAGACTGGAGAAGACTAAGAGAGGGAATCTGTCCAATTTAGGAGGCTATGAGAGACCATTATCTGTACTTGGATCAATAATTTCAGGAGCAGCTTTAGTAGAGCAGCACACACACATCCCTAAATTGGTTTCCCATAGTGCATTGTTTGTAGTGGAATCATACCTTAGTTTGTCATTGGGAAAAGGGGAGAAGGGGTAGTAGTTGCTTAAATCCTCCCCAAGGATTAACAATACTCTCTACATAAGAGGTGTACTTATTTTATGTATTATTTATATAATATGCTTAAATAGTGCTCATATATATAAACACAATATATGACATAATTTATATATTATTTACATATTATGTCTACATATATTGACTATAATGGTTAAAATATATATATGACTTCATTATTTTTCAGTATTTAATAATTATATAATACACTAGAATATCATAATTTTATATAATTGTATAAGGAATTAAATATTTAGACTTTGATTTGAAGACCTTTTTTCTACCTTTGTCCTGTACTTTTTCAAACTAATCCTAACATTCAAACAGCTTTAGAAGAAAATAACTGAGATTTAAAAACATTGTGACAGAAATTATAAAGATGAACTTTCTTAGCTGTGGAATGCTCAGCTCCTAAACTGCACACCTTTGGCAGTCAAACTGAATGATTACTTTAATGCATGAATCTGTTTTCATTGAATTCAATTTGACTGGCTTATAACCTGGTATTTTTTATGCCAGAGGCCACTTGTCTTCTTAATTTTATACCCAATTTGAATTTTAGAGCTATGAGTATCCGCTCATAGTTGAGTTTTTAAAGATCTATTTTAATGCTTTCCTCTAGATCTAGGAAAGTGAAGGAGTATTTCTACAACATTACACAAGGCTTGAGTCAATTAGAGCATAAATGCCATAGCTGGGAAATAGTATAATTCTCCACTGATTTGACCTTTAACAAGTAATTTCAAACATTTAAAAAATTATAGGTCTTCCTCCACTTAACCTATTTTGTTAAGGTGCTTCTACAAGATAACAGATCAGTTTGTATTACTGAGGACCACATCAGCCCTCAGGAGCACTCATTTTACTCAGTCCTATGGGAGCTGTCCTTTAGTTATGCTGTGTCTAAGTGAAAGTTTGGATTCTTCTTTTGGGATAAAAAATAGTAGTAGGAAAACAGAAAGGCCATGTCTATAGCTATTAAGCATTATTATGACTGAGAATAGGACAAGGTAGTCATTTATATATAATCATCTGGGGCTCAAGAGATGGACCAGTGGTTATAGCTCTTTTAGAAACTTGATATTGAGCTGCCCTGACCACAGTGACAGGGGATGGCCATCCTTTTCTGGTCTTGGCAGGCATTACACGAACAGGTCCGCTTATATACATGCAATCAAAACACAAAAATAAATATAAAATAAAGGGACTAGAGAGATGGCTCAGCTATTAAGAGCACTGCCTGCTCTTAGAGAGGACCCAGGCTGAATTCCCAGCACCCACATACAAGCTATCATCCATGATTCCAGGTCCAGTGGATCCATTGCCCTCTTCTGGCCTTTGTAGTGACTGCAGGGCACAGGTGCACTCTCTTATATGAATGCAATACATTCATATACATAAAATAAAAATAATAAACAAAATATTAAAAACAAAATAAAATCTCATAAATTATATGTTAACTATATATAACTTTTTAGTATTTCCTTATTTGCTTTTGAGAGATTTTTTTTTAATTCTCATGGGAATTAGACATTCACAAAGTTAAAAACCTTTTTCTTTGATAGTTTTACATTTTTGTACATTTCCTATGCTAGCTCTTAATCAAATCAGATCCCACAGCTCCCTCCACTGTAACTCATGAATTCTATCATGTTTGTTAATCATTTGTATCCAGATATCCTTCAGTGTAAGTTATCCATTGTAGTCTAGTCAGTCTATCTGGAGATCTTAAAGCCCTACCTTCTGTCACCCAGCAGTTATTAGTTGCCAAGAGTTCCCATCTTGAAGTTAGGGCCCACTACCCATTTCCCTCATTCCACATTGGGCCCTTGTCTGATTGAGCTGGCATGAGTCATGTTCCTGAAGCCACCATTGCCACAAGTTCACATGAATGATCTTCCCACGGCCTGGAAACTTGTTTCTTTATGTTCATGGCCCAATGCTGGCTCTTACAACCTTTCTGCCTCCTCTTCTGGATTAGTCCCTGAGTTGCGGGTTGGTGAAGGTTAATATAGGACTCCTATCCTGGGAAACACACTCGGTAGTCTCTAATTTTCTTAAACTTAGCCAGTTATGGTCTTCTGTGTGCATCATACTCTGTTGTATAAGACGAGTCAGTGGTGAGAGTTGAAGGATGCACTCCACCCACTGATACATTCCATGAGCAATAAGTATACAGGCTCTACTTTGCATAACGCCTAGGGTTGGTGTCTCTCAGACATCTATTCTCTGTGTGTGACCAGTTACAGAATTCTATAATAGATTCATCAGTTGCAGAAAAAGGTTCCTTTGATTAATGGTGTACATTACAATTATCTGTAAATATAAGAATCCATATTTAGCATATTTAGCATATTCAGATTCTGGTGCAGATTGGGTAAGAGTCTGTGGAACTCAGTGGGGACTGAGATCATCAGGGACGTGGAACTACTCCTGTCTCCTTAGGGGTGCGGGCATCCCAGTGGGAACAGCAGTAGTGACTTCTGGGCATAAGGAAACAAAAGAGAAGCAAATTTGCCATTCCACAGCCAACCTAAAAAATGAAGAACAGGCCTTCAACCCAGTCAGGAAACATTTAAATTTTACATCACATTGCAGACAGCAAATCGAGTTCCCATGCCAAAAACACGGTGAAAAATCAATAGTAAGGGAAGACCAAATAATAAATTCCCAGGAAATTCTATCAGGCCTTAGGAAACTCCAGCAATGCGATCTCCCTGGAGGTAGCTCAGGACACAGATCTTAAAAGAACAACCATAGACATAATCAAAGAATTCAAGGAATATAAAGAACAAATCATGAGACTAAAGGGAGAGAACCATGAACTCTGGAAGGAAATGGAAATGCTCAAGAGACCCCATGCTGAAAGGTAAAAGGAAATAGGCCCACAGCCAAGAAAATCAAAGACCTAGAAGGAGAGAATGAGAAACCCCAGGAGGAAGTGGAAAGACTAAAGAAATCTCAGGAAAAAATGAAAAAGGAAATTGAACACTCATCCAGTCAACAGGAAAGAATGGGGGTAATAAAATGAATGAAGGAGAAAATAGAAAATCAAGGCTAGAATATAACATGGAAGAACTGGAGAGTTCAAGCAAAGACTACAAAACATTAAAAAACCACAACAACAACAACAACAACAACAACAAAGATTGGAGTAATCAGGAAATGTGGGACACCATGAAGAGACCAAACCTCTGCATCATAGGTATAGTGAAGGAGAAGAATCCCAGGATGATGGTATGGACCAGATCTTCAACAGAATTATACAAGAAAATTTCCCCAAATTGAAAACAAACAAACAAACAACAAAAACCGCCTATACAAATACAAGAAGCACACAGAACACCAAATATACAAGATCAGAAAGGAAACTCCCCATGCCATATCACAATCAAAATGCTAGATGCTCAAAACAAAGACAGAATACTGAAATCCACAAGAGAAAAACAGCAAGTTACATATAAAGGAAAATCCATCAGAATTACAGTTGTCTTTTCCATGTAAACAATGAAAGCCAGAAGAGCTTGGATCAAAGTATTTCTAATACTAAATGACTACAGATGCCAACTAGGTTACTTTACCCAGAAAAAAAAAATGTCCGTTATAGTCACAGGAGAAAGGAAAATCCTCCATGACATAAACAAGGTCAAAGAATACATGTCTAGAAAACCAACGCTGCAGAAAATCCTTGAAGCAACTCAGAGGAGAGAGGAAATGAGCAGCTATCCCAACATGGCAAGAGAGAGTAATTAACATAGGTATAAACTGAGAAATACAAACATAGAGCAAAAATTCAAACAGAAAATAAACTGAAGGGAAGCAATATACACCTCTCAATACTAACCTAAATATTAATGGTATAAACTCCCCAATCAAGAGATGTAGACTGGGAGAATGGATTAAGAAAATGAATCCATCTTTCTGTTGTCTACAAGAAATAATCTCACCTTCAAGGACAGACACAATCTTAAAGTGAAAGGATGGAAAAAGGTATTCCAAACAAATGGTACCAAAAAGCAAGCAAGAGTTACTATTTTAGATCAGACAAAATAGACTTCAAAGTAAAATTAATCAGAAGAGATGAAGAGGATCATTAGATCCTTATCAAAATACCAATTAAACATGAAAACTTTATAATCATAAATATGTACCCACCAAACTCTGGTGCACCAAACTTCATAAGCACAATCCTTCAGGACTTCATGACACAGATTAATCACAGCACACTAATAGTGGTGGACTTCAATACCCCACTGAGCCAATTGGGTAGGTCAACTGGACAAAGAATAAACAAAGAGAAATCTGAACTGACCAATATTATACACCAAATGGACCAAATAGACATCTACCAAATACTCCACCCAAACTTCAAAGAATATACTTTCTACTCAGCACCCCATGGAACATTCTCCAAAATCAACGATATACTGGGACACAGAACATCCCTCAGAAAAAGCAGAAAAAAAATAATTGAAATAATTTCATGCATCCTATCAGACCGCAGTGCAATAAAGATTAACATCAACACCAGAAAGATCATTACTAGCTACAAGAACACATGGTGACTAAACAACACACTACTGAATAAGGAATGGTTTAAATGAGGAATAAAGAAAAAAATAAAAGTATTCCTGGCAATAAATGATATGGATGATATAGCACAACAAAACCTATGGGACACCTTCAAAATAGTCCTAAGTGGGAAATTTATATCTCTAAGTGCTCATATTAAGAAAACAGAAAGAGCACAAATAAATGACCTAACACTGTAACTAAAAATACTTGAGAGGCAACAACATTTGAAACCTAAACAGGACAGACAGGAAGAAATAACAACAAATCAGAGTGGAAATTAATGATAGAGAAAGAAAGAAAGAAACAAGACAAAAATACAATGAATCCAAGAGTGGGTTCTTTGAAAGGATAAACAAGGTAGATAGACATCTAGACTTGTTAACCAAAAGAAAGAAAAAGCAACTCCAAATTAACAAAATTAGAGATGAAAAGGTAAATAATTATAAGAGAATACTTTAAAAACATATACTCTATTAAATTTGAAAACCCAAGAGAAATGGATGAATATATGAAATCATGGGAATCACCAAAGATTAACCAAGAAGAGATCCACAGCTTAATCAGACTCATAACATATGAGGAAATTGAAACAATAATACAAAACCTCCAAATTAGAAAATTCCCAGTCCCAGATGGATTTATGGCAAAATTCTTTAAGACATTTAAAGTAGACCTACAGCCACTATTATTCAAATTATTCAAAAGATAGAAACAGGTGGAAATCTCCCAAACTCCTTCTACAAAGCCAGCATCACTCTAATACCAAAACCAGGCAAAGATACAACTAAAAAAGAAAACAATAGACCCATTTCTTTAATGAACATGGATGCAAAAATTCTCAACAAAGTACTTGCAAACCGCATACAGGCACAAATCAGAAAGATCATCCATCATGATTGACACTAGATGTGATGGTTAATTCTGGGTGTCAACTTTACTGGATTAGTGTTGAACAAATGAGAAAGAGAAGTTCAGATTGGACTACCTCAAGCCGGATGGCCCACACTAAATGTGGGCATTACCTTCGGATGGCAGCCAGTATAAAAGGCCATTGCAGAGGGAGCCTGTCCCTTTTTTCCTGTAGCTTGCCTTCTCTCTCACTGGTGAGTTTGTCTTGCTGCTGGGATCAATTCTTTGGACCCCAGTGTGTAGTGAGATAGGCAGATCTCCTGGACTCCATCGGGCCTTCAGTACCGGATTGGGACTACTGAGACATCCAGCCTCGCGGACTGAGCAGTTCCTTAGATTCTCAGCCTCTCCAGTGTGGCATGGCTATTGTTGGAATCCTTGGACTCTATCCCATGAGCAAATCAATAAATCTGTAGACAGATATATATTTGTTCTATTGATTCTGTTTCTTTAGAGAACCCTGACTAATACACTAGAGCTTCATGGATGGTTCAATATAGATAAATCAATAAATGTCATAAAGCACATAAATGGAATAAAAGACAGAAAAACACACAGTCATCTCAGTTGATGTGGAAAAGGCCTTCAACAAATTTCAACATGACTTCATGTTTAAAGTTCTAGAGGGAATTTGACTGGAGGGTACATTCCTCAAAATAAAGCCACATACAACAAACCCACAGCCAACAACATTCTAAATGGGGAAAAACTAGAAGCATTCCCTTTAAAGTCAGGAAACTGGCAAGGCTGCCCCTATCCCCAATCCTTTTCAATATAGTGCTTGAAATGGTCATGAGAGCAATAAGACAAGAAAAAGGAATTAAATGATTACTAACTGGAAAAGTAGAGTTTAAACAATCCATTTCTGCTGGCGATGTGATAGTTTCCCTAAGGGATGGCAGAATCTTCACCAGAAAATTTCTAGAAATGATTAACAGTTTCAATAAATTGGCCGGATACAAAATTCACCTAGAAAAATCAGTCTCCTTTCTTTATATCAATAACAAACAACTGGGGAAAGAATACTCGGAGACTTCCCAGTTCACAATAACCTCCAAAAATCTAGGAACAAACCTGATCAAAGACACTAAAAGTCTCTACAACTAAAAATTTAAATCCCTAAAAACGGTGATTGAAGAAGATACCAGAAGATGCAAGGACCCTCCATGCTCATGGATTGGAAGAATTAAGATAGTAAAAATGACCATCTTGTCCAATCCCAATTAAAATCCCCATGAGCCTCTTCACAGATCTAGGAAAAAAAAAGCCTTAAAGTTCATATGGAAATATAAAAAGACCCTGGATAGCCAAAGCAATCCTGAGCAAAAAGCAACAACAACAACGACGACCTCAACAAAGACTGGATCAAGGAACTAACTCACTGACACAGTAAACTTTTGCCCAAAAATTCAAAAAAGACTGAGAAAAAGATGAAATACACATATGGCAGAATGCGTGAGCAATGGCAGTCTGGGAGCTAGGAGGGGGGAATGGGCCTAAATTTGATTAAGAAACCTTGTATGAAATACACAAAACCTTAATAAAGAAAGAATCCATATGTAGCATTTGCTAAGAAATTTCATTTATCCAGGGGTATGTCAGAGATAGAGTTTTTTCTAAGAACTATTTTAAACTATTTAATGGTTAGAATTTTTATGACCTTGCCTTATTACTTCCTCAACTATGAGGACAACTGTGCTTAACAATCTCAATCAGCTGAAATTTCAAAAACAATGATATTTTTAGGGCCTGGGGATGTGGTTCAGAGGTTAAGCTTTTCTTGCAGAGGTCCCAGGTCCTTAATCTAATAGCTGCCAGCACCCACATGACTATTATGTGAAACTCCAGTTCAAGGAGATCCGATATCCTCACAGGTGCACTTACACACATGCAGGCAGTACACTCATATACATAAAATAAACAATAACAGAATGGATATTTACAATTTTCTTTGCTGTGTACAGCATATATATTCCGCAGCCCAGACCATTGCTCATGACAATTAGAGGAGTGATAGTTATCTTTTCCAGCATGTTTGTATTTAGTCAATCAACCATCCACTCCTCTTTCATAAAGATTAAACGCACTTTAAATGCTATCAGTCTAAACTGTGAGATTAACTGTACATTGTACCTGAAATTCCTTCCACAACTTCATGTTTTCATTATTTGTTCTCTGGCTGGTCATATAGAAACAACACTTCCTTATCATAGGTGGGTGTAGAAACTTTAGCAGGTAATTGGTGGACAGTAGTCAACAAGATGGGCCTTTGAAGGAAGCACCTGCCTTTGATTTCAGGGTCACTTTTTGCTTCCCAATTCTCTGTGGTAAGAAGCCTTGAATAAATGTTCCCATCACCACGAATTCTAGTATCTTCTACCACCAGAACATGATACCCACTAAATCAGTAATGCCAAAGAAAATCTTCCTTGATTTCTTTCTGTCCAGCATTAAAAGTAATTAATCCTTAAAGATGCTTGTGCAAAATTATTTTTTATTTTTTCTCCTTAATTTTTGTTGAGCTTTTGTACATTTCATACATTTCTTAATCAAATTTAGACCTGTTCCCCCAACCATACCGCCTTACCAGAGTACATGCATTCTGCCATACATGTTAAGTCCCATCTTGCCTCTTTTCTCAGTTTTTTTCAACTTCTTCAATACAGAAGTTTTGGTCACTATTTTGAACAAGTCTTTTTCGTTGTTGTTGCTCCTTTTGATTTTGTATTATTCCAAAATATTCATATATATATATATATATATATATATATATATTCCATACATATATCAAAATATTATTTATGTTGTTTACTTAGGTTAGTTTTAATTTCGTTTGTTATCTCTAACAAAATGTACTTTTAAAGTATTTATATTTTTCTTAGCTTTACTAGTCTGTGCTTCATATTATTAATACCTTAACAGTAATTTGTTTTTTTTTTAATTTGAGATTTTAGTTTTACTTTATGTGTCTGAAAATTTGCCTGCATGCATGCATGTTCATCATGTGTGTGTTTCCTGCTCCAGGAGCACAGAAAATGCTGTTGGATGCCCTGGAACTGGAGTTACTTGCAGTTGTCAGCAGCCGTGTGGATAATGGAAAACAAACCCAGGTCCTATGCAAGAACATCATGTGTTACTAAATGCTAAGCCTTCTCTTAAGCCCAGTAACTTGGTTTTTTATTAAGAAAATATTATCATAAGTATACTTTGGTGATAAAAAATGTTCAAATACGAAGTGGTAACAAGCGTACTTCTCTGGTTTGAATTATAGTGTTCCAATTATTTTCTGTCAATTTTTTATCTCATCCAGGTGACAAAGTGGCTTAACTTGCTCAATGTCTTTCTGAGTTAAGTGTGAACCTTACAATCAGTGGGAGATAGAAGCAGAGGAAAGCCTTTAGATAATTTATAAGGAATTTTATATTGATGACCATGAAAGATACAAGCTATGCTATCCTGTGACAAATCTGACATCTTTGGCTTCAGTTGGAAATTAATTTTCCACTTAAAAATCAATGACATGCACTTCTCCATTTCCTTTTATTCAGGAAGTAATCCCCAAATTTTGGCTTACTGCTTGCAGATTAACTACATGCATGGTGTTTTTGATCATTTCTGTGCATTTTAAGAGACTCATTACCCAGATTTTAGAAGATATAAATATAGTTGATAAAAACATTTAAAACATTCTATACATAGGAAATAACTACTTTCATGCTTCAGATCTGCTTTTATAGTCATAAATCATATTGTGAGAAAATAGAAGCTCAATATTGCCCTTGAAGTTTGTTTAAAACAATTTTAAATGTATTTTTGTAGCTACCTTGAGTTACTATTATATATATTTACTTTTTGGTTCTCTAGAAGACAAATATAACTTCAGATTATTCATAGCACTTACCAATATTGCATTTGTATACATAGAGAAATTGATACTGTAATCTGTAAGACACTTTATATTGCTTGTGTTTTGAAGCATTTTCAAGTGTGTAGAATATATATATATATATATATATATATATATATATATATATAATTTCTATCAGCACTAACTTCCTTTTTTATATTTCTCCACTTACATTCAACTTCAGCAGTCCCACTTGTTCATAATATGCTAGCTATTATTTTCCTATATATGTAATTCATCCTGTGGAGTCCAGACAGCTTATCAACTGTCCCTCAGCCTGCAACAATCAATCATCAAAAATTCCTTGGATAAATTGCCCATTCCTCCAGGTATATATTAAGGTTCTGGCTTATTGAGTCAGCATTGGTCTTCCACATCCTGTCATCATTGTTGCAATTCCTATGAGGAATTTTCCAGTGGCCTGAAAGCCTCTGTGTTCATGCACCCTCCCTGGCTCTTACAATAATTCTACCCCTTCTACAGTGATCTCTGAGCCCTGGGTGGGTGAGGTTTAATGTAGGAGTTCTATCCAAGGACAGTCTTATATTCTCTAAAATATTGTGGGTTGATATGTTTATTGATTAATGGGGAAGACATATTTTCTTAAATTTTAATATTAATTTGTTATTTCTGTTTATGTGAAGCTATGTGTGACTGCATGAATTTATGTTTGTTATATGCACACCTGAGGCCAGCGGGAATCAGATCCCCTGGAATTGGAGTTGCAGAGGATTGTGAGATGCTTGATATGGGAGCTGGGAACTAAAGCCAGGTCCTCTGTTTAAGCAATAACTACTCATTTTTTTAAAAGAAACTTTTTCTTTTTTTAATTTTAATTTTATTTTTTTATGTGCATGAATGTACTGTCTGCATGTACGTTTGTGCAGCCGTGCCATGAAATGCCATGGAGGTGAGAAAAGGGCATCAGATTCCCTTGGAACTGGAGTTAAAGACACTTCTCAGCCACCATGTGGGTGCTGGGGACCAAACCCTGGTCCTCTGAAAGAGCAGTTGGTGCTCTTAACTGCTAGACCATCTCTCCAGACCCGTTAAGCGGTAACTACTCTTAATTGCTGAGCCTGCTCTCCAGTCCCAAGAAAACAACCTTTTAAAGTATGTTTTACAGAATCTGACTGAAAACAAGATAAAACTAAAATATTGAATATATTAGGGAACAACTTTAAACATATACACAATATTCTAATTTAATGAAATTGGATTCTTTAAGTTAGGTACCTTGTCCACCCAGATTTTGCTGACTTTTGGCAGGTGTTGGTTAAGAGAGATCAGATTTTCCAGTTTAATTGGTGTGTAAGCAGAGGTCTCAATTTTACTTCTGCTAGCATACACATTGCATTTTTACATGCATGGGAATCTCTTTTTCCTATCATTGGTGGCTCATGCCTGTAGGACTTGCACTCAAGAGGGTGAAGTAGGATAATTTCTGAATTACAGGAGTTTGAGACCAGTGTGAGAATATAGTGAACTCTCATTTATAACCTAACAACAGAATACAAGAGACAAAGGAAAAGAACAATCTATAAAAGTGCTTTCCAGGACAACTATATTATGAAGTGTGACTTCTGTATCTAAATAAAGTAGACTCTGCGTTACATTCTAAGTAGAAAATGTATTATATTTAGATTAGGGCTGGTAAACAAGTAATTAATACAATTTCAAAAATCACAAGGATTGGAACTGAGTATAAAGGGTATCTGAGGTTGACTATCAAGCTTGACAACAGCTTATGCACAGCTGGCTGAAACTTCTGAGATCCTGACTGAGTAGAAATACAGGTGGAAATTTAGGTGGCTAGAGATGGAGAAGTAAAGGTTCCAACCTAGATTGTCTTGGGAATTTTGCTTGTGAATCTGGGCATCAAGTCCTTCCCTGGTCAGTTTGTGCTCCATGCTCTAGTAGCGGTCCCATGAGGAGAGGCTTGTGTGCACTATCTGCCTGGTTCTCAGCCTTGGAGTTTGCTTCTCTAGCTAGACACTCTTTTCTATGGTGCAAGAACATAATTCTTCAATTATGAACACTGACAAGTTACCAAATACTCTGATTTACAAAGAAGCATAAAAATGATATTTGCCCTATAGGTCGTTCATTAAAGCTAAAATTTATTAACACAGGTCTAAATAGACCTGAAATTCTTCATCAAATTTCATTTCATGAGGTGTAGTTGGAGTTAATGGGATATTACAAAAAAAAAAAAACAGAAAAAGAAAAAATAAATAAAAGAAGAGGGCATGGCTTGGGGAGGCAGACATTGTAAATCAGGGTGTTTCTCAAGGAAACCGGAGAAGGAAAATCGCTGGGTAAAAAGATGATCATATTTCATTGTACATATATATATATAATAATATATATATAGTATATATATAATATATTCTCGAAAGAAAGTACATCTTTAAAAGTAAACCTAGCGGATGTGTCATCTGGAATGTGTGCATGACATATTCCAGCTTAGGTTCCTCAAAGGTTCTTGAATATTCCTCTTAATTGTTAATCTTTGAAAAATTCATATGACATAGCAAAGATTCTTTGACTACTTTCTGTACATTATCTTTTCACTGGATAAAATGAGAGACTGTAGGGTTATGGTTCAAGATCACTTAATTCACAATTATAGTTATTCATCTTCACTGTAAATAATAAATATATAAGATATATATATATAGTTTATTTTAGATATATAAAATATATGTTTTAGGGTTAGTTATTTTATTTTCACTATTTATCATTTTTGGTTTCCAACATCTTTTCTTCTTTAAGTATGAGAAAGTCACTAAAGATATATTAACCATTATAGACTGGTCAGGCACTTGTTCACTGTTCTGGAACCCTGTCTATGACATTAATGTTCTCTTAACTGGTCAAGAAAGGGTCTCTTTGATAAAGTTTTTCCTGTAACCAGTTTATTTCTCTGGTGAGGCTATAGGATGTGATAGTTATGAAAGCTACATTGGCACACATCACACACAGAAGTGGTGAAAGTATCAGAAGCCCCTACCTTAGCTGAAGAACTGATCCTGTCTAAATGAAAGTGTTGTTTTTAAGGGAATGATGCTGGATGGATTGTTTAATTAGTGGATATCTCACACCGAGGGACATCTTGGCACACATAATGAATTCAGTTTGCCTTAGCATATATGACTGAATTCATGGAATATAGTGGGGTGAAGGGGGCTATGTGGGGATGCAGATAGGAAAGGGGGCCTGAATATTTATTGTGGTGTATTGTATAATATACACAAAATAATTGAAAAACAAAAAAACGATGAAAATAAATTACACTCCATTTTAGAAATATTTCATGGTCCTTCATTTTGTCCAGAAGTATCTCAGTACACGTGTTTGCCTCCTCTGAGATATCTAATCTCCTTGACTGCACTCTGAGGCTACTCTTTCGTATCCTTCCCCCAGGCACGCCCATCTTTCTGACCAGTATCCTGATCAACTACAGGGAATCTTTCTGCTGCCCTGTATCATTCTACGAAGCAGGGGGCAATGTGCAGCATAAGAATTTATAAATGCCAGAGAGTGTATTAGCCAAAGGCCTAACCAATAAAGCAAATACGGGTCTCCCTTAGTCAAGCAAGACTCCACCGTCAGCAGACTCACCTGCCTGGAAAACCCCACCATCACACAAATGAAACAACAACCCTGCCCAGAAAAAAAAAAAAAACAAAATACACTAAATCAGAACAAAAAAACTAAAACACAACAACAACAACACAATTACCAAAAAGGAGACGAAAACACACTGTGCAGTGGGGGCCAGCCATGTGTCCTGGTATATCCAAATCTAATTGCCTATTGCCCCCTCTCTCGCTTGGAGGAATAAATACCCAATGGCTGATGCCAAAAGCTTATATCCTTTACAGGTTAGGAGAAATGGTTATAAGCCCACAGTAAGACCCGTCATATTCAACAGGGGGGAAATAGATAATTCAATGGATTAACATATCATCCAAACGTATTTGTCTATACCAAAGTAACCTACCTAAACAATTAGTACTGGCTGGTAAATTTCCGAGTATATCATAACTGCTTGTGCTTCATTTAGGAGGATCGAAATGTTACCCCTGGACAAACTGTCATCCTGTGAAAGGAAACAGCCATAATTGACCAGAGTCCAAGGTCAACAGCTCGAGAGAGTGGACTGTTCTGCTTCATCATCCACGATGTGCGTGCCCCTTTTCCTAAGCCTAGGGAACAACCTGCGGAAGAGGGGACGTGGTAGAATGTAAAGGCTCTGATTGGGGTGAATGGTGAAACTACAGCGATGTAGTCTGGACACTCATTTGATTAACTTGATTGAACAACATGTCACCCCCCACTGGGTGGTGGGGCTGTAGGGGTTTGGACACAACAGCCTGTAGATTGGTTTTGCACGAAGGATGCTTGTACTCATGGATTATCACTTATAGCTAAAAAAGGAAAAAAAAAAAAAACAGAGAAAGATGCAAGACAGTTATGGCAGAATATATGATCTGGGATGGGGTGGGGGTGGGGGGGAAGGGAAAGGGAAAAATGCCTGATCTGAATTGGAAAATGATGTACGAAATGCACAAAGCATCAATAAAAAAAAATAATTCTATGGCTCTAAGCTTAAAGCCATAGGTTGCTAAATAAATCACATTTGTTGCCAAAAATTTGAAAAAAAAAAAGAATTTATAATGCAGTACAATGGATAAGGTGCAGAAAGAGCAAGATTCTACAAATGACCAAAAGATGTAGCAAACTGTAGAAAACACGTTAACAGCCAGTACCCTGTGGATAAAGGGTTTTGGCTGCGTGCATGCATGAATCCATACTGAAGTTTTACAGTGTAAAGTAAAAGACAAATAACCATATGCTTTTACAGTTTCAAAAAAGAGGAGAAACTTTAGTTTTCTTGTGAAAAATCATAATTCTTTGTGGTTCTGTTAGAGTTTAACTGTGTAAGTGGCACAATTATGGGATAGAAATAAAATGAGCTAGCTTCATTTTGTAGTGTTCAGTGGGCCTTCAATTTCATTATGAAGCTTGAAAGAAATGATCTAGAAATCGATGTGGAATTTGAAAGAAGTGAGGGCATAGCATGTGATAATTGTTTTATCTCCTGGAGGAATGCCACACTATACAGAAATACCACCACTCTCATTTCTCTTCCATTAGTCTCCAGTATTATAGGAGGAATTTGTTTTCTTTTTCTTTTCTCTCAAAATGTTACTGGTTTAATTTTGTTCTTTTTCTTTAAGGTCTGGGATGTAAAATGTTTCATTTTATGGGAGAATTGGTCTCTCCTATTCCTTTCAATACTCATTTGAAAGTGTTTCACAAACCAGTTCTTCACAACTTCCTTGACAATGTCTGGTAAATGATCCTGTGACTTCTAGACTCTTCTTTAGTAATCTTCCGTAACCTAGATGAAAAGACTGCTATTAAAATTTGGCTATCAATTTTGATAAACAAACACGTGCATTCTTGCAATCTACGCTGACTAGTTATTCAGTTCCCATCTAATACTAGGCCCCTGGCTACCCTTTGCCCATCCTACTTTCTTTTTTTTAATTTTTTTTTAAATTTATTTCTCTGTGTGTATGAATGTACTGTCTGCATGCAGGTTTGTGCACCCGTGTCATGCAATGCCTCGGAGGTCAGAAGAGGGTGTCGGATTCTCCTGGAACTGGAGTTCTCCTGGAACTGGAGTTACAGACGGTTCTCGGCCGCCATGTGGGCGCTGGGGATCGAACCTGGGGCCTCTGTAAGAGTGGTCGGCACTCTTAACTGCTAGGCCATCTCTCCAGCCCCTGCCCATCCTACTTTCTGTCACTTAGCTCCACCCATCTTCTGGCAGAAGAGTGAGTTTTCAGATGACTTTTCACTTCAATGTCTCTAAAACTCATAAGCATCTTAAACAACATAACAAGCCCCAAAACTATGTCTCTTATTTTCCCATTCTCTGTTCATTGCATGGCTGTCATTGGCCAAGTCTGAACTCTAACTTTTAAAATCCTAGCTATCCAACAAAGCAAAGGGATTGTAAGAAATGTATTTCTTCATTGATCAGCTATACCAGTTTATTTATTTATTTATTTATTTATTTATTTATTTATTTATTTATTTATTTATTGGCTTTTTGAAACAGTTTCCCTGTATCTCCAACTGTCCTGGAACTTACTATGTAGACCAGGCTCTCCTTGGACTCTCAAAGATCCGCTGGCCTCTGCCTCCAGGGTGCTGGAATTAAAGACATGTGCCACCATATGCAGCACTTTTTTAATATGAATTTTAATCTTGATAAAATGACTAAATCCTGTTGCTGTGGCATGAGGATGAAGGAGAATTATCCTTCTTTACTAGCTGGGGCATTAATTCCAAACATACTGACCTTTTCCCTGGCAGAAGGGCCTCAACTGAACCATACTCAGCAGTGTGAATTTTTACTGTGGATTGGATGGCAGAATTTCTTACTTTGTGTTACTTGATATACTACACATGGTCTCCAGGTTTTGGAAACCTCCTGTCTAATTTACTTATACCAATATAAATAAGGAAGAGACATCTTAAATTAAATAGTGTGAACCAGTGTAAAATTGTCATATATAAGACTAAATGGATTGATAAGGAGAAACTTATCTGTATTGATGAAGAATTTATCTTAATTCTGCTGTTTAATTATTTTAGAAATTACAAGTTAACATTGCAGGGGCTGAAGAGAAGGCTCAGCTAGCAACCATCTGTAACTCCAGTTGCAGGTGAATTCAACACACTCTTCTGACCGCTGCGTCAATGCTTGGCAGAGATGTACTCACATAACTGCAGACACTACACTCATATACCTAAAATAATGAATAAAACATTTTAAAAAGAAGTTAATCTTGCTAAGTCTTAATACATCCAGATGTAAATCTGAAAAAGTATCATTTACTTTTTTCAAATACATGTTGTGTATATGTGTTTTCTGTATATGTATGTGCATGTGTGTATGAGTGATGATGTGTGCATACGTTGATGCACCTGTAATGGTGAGGAAAGGTCAGTTGTTGGTCTTTGTCTTCCACCACATTACACACATCTTCTCCAGAGGGTCAACTCTTCATGCCCCAAGCTAACTGTTCTGAGAGTTTCCAGTTGTTCTTCCTATCATCTCACTGTAGGAGTATTGGGACTACCAATGTGTGCTATCACATGCACTGTTATGTTGTTTTGGGCACCAGAAAGCAGATAGAATCTCATGCTTTCATAACAAGTGAAGACCGTACAATCCCCCTAGCTCTAAAATATGGTTTTCATATATGGTTGCTTATGTGTTTTGATGGTTCTGAAAAATATTGGTATTTTTTTGTTCTTTTATATATTCCAGCTCAAATTCCTTAATACAATTTAGGAAGTATGAAATGAAACTATTATATTGAGCATAATGCTACACATATCTCCTGCAAATGACACTGATTATTTTTATTACAAGAAGCAGAAAGCAGAAACATGCATATAAAATTATGGACAAGAAATAACGTGAAATATCAGACAATGTCCTCTCATTCCATATGGCATATGAAATTCTACAAAAGCTTATTATGTTAAAAATGTACGCCTTTAATCCTAGCACTTGGGAGGCAGAGGCAGGTGGATCTTTGTGAGTTCAAGGCCTGCCTGGTCTACAATGTGAGTTCCAGGACAGCTGGGGCTACAAGGAGACCCTGTCTCGAAAACACCAATAAAAAAAATGTATGTCTCTTCTCTTCGAGGGTATGGAGATGTTTTCAGATGAAGTTTACTTCACCCTTTTCCATTCAACGTATATATTTGAGATGTTGATTCAAATTAGGCACTCTGGGTTCTAGATATATGACTACATTAAGGAGAGTCCTCTGAGAAGAATGTAAATTATAGGGAGGGAAAAAGTGACACACCTATTGTGGTGGTTTGAATGAGTGTTCCCCATAGGCTGTAAGTATTCAGACATTTGTCTCCAGTTGGTGGCACTGTTTTTGGAGGTCTTAGAAGGTGTGGCCGTGCTGGAGGAAGTGGGTTGTTGGGGGCAGGCTTAGTGAGTTTTAACAAGCTTCCTGGTCTACAGTTGCTCTCTCTGCTTCCTGTGCTCTTTGCGAGATGTGACCCTCGGCATGCTGCTCCATGCCTCCCGCCACAATGGACTCTAATTCCCTGGAACCGTCAATCGTAAACTCAAATAAACTCTTCCTTTTATAAGTTCCTTGGTCATGGTGCTTTATCACAGCAACAGAAAAGTGACTAATACACCTATGCAAGGAGAAGAAACAAGTTAGTTCTAGGGAGTAAGAGGATATTATACATGGTTGAGGGATGTGATGTTTACCCTCCAGGATACACTGAGTGAGAGGGAAACTAGGCTAATGAGCTCCTAACATTGTTGTGGTTAGAATCTCTGTCCAGAAGAGGGAAAGCCTGATAATCTTATTTCTACCCATCCACTCCTTGTTTTACATGATTATTTGAGTCAGTCTTCATGAAGAAGACCAGATTACCTTTATTCTGATCAGCTCCAGTTCACAAAGGACACAGACATTTTTACACATAAGCATGGTAGTATAAACTGACCACTTTTGATTTACTCTCAAGACAGCTTGCTTATAAAATGGCCAGGACCCACTGTTACTTCTCTGTCTGGATTCATATCAACTTGTCATTCTAAAAGAAAAAGATCGTCCTACTAGGGGACAGGTAGTCCATAAGAACTGTTTCTTTGGGGTTCAGAAATAGCTCAGTGGATAAGAACACTGTGTTTTGTGAAGACCCATGTTCAATTTCAAGCATCCATATGGCAGCCAACAACCATTGTGACTCAATTTCCACTAGGTATGATGCCCTCTTCTGACCTCTGCTGGCATTTTACACCACTTACATGCATGCAGCCAATACACTCATACACATAAAATAAAAATAAGAAATAACTGGTTGTGCTACCATTCTTTCTAAGGGAGAGGAGGTTAATTGTAACATATTGGAGACAAGTTGACTGCAAAGAACATTGTCAAAACAATGGAGGTTGTAGGAGTGAGCACCAAAAGCAGATTCATCATCATATAATAACAGAGATTGAAGTTGAAAGACAAAAAGGTTAATAAATGGAGTTATATTTGACAGGATTAACACAGGGAAAATGAGACAAAAATGTCTTGGTTTAAAGAACAAAACACAGGAAGCAATGCAATGGATTAAGTAGATATAAGTAGGCTAATTTAATGAAGTATTATCATGTTCTTCTTTTGGCAGCATGTTCAGAGGACATGAAGTTATAGAAAGTAATGTTTGCAAAATGTTTTATTGAGCTTACAATGTGATAAATATGATTTTTATGTGTATGAATGTACTGTCTGCATGTAGGTTGGTGCACCCGTGTCCTGCAATGCCATGGAGGTCAGAAGAAGGTGTCAGATTCCCCTAGAACTGGATTTAAAGATGATTCTTAGCTGCCATGTGGGTGCTGGTAATCGAACCTGGGTCTTCTGCAAGAGGAATCAGTGCTCTTAACTGCTGAACCCTCTCTCCAGCCCTGTGATAAACATAATTTATGTGACAGAAACCAAAATGGGAAATGAGTGCAACAGTTGTCGTGAAGTAGCGTTTCTCCATCATACGGAATTGGGTATGAAAATTGGAGGATGGGTAAAAGTAGAATAAGATACATTACATGCCATAAAGATAGAGAAGCCTGCAAAGAATAAGGATTGGAAAAGGTAAAGCTTTAATTTCCAGATGTTACATTTATGAAAAATTTATTTGACATTCATTTAAAAAATAGTAAGTCTGGGCTGGAGAGATGGCCTAGTGGTTAAGAGCGCCGACCGCTCTTACAGAGGACCCGGGTTCGATCCCCAGCACCCACATGGCGGATGAGAACCGTCTGAAGCTCCAATTCCAGGAGAACTCCAGTTCCAGGGGAATCCGACGCCCTCTTCTGACCTCCGTGGCATTGCACGACACGGGTGCACAGACCTACATGCAGACAGTACACTCATACACAAAGAAAAATAAATTAAATAAAAAAAAAATAGTAAGTCTAATTAATGAGCCTCGTGAAACATCACAATACAGGAGCAATAAGAAAAAAATAAACAAATTAAATTTATATGGGCTAGCAATGGAAAAATGCATAAACAGTCTTAGGAAAACATATCTCTTTTAAATAAATACAATAGGAACAACATACTTTGGATGCCAGTTCACAAAAATAATGGAAGATTTATAAATTAAAAACACTAAAATGCTCTTGAAAGAAATGAAGAGGGTAGCAGGTCTAAAAAAAGGCAGTTGTCTCATGTTTGTTTCTGGAACATTCTCATAGTTAGCTTCTACTGCTCTGATTAAAACAAACACTGACCAAAACCAACTTGGAGAGGAAAGGGTTTACTTTATCTTACATGTCCCACGTTAACGTTCATCACTGAGGGAGGACAAGATAGGAACTCAGCACAGGGATACAGAGGTAAGATATGAAGCAGAGACCATGGAATAATGGAGCTTGCTGGCTTGCTCTCTTGGTCTGAGCTCAGCATGCATTCTAATACAGTGCATGGCCACCTGCCCAGGGATGGCACCATCCATAGTGTGATGACCCTCTCAAGTTCACAGTCAAGAAAATGCTTAATAGTTATTGACACAGCCCAATCCCATGAAAGCATTTCCCAATTGAAGTTTCCTTTTCCCAGTTGTGTCAAGTTCACAACTGAAGCTATTAGGCACAAACATGAATGTGAACTCCAATAACTCCAGTACTTCCCAACTGCACAGAGTCCCTACGAAAGCACAGTTCTTTTGTTATTTGAAAGTAATTGACAAATCTACCGCAAACTAGTATGGAATTTCCGGGTTGATAGTCTAAAAATGCTTTGAAGAGTAAAATATTGAAAATAAATCCTTACTTCCTTATGAAAATTTCAATGAAAAGATATCAAATGTAAGGCAAGCTAACACATAAGAAAAAAAAAAAAAAAAAAACACAGGGTAAACCATGTTGTAAACAAAAATAAAAATGCATATACAGCTCATTAAATATTCATTTGAGATTATTTAAGAACAACTTTGAGACTATTTAAGGATAATTTAGTAACAGGAAAAAATATTTTTTTGTGCCTGGAGAGTTTGTTCAGGATTTCAGAGTACTTGGTGTTCTTGCAGAAGACTTGGCTTCATATCTCAACACCCACATAGTGCCTAACAGCCACCTATAATGTCAGATCAGGTAATCTGACTTCCTCTTCTGTCCTCTGTGAGCACTGAACAACAGAAGTGTACCTACCATTGTGCAGGCATAGATAGCACTCATACACATAAAATAAGTAAAATAAAATAAACACTAAATAAAGAAAATATAGCTTCAACAATAACTTATACATACAAGCTTATGGACATATGTAAAATATGAGGCTGGATTCTAGAGTTAAATCAGGCATGACCATTTGTCCATTGTGGGACATATTTGAAAATATATGGATAAGAATCCTTGGAATTTGTACTGAAAACAATAACATAATAATCAGACAACACTTAAAACAATAGTATACAGTTTCAAAAATGTTTCTGAGAAAAGACTTATTTCTAGAATATATAAATATTTCTTGTAACTCAATAAGAAAAGGAGAAAATTCCCAATCAAAAGAACCTATATTTGAACAGATATTTCTGTAATAATGTATAAGGATTCTATAGAACAAAAAAAACAGATAAACAATATGAAGTATAACCACTTATCAATAAAATGTAAATAAAATCATAACATACTACTTTATTATATACTGCATTAACTATTTTGAAAATAAATCACAGTAACGAGTACTGAAGGGATATGGAAACTTCAGAGCCTTATGCACTTTTGGTAACAGAGCAGAAAGTGGGCTTAACTTTGGAAATTTTTAGCAGTTCCTGAAAAATTACAGGACATATGTGTGATGGTACAAATCAGAAATTCATGTCCTAAGACAAGTTATCAACAGTTACTGAAAACATTTATAAATGACATTTACAAGATAGTCCTCATTGTAGCATTATTCATGAATCCAAATATTGGAAACTGTGAAATGTTTATCTATTGGTGATAAAGCATATGCACACACAATAGTATATTTATAGGAAGAAATGATACTATGCTAAGCTATGCTACAATATTCATGAACTTCAAAACATGATCAATGAAAGAAGTAAATAAATAATATCACATAGTGTATAGTTTAGTTGACATACATTGATGAGAACTGGCAAGTAGGAGATGAAGTTAATTTAGTAGCTGTCTATGACTAGGTCATTTGAAATGAAACAGAAGTGAGTATTAGTTAGTTTACATGGTTCCATTCTGACATGATGAAGATGAAACTGTCCTAAAATTGACTGCTTGAGAATGGATGAAGTACAAAGTGCATGGCCTTGCACCCATACATAAAGGCATGAGTAGAGACAATACACAGTAGAGGAGCACACAAAAATTTTAATGTGCAATCAGTATCATAAACTATTACAGCTCGCATTAAACAGTTATAATGAAAATCATGAGAAATAGGCAAATATCAATACTTACTCCGTTTAAAAAATACAGCAGAATCCTTGTCCAGTTATCTGTTTGGGCATACAGAAATATTTACAGCTTCCATGCCTAAGGAAGGTCATTGACAGTAATGGAAGATTCAAGGGTATGATAAACAAGTGATTCACATTAAAGTAGGCTTAGCAGAGGGGCAAAGGGTATACAAATATTTACCAGTCCTTGGTGGACAAGTGGATATAAGTCTTGACAGTGAGCGGGACTACCTGGACAAATTAGAATGCAGTAAAAAGATAAGCAGTTACAAGCTTAAGTTTCATAGTAGTTCATAATTATGCCAAATTAAAGCAGAAGAAACAGGGATAGCCAGTCCTGAAAGTACAACAACCATAATTAAAACTGGAATTTCATGGTCCATAACTCAAAGAGATGAATTTAAGGACAGAATGCATTTAATTGCGACTTTACTAAAGGAAGATAGCAAACCCTAAGTATCTCATTAACTAATGGAAAGCTTAAAGATGAAAGAGTTGGTTAAGCATGGTTAGAAGTCAGAGCATGACAACTATGAGTACATAAAATATAACTATAATATCAGAGCATTCTGCATATGATTTTAGAAATCATAAGTAAATCTGAGGGCTGGAGAGATGGCTCACCGGTTAAGAGCACTGACTGTTCTTGCAGAGGACCCGGGTTTGAGTCCCAGCCCTCTTCTGACCTCTGCAGCACTGCATGACATGGGTGCACCTACCTACATGTAGGCAGTACACACATACATATAAGAAGTAAATAATAATAATAATAATAATAATAATAATTAAAAAAAGAAATCAGAAGTAAATCTGTGCTGAAAGACAAACTCAAGGACTTCAGCTTTGTCTTATTTCAGAAACAAGATGCCTATACCTTTGTTTCTTTTCCTTTTGCAGTAATAGAAAAAAAGGGAATTTAAGAAAGAAAGTTTGTGTAGTTCCAGAGTGTGGTACATATGCTACTAGAAGAAAACAGGAATCATGCATCTTACTCAACTGCAAAACCTGTGAACTCAAATAACTGGCCTTAGATAAGGCCACTGATACAATGGTAGCGTAGATATTATGGAGAGTAACCAAACTATATCTGATTTTATTGTGCACTTCACAAGATTGAACACAAACCTGGCATTATCCTTGGCAGGAACCTGTAGCTAACCAGGTCATGGACCATAGGAAAAATCTACTACTAATATTTGGTGAATGTATATGTTACCTCTGGAGGTTTGAATAAGAATGTCTCCCATAAGTTTTAAGTATTTAGACATAATTGGTGGCAATGTTTTGGGATTTCTTAAAAGGTGTCAACTTGCTGGAGGAAGCACAACATTGTGGGCAGGCTCAGAGTTCTAAAACCTAGTCAGATTTCCACTAGTCTTCTTCTGCTTCCTGTGCCTGCTTAAAGACATGAACGTTTCTCCTGTACTGGCCACCTCTTGCCATTATGCATCCCTAATGCCCTGAGAGACTGATTCTTCTAGAACCACAAGCTCAAATAAATTCTTCCTTTCATAAGCTCTCTTGGTTACAGTGTTTTTATCACAGCAACAGAAAAGTAAATAATATGATAGTATAATATCATCCGTAAGTCATATATATATCTTTATCATATCTTCCTCTTAATTAAACATTATCCCTGTAGTGCTTTCTCTTGTGTGGCAAAATATCCTGGCATTAGGCTCAGAGAACAAAATCTTCCTTGGAGTCAAGATGTAGTTATTCTGTATCCATTATGAAGCTAACAACATCATAGACACTGGAAGTTCACTTATAGACCCCCATTTCTAGCTCTTTTAATACTGACAACATGCTGGGTTTGTTAGGTTATATGTACATTTACTTTGTTTTGATNAAATTATTTAAATATCTTTATTTTTCTAATATTAAGATGTCTTTAGTCATAATTGATTAATAATAGAAAACCAAACATATCTATAACATAAAATAATAACCATATAATTACAGGTAGTCTAACTTAAAGTCTGGATATTATTAACTCAGCGTAAATGATTATGTAATATAATTGAGAATATATCACAGATGTGACAATTTTGATTGCTCTCCATCCGTTTCGAGTCTTCTCAAAATTCTTCCTTACATGTATAAATTTCAGAATACTTTTTCTTTATCTAGGAAACCCAGAGTTGCTCATCCAGTGGACCAGAAGCAAAGCCAATTGCAAGCTAGCCTCTCCAGATGCTCAGGGTGGACTTTGTAAACGATGTTCTCCCCTGTATTTCACTCTCTTTTTTAAGTGAGCTCACCATTTTTTTCCATATTGCTTCACAGATTACTTGGGTTAAAAGAAAATGTCATCTATGATTTTGAAAAAAATAATTTAATATTAGAAAATAATCACATAATAATTTGAAGAATCAGGGCTGGAGAGATGGTCTAACGGTTAAAAGCGCCGCCTGCTCTTGGGTTCTTGCAGAGCGACCTGGGTTCGAATCTCCAGCACCCAACATATCGGCCAAAAACCGTCTAAACTCCAATTCCGGAGAGCTCCAGTTCCAGGGGGAATCCCGACACGCCGCAGTCTGACCTCCGCGGCATTGCACAGCACGGGGTGCATCAAACTTGCATGAAGAACGGTAAATCAGAATCACATAAGAGAAATAAAAATAAAATAATTATAAAATTAAAAAATTGAAGAATCACACATGCCATTTTTGATACTTCTAGTCTAAAATGGACACTTAATTGAATGAATTGGCTAAGTGACTAAGGTAAAAAGGTAATGGACTGCTAAAATATCCATAAATGTGGTTATTACTTGATTATTTTCTGGCCACATTTAATTACTTCAATTCCATATATATATATATATAATATATATATATATATATATTATAATTATTTGCAATTAAAATAAAATGGTCCTCTTTATCTTTTGGATTTTCCTGCTATCTCTGTTCCCAAATAGACATCAACTTTTCACCATTAGTAGTAAACATGGATCTTATCATGTATAGAACACAATTTTACCATCCCCTGCTGACCAATAACTGTACATTTAACTAAAATTCTATTAAAAGCATACATTTAAAATTTTATTAAGCACTTTACATTTCAGACAAAAGTTTTAATATCAATTGAAGACCTCCTCCTCTTTCCACGACCCTGGAACCTCCAAGGGATGCATGCATTTAAAATGTTTAAAGAAAGTCATTCGTGATTGCAGCAGATGCCTAGGAGTTAGGGAATTTTTTTTTAAAGAAAGTCGCTGGTGTTTATTTCAAATAATGTTTTTTACTGAAATTAAAATAAATTCGAGTTTCTGGGGATTATGTATCTTTTTTTAAGATTCATAGAATTTGTATTTAGGAGGGGAAGAAAGTACATACATTCTTGAGTTTGGTTGTTAGCTGGAGCTTTTAATAGATGAACAATCCCTTCAACCCAAAAAAGTACACACATGCTTAAAAAAATACCGTGAATGCAAACATTGTCTTCATGTGCCTCTTGAATCAAGGTTGAGGATGCTGAGCTGGTAGGGCCCAGAATGTAGCTTCCGTTTTCATGGGATTTATTACCCATGCTTTATGCAGGCATGTCTCTAGTAATAGATCCTGAGTGTAAAGGAAACAAACAGGTAGTCTTCGTTTTTCCAAAGGCATTTACAGAGTCCCATATGACTAAGTATGTAGAAATGAGGGCTCTGGGAAGGGGGGATGGCTCTGTAGGCGTAGTTCTTTTTTCAGTTTTATTTTTTTTATTCTTTTTTAGCTGCATTCTCTTCCATTTATTTGTGTATTTGCTTATTTTATTATTTATTTTTTTAATTTTTTATTTTTTATTTAAGAGAGTCTACAATATAATGATACAGTTGTTTGCAGATAACTTGATGTTACTCAGTATGTCATACAATTAGGTAATTGGTGCATTTGCAAGTATCTATGTACCATCCAAACATCTGTGTCTTATGCTCACAGCTTAGCTTGACATAATAATTGGTGCTGCTTAAATGCCTGTACATCCGATAGCTTGTGCTTTGTTAGTATGACTAAAAAGGGTATCACTGGGAAAGCTGTCAAACCATGAAGGGAAAAAACCTGAACAACTGGAGTCCAAATGACAACTCCAAAGAAATTAGACAGTTTTTATTTTTTATTGATGTTTTTGTGTATTTCATACATAATTTTTTCAATTCAGTTCAGGCATATTTCCTTTCCCTTCCCCCACCACCCCCACCTCAATCCCAGATCAGGCATTCTGCCATAACCGTCCTGTATCTTTCTCTCAGTCTTCCCATACACAGTAATTACAGATTCTGAATGCAATTGGTTGGGTGGATTCTAGAGCCCATAGAGAGATTAACACTACACCAACTAGTTGTCTATCAGATAAACAGAAACAACAATAATTTCATTCAGCTTGCCCTTTATCTGTGGACTTTGGTATTAGCATCCACAAATGAGGGAAACCATGCTCCGTTTTGTCTTTCTGGGACTGTGTACTTCACTGAGCATAATGTTTCCAGCTCCATCTATTTACCTGCAAAGTTCATAATGCCATCTTTCTTTACCACTTAAATAGTATTTGTACCACATTTTTGTCATCCATTCATCTGTTGAGGGGCATTTGGTTGGTTCCAGCTCTTCCTATTGTGAAGAGAGTTGCAATAATCATGGATGTGCATGTATCTTTGAGTAGGATGAGTTCTTTGGGTTATATACCAGGAGTGGTATGACTGGATCAGGTAGTAGGCTCAGGAGTGGAATCTCCCTTTAAACTCATCATGTCATTTTGAAAGTCCTATTTTAATCTCTAGCTCTTATTCTTAATGCATATACATATGCATATATATGCATATATATATATATATATATATATAATATATATTATATATAATATATACTCATTCAGGGAATTTGGAGAAGAGAGAAGTTGATCTTTGATCTCCCCTCATCTCCAGTCCTTTTACATATTTCAATGTTTTGTTTCAACACTGATATTTAAGAATATGTTGTTGTATTATAAACAAGATGTGGAAACAGGAATTCAGTATAGCCACTCTGTGTTTTGAGTTCCTGTTAATAAAAGGGAATATAAAGTATTATCATCATAGTCCAATGCTATGCCACTTAATCCCAAAATAGGGAATATAAGAAATTTAAGCTAAGAAATAATTTTTTTCAGGTATTGAATTATTATAGTAGAATGAAAGTATAAACATGAAGGAATATGTGCCTAAGATTTTGCAAGTAAGAGGTCATAGTAAAATAAAATGTCAATCTAAGTCTAATATATATATATATATGCATATATATGCATATGTATATGCATAAAGAATAAGAGCTAGAGATTAAAATAGGACTTTCAAAATGACATGATGAGTTTAAAGGGAGATTCCACTCCTGAGCCTACTACCTGATCCAGTCATACCACTCCTGGTATATATCCCAAAGACTCATCCTACTCCAATGATACATGCACATCCATGATTATTGCAGCTCTCTTCACAATAGGGAAGAGCTGGAACCAACCCAAATGCCCCTCAACAGATGAATGGATGACAAAAATGTGGTACAAATACTATTGAGTGGTAAAGAAAGATGGCATTATGAACTTTGCAGGTAAATAGATGGAGCTGGAAGCCATTATGCTCAGTGAAGTAACACAGTCCCAGAAAGACAAACGGAGCATGGTTTCCCTCATTTGTGGATGCTAATACCAAAGTCCACAGATAAAGGGCAAGCTGAATGAAATTATTGTTGTTTCTGTTTATCTGATAGCAACTATGTTGGTGTAGTGTTAATCTCTCTATGGGCTCTAGAATCCACCCACCAATTGCATTCAGAATCTGTAATTACTGTGTATGGGAAGACTGAGAGAAAGATACAGGACGGTTATGGCAGAATGCCTGATCTGGGATGAGGTGGGGTGGGGTGGGGGAAGGGAAAGGAAAATATGCCTGAACTGAATTGAAAAATTATGTATGAAATACACAAAACATCAATAAAAAATAAAACTGTCTAATTTCTTTGGAGTTGTCATTTTGGACTCCAGTCTGTTCAGGTTGTTTCCCTTCATGGATTGACAGCTTTCCCAGTGATACCCTTTTTAGTCATACTAACAAAGCACAAGCTATCGGATGTACAGGCATTTAAGCAGCACCAATTATTATGTCAAGCTAAGCTGTGAGCATAGACACAGATGCTTGGATGGTACATAGATACTTGCAAAATGCACCAATTACCTAATTGTATGACATACTGAGTAACATCAATGTTATCTGCAAACAACTGTATCATTATATTGTAGACTCTCTTAAAAATAAAAAATAAAAAAATTAAAAAAAATAAATAATAAATAAGCAAATACACAAATAAATGGAAGAGAATGCAGCTAAAAAAGAATAAAAAAAATAAAACTGAAAAAAGAACTACGCCTACAGAGCCATCCCCCCTTCCCAGAGCCCTCATTTCTACATACTTAGTCATATGGGACTCTGTAAATGCCTTTGGAAAAACGAAGACTACCTGTTTGTTTCCTTTACACTCAGGATCTGTTACTAGAGACATGTGTGCATAAAGCATGAGTAATAAAGCCCATGAAAACAGGAAGCTACATTTTGGGCCCTACCAGCTCAGCATCCTCAACCTTGATTCAAGAGGCACATGAAGACAATGTTTGCATTCACGGTATTTTTTTAAGCATGTGTGTACTTTTTTGGGTTGAAGGGATTGTTCATCTATTAAAAGCTCCAGCTAACAACCAAAACTCAAGAATGTATGTACTTTCTTCCCCTCCTAAATAAAATTCTATGAATCTTAAAAAAAGATACATAATCCCCAGAAACTCGAATTTATTTTAATTTCAGTAAAAAACATTATTTGAAATAAACACCAGCGACTTTCTTTAAAAAAAAATTCCTAACTCCTAGGCATCTGCTGCAATCACGAATGACTTTCTTTAAACATTTTAAATGCATGCATCCCTTGGAGGTTCCAGGGTCGTGGAAAGAGGAGGAGGTCTAAATTTGATTAAAAACTTTTGTCTGAAATGTAAAAGTGCTTAATAAAATTTTAAATGTATGCTTTTAATAGAATTTTAGTTAAATGTACAGTTATTGGTCAGCAGGGAAAATGTGTCAATTTACTTTGTAATATGTTGGAAATTTACCAGGTTCTATACATGATAAGATCCATGTTTACTACTAATGTGAAAAGGTTGATGTCTATTTGGGAACAGAGATAGCAGGAAAATCCAAAGATAAAGAGGACCATTTTATTTTTAATTGCAAATAATTATACATATATATATATATATATATATATATATATATATATATNAAATTATTTAAATATCTTTATTTTTCTAATATTAAGATGTCTTTAGTCATAATTGATTAATAATAGAAAACCAAACATATCTATAACATAAAATAATAACCATATAATTACAGGTAGTCTAACTTAAAGTCTGGATATTATTAACTCAGCGTAAATGATTATGTAATATAATTGAGAATATATCACAGATGTGACAATTTTGATTGCTCTCCATCCGTTTCGAGTCTTCTCAAAATTCTTCCTTACATGTATAAATTTCAGAATACTTTTTCTTTATCTAGGAAACCCAGAGTTGCTCATCCAGTGGACCAGAAGCAAAGCCAATTGCAAGCTAGCCTCTCCAGATGCTCAGGGTGGACTTTGTAAACGATGTTCTCCCCTGTATTTCACTCTCTTTTTTAAGTGAGCTCACCATTTTTTTCCATATTGCTTCACAGATTACTTGGGTTAAAAGAAAATGTCATCTATGATTTTGAAAAAAATAATTTAATATTAGAAAATAATCACATAATAATTTGAAGAATCAGGGCTGGAGAGATGGTCTAACGGTTAAAAGCGCCGCCTGCTCTTGGGTTCTTGCAGAGCGACCTGGGTTCGAATCTCCAGCACCCAACATATCGGCCAATAAAACCGTCTGAAACTCCAATTCCGGAGACTCCAAGTTCCAGGGGGAATCCCGACACCCCAGTTCTGACCTCCGCGGCATTGACGACAGCACGGGTGCATCAAACTTGCATGCAGACGGTAAATTCAAATACACATAAGAAAATAAAAATAGAAAAATTAAAAAAAAAACAAAAATCATCACAGGTGCCATTTTTGATACTTCTAGTCTAAAATGGACACTTAATTGAATGAATTGGCTAAGTGACTAAGGTAAAAAGGTAATGGACTGCTAAAATATCCATTAAATGTGGTTATTACTTGATTATTTTCTGGCCACATTTATTCTCAATTCCGTCAGAAGAGGGTGTCGGATTCCCCTGGAACTGGAGCTCTCCTGGAATTGGAGTTTCAGACGGTTTTTGGCCGATATGTGGGTCCTGGAGATCGAACCCAGGTCCTCTGCAAGAGCGGTCGGCGCTTTTAACCACTAGGCCATCTCTCCAGCCCTGATTCTTCAAATTATTATGTGATTATTTCTAATATTAATTATTTTTTTCAAAATCATAGATGACATTTTCTTTTAACCCAAGTAATCTGTGAAGCAATATGGAAAAAAATGGTGAGCTCACTTAAAAAAGAGAGTGAAATACAGGGGAGAACATCGTTTACAAAGTCCACCCTGAGCATCTGGAGAGGCTAGCTTGCAATTGGCTTTGCTTCTGGTCCACTGGATGAGCAACTCTGGGTTTCCTAGATAAAGAAAAAGTATTCTGAAGAATACATGTAAGGAAAGAATTTGAGGAAGCTACTTGAAAACAGGAGAGAGCAATCAAATGTCACATTGTGGAGTATATCTCAATTATTTTACATAATTTTAGCGAGTTTTATTCCAGGCACTTTAGTTGCTACCTGTATTTTGGTTTTTGTTTGTTTGTTTGTTTTCTATTTTTATTCATTGGCTAAAGCATCTATAATATAGAAAATAAGTATTTAAATAATTTATGAGTATTCATTTATTATGTAAGAATGATTGGAGCATAAAACACTTATATCAGGACAAAAAACATACATGACATTTAAATATCCAAGATTGTGTAGTACACAATGGTGATACTAACAGAGTGTACTAAGAAATTTTTTATAAAATAATGATTAAAAAGTGTGAATTTCTAGTAAGTCATTTGACTTTTATTTTCATCGTTTGTTATTTTATCCCAAATCTTACATCATTCCATTAAGAATGTGTGACTGGGATGGAGATATAAAAATGTAAAGGTCTGGGCTGGAGAAATGGCCTAGCGGTTAAGATCGCCCCCAGGTTCGATCCCCAGCAACCACATGGAGGCTGAGAACTGTCTGAAACTCCAATTCCAGGAGAACTCCAGTTCCAGGGGAATCCGATGCCGTCTTCTGACCTCCGCTGCATTGCACGACTCGGGTGCACAGACCTGCATGCAGACAGTACATTGATACATGTAGAGAAATAAATAAAATTAAAAAAAATTTAAATGTAAAGGTCTATAAATGAAAAGGAAAAGCTATTGATGGAAGTATTTGGAAAATTGTTTAGATGTTATGACTTAATAGAGTTTATAATTTAATTTATTAAGTTTCATTATCTGATTCTTCTCATGGCTAATACAGTCATAGTAAGTAGTACCTATGCCATGAACAAACTTTAGGTTTTACCACAGATTACATAATTAAAAAATCAAAATTTACACAAATTTTGACAATTATTTAAAAGTTTCACATTTGAAATTTACTATTTAACAGTTGTCATGCTAAATAATTTTATAGTATTCAATTTTTATTGAGTTTCTTATTCGTTATGCATGTTGAAATAAAAATTTCTCACTGGCCCTTGTTGATGATAATGTCTTTCTGCCAATGTATATTTTCAGCATTGTTCTCAGAATCACGTAGCTGTAGTTTCCTGTAGTGATATCTGAGTCCTCTGTTTTTTTCCATTGTTATATTTGTCTGTTTTTGTGCCAGCACATGATATAATTCTTACTATGTCTCTGTATTATAATTTAAATAAAATATGGTAATACCTCCAGCAATACCTGAAGTGGTTTTTTTTTTTTTTTGTTTTGTTTTTGGTTTTTTTTTTTTTTTTCTTCTATATTCCATATTAGAATGCTATCCCTAACTGTGCTGGACAGGTTTAATTGTGAAACTGGGACACATATGTAGAGGGAGCCTCAATTGGAGAATTGCTTCCATTGGACTGGCCTGTGGCATGTTTGTAGGATAGTTTCTTGATTGATGAATGATGTGAGAGGACTCATCAAATTGTAGGTGGTGCCACTCTTGGCCAGATTCTTGTGTAATGTGTAACAAAGCAGGAGGGGCATGGATCAGGGTAGTTCCTGTGCCTGTGCTTCAGCTCCTGCCTCCAGGTTCCTGCCTGAGTTCCCATCTTGAGCTCCCTCAGTGATGAACCTGGAAGATAAAATATATTAAACCCTTTTCTCTCAAAACTGGTATTGGTCAGAGTGTTTTGTTACAACAACTGAAAGCAAACTAGAACACTTACCTACTCAATTTAAATATCATAATTTTAAAGGAATCTTTGTTTTAAACTAAAAACGGGGGCTGGAGGGATGGCCTAGCAGTTAAGAGTGCCAACTGCTCTTGCAGAGGACCCGGGTTCTATCCCCAGCACCCACATGGCGGCTGAGAACCATCTGTAACTCCAATTCCAGGAGAACTCCAGTTCCAGGGGAATCCCAGACCCTCTTCTGACCTCCGCGGCATTGCACGACACGGGTGCACAAACCTACATGCAGACAGTACATTCATACACATAAATAAATAAAATAAAATAAAAATAAATAAAATAAAAAAATCCTTAATAATAGTCCTGTTGCAGAATCATTCTATTTTGCCATCTTCTTAGTATTTCTTACTCTCTGACATTTATTTTCTGTGAATTTTATAATTGGTGGTGGCAATCTCCTTCATTATACTGCAAAGTTTAGCATGACTCTTTTACTATTCATCTTTTAGCTTGTAGAAAAGTATTGGTTATAGTGTACCCAGTATACATTTTTTATTCGATAAAAAATGGGTGGAATGTGTTACTTTCCTACAGTAAAAAGACAATAGGCATAATGCAAAGGGTTTAAAGTTTGGACCTGTAACTTTGTAATCACAAGGTTGGCTATGTGGAACTATGTTAATTGTTAAGGTATCTTCATGTATCTGGGGAATCTCAATTATAACAGTTTCTTTGCTTTTATGGATGGTGTCTAACATTTTAAAATAGCCTTAACAAACAGTGTTCCTATTTTTTTTCAAAAATACTTTTAAATATTGATAACTTTTTTTAACTTTAGAAGAATATTTTTCAGTTACAAAGAAAAGAAGGGGACTGGAGAAATAAGTCAGCAGTTAAGACCAACAGCTGCTCTGCCACATGACTGGGATTTGATTCCCAACACACATAAGGTGGCTAACAACCATCCATAACTCCAGTCCCAGAGGATACAAGGCCTTCTTCTGACTCCATGTCCATTGAATAACATGGATGAAATTACATAGATGTAGGCAATAGATGCATATACAATAAAATAAACAATAATAAATAAAAAGACAAGGAACTGAAATGGCACCCAGTGTGGTAAAGTTAGATTTGGTTTGGTAGCTTACTCTGCTTGAGAGCATCAGTGTTCATAAACAAATGCGAGCCCTAATGAAAAGTAATTCCTTGGATATTGTGATTTACTGGCAAAATTTACTCTAATTCTAAAAAAGGGTTTTGAATGCCATCTAGTAATGAAGTGTGAATAATGAAAGTCTGCCCATTGCTGTCTCCAATGACTGTTGGGTCGCTACGTTTACATATTTATCTTCCTTTGCATTAAACAGTATGTCTAACTGCCTCAGTCCTAATTGAATTATTCAGATTTATATCTGAAATGGAAATTAGTCTTATAGAATCAGGAGAAGAAATTGTATTACGTCCGTTTTAAAATTTATATTATTTTAAAATAAAAATACCAAAAATGTGGTATTTTGGAGACTTACTTTTTACAAAGATATGATCTCCCTGAAGTCTCCAGTTCTCCTGGAAATCTGTGTATAGGAAGATGGCCTCCACCTCATGACCTCATAAAAGTCTGTCTGCTTCTGCCTCTGCCTCCTGAGTGCTATGATTCAAAGCCTACACTGCAATGCCCAGTTCAATACATTTTTAAATGAACCAAGTAATTAAATCTGTGTACTTGATATTATTTAAACTGACCACATTATCAAAACTCTTTCATTCTTTACCTGTATAAGAAGAAATTTCAAATAACTTCATTTTAAATTATTTTGCACTCCATATATTGCTTAGATATAATGAAGATCTAGTTCCTTAGAAACCAAACATTTGTCATAGAAAGACTTCAGGTCTCATGAAAAGTAGAACAATAACCCATTCTCTTCCAGCTTACTGTCATCAACCACCTATATGTCACTGTAGGGACCTATCTGTCCTGCTTATTGTTTCAAATTAAATTTAAGCAGTACCACACCACTTATAAAGCACTGCACGCAATTCTTTTGATTCTAAAACAACAAGTAAAAAAAAAAATGTATCTAAGATGCGTAAAACATTGGTAATTTGTTTACACAGTGGTGCAGGCTGTTCTCCAATCAAATTCCATGTCCCAAAGGAAGGTATCAGTTTTAAATTACACAGCAAGTAGGCAAGAAAAAGGAGGCAAACAATAAAACCCTTCCCAGGAGGGCAGAGGGGAGGGCTGGTGCTCCAGCGATCCCATTTAATAAATAAACACCTTCATTTTTATAAGTTAATTTCACCCCAGGAAACAAGTTTAGTTTTAATTATATTGCCTTATGTCATGTTTTATCAAAGGTACAAGAAGTTCATTGACTTTCCCTTATTAAAGCTTTGGCTGCTGTTTCCAAAAATACTGCGTGTAGATTACGTCTCTGAGGGAACATAGCATGATCTACAATTATTTGAAATTCAATATTTTCATCTTTTCCCATGTACTGGCAATTAGATAGAGGAAAACACCATTTTGAGTTTAATTTTCATTGAAAGGTTATTTGATTTTTTGAATTATATAGAAAGGACTGAGCAGCACACACCGTTAGCATTACTGTCCCAGATATGAAAGCAAGAGCTTTTTTTCATTGGGTTTCAAAGGAGGTGCAAGTTCTAATTTCAGAGTTAATTGATATTATCCATAATATGTGTAGTTCCAAGTATTAAAAGTTTGGTTTTTCTGGAATTTGAGTATATATTTTTGCACAGGTTAATTTTCCTGACAAAACACCTTCAAATTTTGTCAGAGAATATTCCAGGGAAGTTAAATGACCAAATAGAGATACTGAGGAGAATTTTAAAAGAAATTTGAAGATTTGTTTTAAAATGAATTTTGATTTTGCCTGGCAAAGTAGCAAATGCCTTTAATCCCAGAAGAGAAAAACAGATAGCTTTGAGATTGAGGTCAGTCTGAAATTTTGCACAAGCCATGGTGATGCATAATGTGCCCATGTCTCAACATCACCTTCCCAAGTATATCTTCTTTAGTGTTCAAATAATTAGAATGTCCTTGCATCCACTGATATGACCATTTGCACTCCAGTGGACTAATAGGGAGCCTACTCTTCTCCCCTTCCCTGGAGACTGATATAATAGCTACCATTTTATGAGCTTCAATATTTTTTTTTTCATTTGAGCATGGAGCATTTGGCCCTTAGCAAGTCATTCCTTCAGTATAGATGATAGTGTTGGTAGACATACAAATCCATTATTTAAAATAATAAGTGGTGTTTGAGCAATAAACATTGGATTTTCTATCAAAGTACTATTAATAAATAGAAGTGTTATTTATTCTGCTCATCAAATATTTGAATTCATGATTTTAAGATCATATGAATAATTTTAGATAGTGGAAATTTATCTGTGTCTCTGGAAAAATTATCTTATTAGTTTTGAGGTAACTAAATTCTGATTTCAGTTTTAGGCATAACATGCAGAAAGAAGAAAGAAAATACTCTGCATCAAACCTGGGCATAGGAAATCACTCAGCATGTGTGGAATCTGTTTCATATTAACCTAAAGACCAAAGTCATACAGCAAGTATAGGAAGAAGCCTTGGTGGACATCACTGATCTCATTAAAAGGATGGCAAAAACATATCCCGACAGATTTACTTGCCCATGGTCAACATGGTCTAGACAATCTCGCATTGAGAGCCTATTCCCAGGTTATTCTAGGATATTTTGAATTGAAGATTAAAATTACCCATCATAGACAGAAAGAATTTGCCTGTATTTTACAGACATATTATTACATATATTCAGTGAAATTAATTAAAATTAAAATAACAGGAAGTCTAGAAATATGAAAATATGAAATGAACCTATTATTAAATTTGGCCAATAGGAATATGCTATAGGTAGGATTTAAACATGTTATTTTGAAACATTCAAATTAACCATTTTAAGAGAATATACTAGGGGCTGGAGTGATAGCCTAGCTGTTAAGAGCACTGACTGCTCTTGCAGAGGACCCAGGTTCAATCCCCAGCGCCCACATGGCAGCTAAGAACCGTCTGTAACTCCAGTTCCAGGAGAACTCCAGTTCCAGGGGAATCCAAGACCCTCTTCTGACCTCCGCGGCATTGCACGACACGGGTGCACAAACCTACATGCAGACAGTACATTCATACATGAATAAAAATAAATAAAATTAAAAAAATATTAAAAAAGAGGATATACTATAGAATTAATGAAAATTCATAAAGCCAAAAATGTAATTTTATTTTTATGTTATGTGTATGAATGGATTGTCTGCATTTTGTAAGTGCACCTGTGCCAGGTGATATCTGCTGTAGTCAGAAGAGTTTGCTGGAACCCCTGGAACTGGTTGTTAGCAACTGTTTTTAAAGAAATACTGTTTTTATTGTTTTTAAAGAAATTTCAAAACTCAGTAAAATGGCTAGGGATGTAAGTCAGTAGTAAAACAAAACTAAAAAGAATAATAAAAATCAGTATCTATTCCAAGTACCCTATTAATAGTGTTGGGTAGGAATGTTAACACAATATATAGAGACAGTACCTAAATAAGAGAAAAGTTTCTAAAAGTTATGAATAATTTGAACAATTCAAGTTAAAGCTGCAAAGGGGTAGATTACTCAGAACTAAAATTTATAAATCTTATCATAGCATTTTGATGGAGCAAATAGAACCCTAATTCTACACAGGTAAGAAGACAGAAGTATAACCACTTGGGAAAGAGCTTGGCAGTTTCTTAATACAATGAACTTGCCAGCCATTCCTTTCTTTGCCTTAATCCAAAGTAAATGAAATCGGGTGACTACATGAAGACTTTTTAAAGTGGTTTTTAACACAGATTTTCTTGTTATTTCTGAACTGGAAGCCTCCACACATCTGGCAACAGAGGAAGAATGAACCATGTCAGCATACATCCACACAGTAAAAGGAGATTCATAACAGAAGAAAACTCAACACCTGCAACAACATTGACCAGCCACGAAGAATTATGCAGAGGAAAATAAAACCACCTCCTTAAACACAAAGTCCATGAAAACGTTTCCTTTTATGTCCAATGCTTCCTTATGGAGGAAGAGAGTTTATCTTAAGTATTGGGCTGAAATGGGGCTTGAGGAAACACAATGTTAATATGCTGTATCTTTACATTTTAATACTTTTTGACTCAATATGATTTATATGTGCATTTATGATAAACTGTGTTAACACTGCCTAGATAAATATTTTATTACTGAAATAAAGATGAATACTTTCATGTGTCATTCTCTGTGTCCTGGTCTTTGGATAAGGTAATGGTTTTCCATTCACTTATCACACGCATTTCAAAACTCTATATGCACGGGCGGGAAAGTTACAAACTCATTTCATACACGAAGGGTTGAAATTGTAATACTGAGTGATGCTCATTTTTAAATTCACACTTAAGCCACATTCTCAGTGCTGAGCTTCCTAAACTTCTATCACAATACCACACACGTCATGCTTTGTTACAAAGGCTGGCATGTGAGGGTGGGGCCACTAATATGCATTCAAACATCATGTGTAGAAAAGTCCCATGAATTATTCCTGACCCTCAGCTTGTTCTGCTCACACTGATGAACATGACTGAAGATCCCCACTGAAGCCCTGTTGCTCAGACAACAAACCATCTCTGTTATGCTATGCCAGTCAACCCTGATCTGAAGAGGATGCAGCCTCCACCTTGGAGTCATCATTATGTTTTTACAATTCTTATGAACAGAGAAAATTAGCAGTACATTTACTTGTATCCTTTCAGCTGAGAAGCAATCTGGCCAGCAAATCTAAGCCCCAATCCCTTAACTAGCTACTTTATCTTCTGATTCTGTAAAGCCACTGTTGACCAATAACTTGGGCATTTGGTATGCTTTAATTAGTTTTCCAATTTTTATTCTTTTAAAATAATATTTGCTATTTCTGAATAAGATATATCTTATTTCTGTCATGCATCCTCATTTTGCAATGCTAAGAAAATATTTTTTTATTTATCATTTCTCAATTTTTTTACTATTCAAAAATAATCTGTTCAAAATTTCAGATTTGTTTATGATGGTACTGATAATTACTTCAGTTCAAAATTCCACAATTAACAGACACATCAGGATCAATATAGTTCCAATCCAAAGAATAATTCTATTTTCATTGTTTGCTTTGTCATTTTGCAGAAAGATATGCATGGTTTCTCTTCTCATGACCATCTTTAAATAACTGACTCCAGAAGCCAGATCATCAGAATGGACATCTGTCCATCAGTACGTATTTCTACCAAACCGTGATGGATGAAGTGGAAAACAGGGGAAGAGTTCACTTGGACATCTGGGTCTTGTACTAGAGCAACTCTCTTCTGCTTGCCAGGTTGAGCTATATACCTCATGCATGGCTCACTAAATTACTACTTCACTTCTAAGTTACAGTTCACATAAATTAGCGATGATCACAAATTCCAGACCAATTACTTTTAAATTCCATTGTTAAGCTTTTATAGCAATCAATGCTGGTTAATATTTGTTCTACTCTTGATGGCTGAGTAGTAATTAGCTATCTTAGCTTTGTGTTCCTCCCATTTTACCCCATTTTAATAAGTAAAACTTTCTTGAATACTGTAATATGATGAAAATATTTGAGATTTTCCTGTGTATAGTACCACATCGTTTGCAAACAGTGACATGCTTCCTTTCTCCTTTTGAATGTGCATGTATTTTATTTTCCTAATCACTATCATGCTGAGGGTGTTGGTCTATGTCTTTAATGCTAACACTCAGGAGGCAGAGGAAGGTGGATCTCTGTAAGATCTGTTTAGTCTAAATAGAGGGTTGTAGGCTGCTGAGGTTGCGGAGGCGGGGTCTCCAAATTCATTAAATAACAATAAAATCTAGCCATTGCCATGTACTATATTGGCTGATTACAAATTGATTTTTATTGTGCTTAGATACCTCCATTGCATACCTAATTTTTAACATTTTTGTCAAGAACAGATATTCATGTTGCTGGACTTTGCAGGACAGCAGCCACGCCCAGCCTGTATACCTGGGAAACCGAAAACTTGGCCCTCGTGCTTATGTACTGTATGGGAAGCAGGTCAAACATGAAGCATCTCCTGAGCCTCCTAATGCAAGTTTTGGATTTGATTCTATTGAGATGTATCAGATTTATTGATTTGCTTATATTGACCCATCCTGGCATCTCTGGAGGTAAGCAACTTTGATAAAAATGCCACCTACACTATTGATAGCAGATTCAGTATTTGAAATTTCTCCCAAGAACCTAACAATTGTATCACCCTAGCCAGGTGTAGCATAATGAAAGAATAGAGATCAGGAAGAACAGGAAAGTCTAGGATATCAGAATGGACACCAAAGCATTTTCTTAACTACATAGGATATAATTGGGACCTTTATCTAACTGGATTAAATTGTAGTGTTTAGTAAGTGTCAACAACTGATATCTGATAATTTTGTACAAATATCTGTACATTATCAAAAGCAGAGTTGAAACCATGCTTCAGAGAATCCCTGTGGTAAATCAGGTGCCAATAGAGATCAATGTGAGTTAGAATCCCATACATTCTCTTGGACTATAGGCAAAATTTGTCACTTTGTCCTCCAAATTGTCTCTGTAGCAAAACAGAGATCTTCCTCGATTGGCTTAGTTAATTTACATAGTTTTCTTTACACAACCTGATATACTATATCCCATGGATATGATATTTTCATTTCCATGTCTTCTTAAAACTACTTCCCAAAAGTATTCTAACCTTTCATTTGATCATAATTTATCATTTGTTTCATCTCTAGTCAAACAATTTCTTACTTCCAAGTAAAGGATTTTCTTATTGACTTAAAAAAACTGTCTTCCAGGATGGAGAGATGGGTCAGCAGTTAAGAACACTGGCTGTTCTTTCAGATGTCCCAGGTTTGATCTTTGAATTACATATTTAAAAATAATATAGATGGAAATATTTGTAATCTGAGTTTATCAAAATTTATTTTGGATTCAACACTAAAACTAAAATATTAATTATTCTCAATAAAACTGAAACACATTAAATAGTTCAAAAACAATAAAGTGAAAAAAAAGTGGTTGGGACTGAAAACTTAGAAGAAAGCTTTTCACAATATCAGAAGCATTTGTAAAGTCAAGAGAAATGAAAGGACTAAAGTGTGTATCCATACACTGTTTAGCCAGATGGTGAAAAATCATTCTCTTACATAAAGAAAGCATAAAATAAAACAAGTAATACAGCTCAGATATCTGAAGTCTGAAGCAAACAAGACTGAGAAAATTATAGTGCATGAAAATCAGAGATTTGTGCATGTGGTAAAGATGAACTGACTTCCTCACAGATGTTTGGCCATATTCTCTCTCTAACCCCATCCCTGGTTAACTATTCCCCTATAATTTTATGGTTTTTTCATTCATTTATTTTACATTAGTACTGATTAGTTAATTAATTAAGTTAAATAAATAAAACTTTACCACTCTTAGGGAAAATCTCAGTGTTTTACTTTTACTTTTTATTAGTAATATGCGTTTATTTTTCACAAATGCCAGAACCGTCTCCATTTCTATGGTTGGACTATACTCTATGGCATCCATCCTTTGCATAATTACCTCCTGATGGACTTAGGGGGTTTAACATTCCCACTGCTGTGAATAATTCTGCTACGGGCATGCATCATAGATATGTCCTGCAGATATTGCTTTCATTTATTTTCAGTATGTGCTCAGAGGGTGGACTGCTGAATATCTCAGGACACTTAAATTTAGGCACTGGAATGGAATGTCAAAGACAATCATAATGGAGGTTAGAACACTGGAAAGAAGACAAGTCTGGCCAGTGGAGAAAAATGAAAACAGACAAAATCTGTTGGGAGCTTGTTCCTATGCGTAAAAGAACTTAATACCCTGGCTTTTATGTATAGCAGCTCTACAGTCCCTTATAAATGGAGAATACTTGCATCATTTAACAATAAAAAATATCAAGTGCTTCATCGCTGGTGTATTTTTTTCCCATTTCTCTAGTAAGTTGAAAATCCAAGCACTCCAACTTATAGACTGAAAAATGTTTAAAACTTTCCTATTTTATAGGCATTTAGATACTGAAAGGTGGAAAGAGTCTTATATGCCCTGACATACATATTATTTGCTATACAGTTTTACAATTAATTTTCCTATCTATGTATTTATATATCTATCTGTCAGGAATTAAGGACTAATTTTCATTCTACTTCATTGAGAGTGTGGCTTAGAAAAAAAAAATAGAAGAGACGGGGAAGAGAGAAGGTAAAAAGAAGGAAGAAATTAAATATTGGAAAAAAGAAAAAGAAAATAATGATTAAAAGTCAAGTTTAAAAGAAGTTCCCAGCTCTTTGGGGCTGGAGAGATAGCCTAGCGCTTAAGAGCACCGACTGCTCTTGCAGAGGACCCGGGTTCGATCCCCAGCACCCACATGGCAGCCAAGAACCGTCTGTAACTCCAATTCCAGGAGAACTCCAGTTCCAGGGGAATCCGACACCCTCTTCTGACCTCCACGGCATTGCAGATACGGGTGCGCAAACCTACATGCAGACAGTACATTCATACACATACAGAAATAAATAAAATAAAATAAATTTATAAAAAAATAAACAAAGTTCCCAGCTCTTTGCATTTGCTTTTAGAAACATGTTCTGAGTCTTCACCTCACTAATTCATGCCCACTTCACTGGTTATAATTATAAATTTCAGTTACTCAAACAACTTTTCTGTCCATGTTAAAAAATCCATTCTAACGTGTTGTCTGTGGCTTCCTCATTCTCAAGCCTCCCCATGCTGCATGTAATCACACATTGTTAATGCTTATCAGACAAGCACATCCATGAACTTTAGCTACAAATGACACAAAATCATAAGACAAAGCTATAAGCTTGCAGATTTATTTCTTAGATCTTAATGTATTGCTATTCTGCTTAAAATTTAAATGTTATCATATGTGTCAATTATACATGGGAAAGTGTATAGTGGTTAATGAAAACTATGGCTATGCTAAAAGCCATATTTATACCCATAACAAAAATTTGACCTTGGAAATATGACCTATCAATGACTTCAAAGCCAAGTTCCCACCAATTACCCAGGTGTAACTTCTTCAGAGTTCCTCTATTTTCATCACTCAGCATTGTGCATTTTCTCAGTTTTGCAAACTAACTAAGATAGGACCAAGGGTCTCTGCAACCCATTCAAATTGCTCTGATCTGCCTGACATCCCATGCCCATTAATTGCCTTATTTCAGTTCCTTGACATAAAATGTCATGTTCCCAACTGATTTCCTTCAATTTCCTGCCCACCACAATATTGTTAACCAGTTAAGGTCCATGTTGTGCTCTGTGACTTTTAAATCCATGCATATTTGTCAGTCAGTAGTGTATCTGTTCATATCACTGAGATTCTATTATTTGTTATAAAATATGATATCCTCTATGAGAATTTAATTTTGGCTTGTGGGATCCCTCCTGAAAACTACTTGATATAAAGCATGTTTTAAAGTTGGTTTCTGGTTTTATAATCAATATGCAACTTCACATTCTATTTTAAAACTTTTATTATATAATTTATTTAGTGTGTGTGTGTGTGTGTGTGTGTGTGTGTGAGTGTGTGTATGAACTTGCTATAGCAAACATGTGCTGGCCAAAAGAAAACATGCTCGAAGAGTTCTCTCCTTCCAACACGGAGGACTTGGGGACTGAACTCCAATCTTCACGTTTGTTGATAAACATCTTTTCTGCTGAACCAGCTCTGTGGTCCACTATCTACTATTTTGAGAAATTAAAATGAAACAATTAATTCCCCTGTATTATTTTTCATATATATGAAGATAAAACATATGATACATAGTTTAACATATGCATACTAAAATATACATATATACATACATCCCATACATAAAACCCGGCTACCTGAATAGCCATCCATGATGTAGCTCTTGATGTGTAAGTGCAATGCCTTGGACGGGATGCTAGCGCTGAAAAAAACAAAAACAAAAACAAAAAAACAAAACCTTTCCACTGCTGTGACCACGTCCTTCTTGGCACACCCCAAACTATGTATGAACCTGTCCTGTTCACATTTTTATTTCTGATGCCCTTGTTCAGAGCCATATTCTAAACTTATTTTCTTCTACCCATCATACATATGAGTTTACACTGGTTTTAAAGACAATCAAGGGGCTGGAGAGATAGCCTAGCGGTTAAGAGCAACGACTGCTCTTACAGAGGATCCAGGTTCGATCCCCAGCACCCACATGGTGGCTAAGAACCCTCTGTAACTCCAGTTCCAGGAGAACTCCAGTTCCAGGGGAAACCGAGACTCTCTTCTGACCTCCGAGGCTTTGCACATCATGGGTGCACAAACCTACATGCAGGCAGTACATTCATACACATACAAAAAATAGTAATAAATAAATTAAATAAAAAAGACAATCAAACACTTCCCTTTGAACTAAGAAATTAACATATGTACTCCACCCACAGTGTCTGTCTTGGCTTACATTTTCTTTAAAGGAAAATAATATTATAAAAGCATTTTCATGTTTTAAAATAGTAATTTCTAATTCATTGAGCTTCTTTATAAAAATTATTGACATAGCTGTTTATGAATACACCTGAAGACACCAGATTTTCAAAACAAGAGAAACAATTTCTTGTTTCAACCAAACTATTTCTTTCTCACTCAGTTTGTTTTCTCTTGAAATTCGTGTTCATTTTTTTCACTTCTCTTTAACAAACAAACTAGACTAAAAGCAGTTAACTCACACTTCTTTTTTGCCAATCATCAAACATCGCTTGATGACTGTTACAGCATATACTAGTAATGTCCATACACTTACGTCCACTGTGTGACTATTGCCATTTTGGTATTTGTAGACTAATTAAGTCTCATCTGAAAATCCTTGTCAAAGTTTACAGAAATGAGATTCCAGGTGGCTTCTTAGTTGTATTAGACCCTCCCCAGTACAAGCCTTGTATCCACTGTGGTGAGAGCACTTTTGCAGAAAATAGCTCTATTCAAAGTATTACCCTAGTTCCTGCTTGAATGAAAGGAAGCTTGAAGCATAAATAAATCTTGCATTTTATTGAGTGATTACCATACCTCAGAATTATCTTAAAACTCTGCCTTGGAAAAAGCTGAACAGGAGGGCTGGAGAGATGGCCTAGCGGTTAAGAGCGCCGACCGCTCTTACAGAGGACCCGGGTTCGATCCCCAGCATCCACATGGCGGCCGAGAACCGTCTGAAACTCCAATTCCAGGAGAACTCCAGTTCCAGGGGAATCCGACACCCTCTTCTGACCTCCGCGGCATTGCACGACACGGGTGCACAAACCTGCATGCAGACAGTACATTCATACACATACGGAAATAAATAAAATTAATAAAAACACAAAACAAAAAAAAACATTTAAAAAAAAAAAGCTGAACAGGAAATAGGTATTGTATGACAGGAGGGAGGGGTTAGTTCATGGCAGTGTAGATGATTTTGGCATAGTCCTCTACTGTCTTTTCAGATCTTATAGAATATATGGAGAGCTGTCTAGCAAGGATTCAATGAAATCCACAGTTTCCATCCTACCTCCTGTTTAAGGTCTACATTGCTCTCAATATCAAGAATGTGTAAAAATTAAAAACAGTTTTCTCAAAGGAAAAAAAAAATAGTAACTTTCAAACTACAATTGCAAAAAAGAAACTTGTGGGAAAAGAAAACCTGATTTCAAATAAAGGACAGTATACTAATGGCTTACTTTGAAATAACAGAGATTGATCCAATGAATAAAGAATATGGCAGCTGATTCAATAACACTTCAAAAGAATCTGTTTCCCCTTAAAGTCATTAAGCTTTAAATAATAATCAGGTAATGAGGCCATATAGGTGAGCTATAGCAGAGAGAACATATTCAGTCACTACAATGATCATGGTAGGGAAAACAGTTGTCCTGCCTTCCCTGTGCCCAGTCATAGCAGAGGCAAAGACCTAGCTGCGCATAAGTTCATTCTTTATCTCCTATAGCATGTTCCACTTTATGCAAAAGAGTGGTTCTCCTCCTACAACCAAGTTAAAATGACGAAGGAAAGGAAAGGCTATGGACGCTTACTGGATCTCTAGCTGTGAAACTGATTGATGTTTTCAGAACTCTCACAGAGCAGCTGCAGCTGCCATTTCAAAACAAAAAGAGGAAGAAGGCCTGGGAATTATGAGGCAAAATTACTTTCCCACAGCAATAGGGCAAGGATTACATTAGGTGAGAATAACACAATAAATATAGTGACTCAGTTAAAGAAAGCAAGCAGTACACCCAGGAGGGCCTGCCAGGGAGCTTGACAAGAGTGTTCTGCGCAGAAAAACCTGCTTGCCTGGTCCTGCTTCTTCATCATACAGCTCAGAGATCATCCTATCCCTGAAGACCTGTTTGCATCCACTGCTGACAGTCTGCAGTGGCCACTGAAATAGCCTAATGCTCTTAAGAGCCTGGAGAGTGGCCCCCATTTTACCCTAGGTTTTAGGCAAGAAGCCTGAGGCAGGTGAAAAGGTAGGCATTACTGGGAAGCAATCAGAAACCTATTTAAACTTGAATTTATTATAAAGAAGAAACAGTAGGTAAAAAATAAAATGTTGCGTTCCACGGACCAAGAAGTATACTTTTCTCATTAGAAATATGGGAAATACATTTTGAAGTAACAGAAAAACTGATTTTGATAGCTTTTTCATTGGGTTATTTCAACCTTGGATATTTAAATACATGGAATAACATATTATTATGTTCTGGAACAAAAGGAGAAAAAATAGCGAGACCTGGTTGTGACTCTGTGCTGAAAAGAGAACTATTTTATTTATGTGAAATTCATAGCAGTGTCTATTGACCAGGCCCAGGCTATTTCTTAAATTACACTTTAGAGAACTGAATAAAAAGTAGATATTTTGCTTATGTATGGTGTTTGCAATAAACGTATTAAATTACTGGTGATGAGCCCATTAATCTACATAGCAACAGCACTAAAAATATTTCCAGGCATAATTTGAGGACTCAATAAATATGTGTCATATAATAATTAATTATAAATAAATAAATATATATATATATAAATTAGCAACAAAAATAAAAATTATAAAACAACCCCAAATCTAATTAAAGCAAGGTTCCTCTCAAGCAGATGCCAGTTTCACAAAGGTATGGACAAGTCAGAGAAGTGACTCAGGATATAAGGTACTGCAGCACAAGCATGAAAACATGAGATAAACTCCTAGTAGCTATCCAGAAAGTGGAACATGGTAACCTCAGTGCCCAGGGGTAGAGACAGCTATAAACCTGGGGTTCACTGGCCAGCCAGGCTAAATGAACTGTTGATCCTCAGAAGGCAATGAGAGGCACTGTCTAAAAATGAATGGCTATATAAGAATGGGATCCAAGCCTGACGTGATGGCCCACACCTTTAATCCCAGCACTCAGGAGGCAGAGGCAGGCAGATATTTGTGAGTTCCAGGCTAGCTGGGCCTACACGGAGACCCTGTCTCAAAAAGACAAAAGGAAATAAAAAAGAATGACATCCAAGTCTCACCCCTGACCTACAAATGTATACATATGTGCATACACACATACTCCTACATATATCAACATGCATTCACTCCTTTATCCACTGACCTGTACATATGCACAGAACATGATAGTTTCATTTTACACACACACACACACACACACACATATATATATATATATATATATAAATATAAATATATATAATAATCAGCGAAGAACGTGTTTGTGTGTGTTATTATACAAACTCTGTACTAAAAGAGCTTCCTATAAGTTGTATTATGCAAGTGAGGCCATAAGTAAATGATTAAATCTCTCTGTGGCTTCCAAAATCTATGGACTCACTCTCGAATGGACTTTTAATAAAGGTAACTAATACATGTGGCCAATGCTGTTCAAATACCATCCAATGTTGTAATTACATTGCCCTAAAAATATTTCTTGAAGTATTACACAGATATAGGTGGAGGCTTAAAACAAGTACATTAATATAACTGAGTGGAACTTTAATAAAAAAAGCCATGGTAGAGATTCTGTCACACTGCATGAAGAAGGCTTTCCATCTATGCCAAAGATGAGGAAGAGATGATTGTACTCCATATTTACTTCCAGGTTCTAACACAGGACAAATGCAATGAATATTTATGCTAAATGTTTGTTGTAAACAAAAAAAAATAACCATTTTCGCTAGTGTGATCATATTCTACAAGTGAAACCTTTAAATCAATTCAATAATTCACATTCAGTTGTGAAACATCTATCTATAAAACACATGCAATGCATATGTACCTCACATTTTGTAACAGCAGATGTCTTCCATTTTATAACAGTACCAGAATAAATTCATTATTTCATGATGCTTCAGATAATGCATTTTCTCTGAGCTCTATGACTTCTTTATTCTGCCTGAACAGCTACACACAAGTTGAATGTACATATAATGATAAATGCCTAAATTCAGGTTTATCGAATGGTATAATCACAAAATATTTTGATACAGATTCCATTATGAGTAATGTTTAAGTAGGCCTCTTTTCCTTCAACCTGCATCCATAAATATTGTATAGACTCAACTTGTTTTCACTGCGCAGTGGTAACTGTGGTAACTATGGCTATTTCTGAGAAGCCTTGCTTTGTTGCCTCTGAATAGACAGATGCGGTAGAGTGGAATGAGGCCCTTTGCAATTGGACCATGGTGCTGTTAGAGGCACGGATGTTCCTCATGTTTTTGACATTTTTGCCTGGCTAAAGTGACCTCTCTCCCTAGCTCTTGATAAGCTCAATAGCTATTTATCTTTGAGGGTTTGGGGATAGTACCTAGAGCTCTGTGTGCTGGGAGAAAAGCACTGTACCACTGAGTCAAATTTCATATTCAGTATAAGTCTGGTGATTTGGATACAAACAAGGGATCCATTGGTCTTGATACAACTTGAACCCACATGTCTGTCAGACAACAGTGGCTCAACTGCACTCGATGGAGCCTGGGGTTTGTGTTCACATTATTTTTAGTCCTTTGGCCCCTTGGAGGCAGTGTCTAAACACTGCTGCTAGGATATAACAGGTCAAATACATTGTTAGTGGATTTGTCAAATGGATAAGTAAATGAAGGCATAATTTTTAGTTTGGTGCTCAGTTATTTAAGAAACTATGCTTAACGAATATTACTTTTAATTTTTCAATTGATGTTTTATGAACTTAATTTTTTTCTTGGAATGTTGGTAAATAAAATGTTGACATCAATGTTATGATCATTCTTGTCAACAGTGTAGATCAGTAATTACCATAGAAATACACTAGTGGATTTATCCAAAAGAGTGTAATTAGAGAGGTTTCCCTGGAGAGAGGAGACCCATGCTGAAAGTAGGCAGGACTATTCCATGTGCTGTGGCCCCAGGCTGAGTACACAGGAGAATGTGAGTGGTGTGCTGGCATTCGAGGCTCTCTGCTTCCCAGCCGCAGATGCAAGTGAAGCCCTACTTGTGGAGATGGTGTCATATATAACTAGGCTAGTTATTTTTTTACTATTACCAGCAGTGCAAAAAAAAAAAAAATCATGGGTGAGCATGTATGTCTGTGATGTGTTGACTTAAGAGTTCTTTCTTGCCACGTGTGGTGGTGCAGGCCTTTAATCCTAGCACTTGGGAGACAGAAGCAGGCTGATCTGTTTGATGCTGGGTGTTTGTCTGCTTGAGTTTGCATGGGTCTCGTGAATACTAACACCATTACAGTAGTTTTATAGGAACAAGGGTCCCAGGAACTTGTAGGATCTTATTTTCACAGAGTCATGTGACACCACACTGATTTACAATCTTTCCATCCCCTCTTCCACAATAGTGTCTGAGCCCTGGGCAAATGAAGCTTAATATAGGAATCTTTTCTGAGGACCTATATTCTTCAAATTTATAATCTCCATGCTCTGGCCATTTCTGACCTTTTTCGTTCCTCACACTGTGTTGCATGAGGGGGTTTCATTAGTGAGAGTTGAGAGGTCATTAGTGTCCTCTTTACCCCTTGTTCTATGTTGCAGGAGCCTTAGGTATACAGGTTGCATTGTGGATAGGCCACATAGGTTTGTTTGCACTTAGTAAGAAGTTACAATATGTTAGAGATGTAACAGTTTGAGAGAATATTCTAAGACCTATTACTGCTCCATCCATGTGTATTTGGCTATGTTTACACACATAATATATGTATATTATGTGTGTATGTGTATATATCTTTTAATGGACTTTTTATATTTATAAATGTAAATTTCAATTTTTCAAGGTTAAAGGATACATCTTTCATTATACGTTTACATTTTTGCCTGTTATTCTTTTGTGTTACGATTTTTCCATTAAAGTAAGAAAGTATTTTACTGTAGAGATAGCTTCCCTACAGAAAAAAATAAAGTCTTTCTTCACCTTATTCATTGATATGTGTGTTTCTGTGCTGAAACACAAAGACACTGTGCCACATACAAAAGAACAAGAGCATATTTAAGATTATGATGTAAAATTTTAGGTTATTCAAGTTACAGCCAAGTCACATACCAAATATTACCATGTTTTTGCATCTCCATAACTTAAGAAAACCATCTGTATTTTAGGTTCATTAAAGGTATTGGCAAGAAAAGACATGAAATAACATTTTACGATGTGTGGTGAGCTCAGAATTAGTCCGTCACTCTGGGTAGCTTAAGTGGCTCAGACATCAGTTCAAGCATGTTATACGACTTATTTTCCAAGTATAAACTAGGTTAAATTGGAGTATATTCTGAAATGAAAATTTCTGCTATACACATATCAAATAACACAAAAACATTATCACATGGTAAGTTTTAAACTTTATCTTCAGATACTCAAAGTGAAATAAAAATGAACATGTTTGAGCTATGGATCTGGTTCAGTGGCAGAGCACTTGCCATGCATGTGTGTGAACATGGAATCAATCCCTGTGTCACCCCCAAACACAACACATAGAATTCTCCTGACCTTTCTCTATATGGCTCTTGAAGCAAGAATAAAGATTATGTTTGGTAGGTAACAGAAACTGAAGACCACAGACTCCAGACCAGATGAGTCGTAGGAACTCAGCAGGAACTTCTCATCCAAATGGCATCAGAAGAAGAAGTGTTAGGGAAATCAGGACGCACATCCCCACTCCAGACTTTGATAAAAGCTTTACATTTGCACTTTCAATTCTTATTTTTATTTGTTCCTAGTACAGTAGGAGAAATCTTGTACCCAAAGGTAGAAAATAGGATAAAGAACTCAAAATTGTTAAAAATCATATCTCTGGAAACATTTTACATCAGACTCTTAAAGGAACCAAACTCACCAGTAAATAATTCAATATTTGCACATCTAATATTAAAATGAATAATTTACAATCATTATTGTTTCAAAGGAAACATATAAAGCATTGTATTTTTCCATTATTTAAGATTGAAAAATCCTTGGTTTATTTACTTAAATTTGTTTATATTTATTTTTGATATTTTATTTTAATTTTATTATATATGTATGGGTATACTGCTTGCATATATGTAAGTGTTCCCATGTCCTGCAATGCCTATGGAGGTCAAAGGTGGGTGTCATATCCCCTGGAACTGGAGTTACAGAGTGTTGTTAGATGTGGGTGCTGGAAATAAAACAGGTCCTCTGCTAGAGCATCAGGGCTTTTAGCTGCTGAGCCATCTCTCCAGCCCTTTCATTTACATTTATTTATTCATATGTGTATGTCTGTAAATATGTGTATGTGACCAAAAGAATGTGGATGCCAGAGGACAACCTGGATGAATTGATTTTATTCTATCATGTAGGTCCCCTAATGGCAATCACATGATAGAAGAATAAAATCGATTCATCCAGGCTGTCCTCTGACCGCCACATGGCAAGCACTTTTACCTACTGAACTTTCCTGCTAAAGTTTTGGATTGCTTTTAGAAATAATGAAAGTTATCAAAATCTTGTTATAAAAATCATTCAGGAATTCTAAAGTGAGCATACTTTTCCCAAGGCAGTATATTTCACTGATTTTAGGCTTTATATAGGTCCTGAAACTTTGAGTGAGCCAACTAACCTTAGGTTAATGAATGTTAGCATTAAATGGAATACCATACAAATCTGTGTACCTCTGATTAGTTTTTCAATTTGTAATTTTCCTCACCAAAGTTGTTTTCCATGAACTACATGTTTTATTAATTCCCTCTCACCAGTCTTCTGTTTCTCATCAGCAAATGAAGATTCTGTACCCAACACATGATACAAGTCGTTCCTTTGTGTCGGATGTAATTACTCATCTACTGTGGTATATTGGCCTTGGAGTAGACTTTTTGTGTATATTTGGGAAAGGAGATAATTCACTTTTACATCTAGAATAAAGCTGACTTTACATGAAGCTATTTATGCTTTCTTTAGTTTCTCTACAATTACCACTCAAAATCCTACTGGAGAAGTGATATAATGAATTATACATAGAGCTGTGCCTCTTTAAATTGGAAGCACTCTGATCTTTGAAAGACAGGTGCACCATGTTGTTTCACAAAGTGGACCTATACATGTTAGGTGATATTACAGTCAGCCCTTCTGAAATTGTGGTACTTACTTAGCTCACCTGCTGATCTCTCAAAATGGAATTATATGCTGATTTCTGCTCTGCTCTTCCAAATTGTTCCAAATCATCCCGAATAGGTCATGTATATCACAGCTTGCGGGTCTTGGGCTCGCCATGGTTCATTAGTGCTGGTCATAAGATAGGAAGGTACTATTCTAACAGCCTTTCTAAGAGGTTCTGATAATTGGTTTTCAGAAAGCTCTTTAAAAAATATAGAGAATTAATTGGAAGGAAACAAGACAATGCAGAGATACTATTTAATATTTACACCAGCTGGTGAATGAAGTTGGAAAGTAGATTCTGCTTACACCAGAGGTCTCCTCATTAGAAAATATGTGTTTTATCTCGTGCTGTCTAACTTGGGAGCATGGGTCAAATACATCATCTTGTTTTAGTTTTCTTTCTATGTGGAGCTAGCTCTTTGGTCTAGGGATTGAATCTGAAGCCTGTGTTTGGATAACCAAATGGAGTAAATAACCCAGATGTTTTAGGAGATTTAGAACTAAATAAGTACAGGCAATTTTTCTTTCTAGATAAATAGAAATCGGCTTAGAGTCATGATTTGAGTGTTCATCCTGTGCTTTCAAGTAACATGTTATCCTTTTGGGAAGTAAAGATGTGAGAAACGCGGTGGTGAGACTGGTAATGATCCCATATATAATTTTCCAGATAGTTCCCATGATCCCCTGGGGCACATTCTCTTCACTATCTTTGCCCAGACAGTAGTTTTTGTCTCTCATTAGTCAGGAGAGACAAGCGTGTTTTTCATCACATTTTGGAATTCTCATCCCTGACAAACAAGGCTGGGAGTTACACAGCTATAGGTTAACCATGGATGTTCATTAAAATACTGGGTTTGTCAGGAGAGTGAAGAGTGATCATACACTCCCTAGTAGGCTCTGGGGAAGAAATCATGTTTCAGAGAAGGCTGCAGGCATTCATTAAGAGAATGCCTGTCCAAAACAAACAGCCGACTCCGAAGGGGGATGCTGTTGCTTTTTTATGCTTTTTTGTGCACCTAAGCTCAAAGAGCAAATAGCAAAATTTTGTTTCCTAAGTTCCACATAAAAATTAAAGACAAGGACTACCTGTGTTTTCCTGGAACAGTTTTCTCAAATGAGAGTAATTGCAATCATTATAATTAATGTTATTGAAATTCTGTTAGATGTCAATATACAAAATAGCTCACAGTACCATAGAATAATGCCATACACGTTTACATGATTGACAAATGTTAAACAAAACTAACATGGTGAGTGAATTTGAGAGTTATAAAAGAGAAAAGGATCTGACTTTAATTTTCTAGCTTTTAGGTAATATATTAAAAACATGTGTGAGAGAGAGAGAGAGAGAGAGAGAGAGAGAGAGAGAGAGAGAGAATATGAATGAGCATGTATGTACCAGGGCAGTGTGCAAAGAACATGTCATCTTTCTGAGTCAATTCTATGTTTCTACCCTGGAACACAGTTTGGCTTTGATTTCATAGATATGTCCAGCTCTCTGCTTGGACAGTAGCATTCCACACCACACCCTGAAGCTTTCATTCTGACAGACTAATGTAGATGGTACACAAGGGAAATTGACTAGTATTTTATGTGAATGGAGAGCCCACTGGTAAGAATCTCCTGCAGCTACCTGAACACTGCTCTTTCTAATTTAATTAGGCTCTTTGGGCATCTCTCTCAGATGTCCTTTGACTCTTTCTTAACACTCACACAAAGCTTTCATTAAATCTCATATGCCTGAGGGCATATCAATAATCTTTGTTTTTAAAGTTATTTTTTACATTTTTTTTTATTTTTAGAGAATGCTCAGATGAACTCCTTCATTTCCAACCCCAGCAGGCTATCCTTTTGAGTCCTTGTCATCTACTTTATTTATTTATTTTGTCTAAAACAGTCTATAAATTCTAATTTGTGTTCCACAAATGCTTTTCAATGTGGGTGCATTCTTTGGACTCTCATCAACTTTCCAGACAGACTCCCTTTAAGAAGACTGACTTTCCATTTAGCAGAAGCTGTTGGTGAACACTAGTTCCTCTGGTAGGATTAGAGTTTATTCCCCACTCCCAGCTTCTGTACTGGCAATATGACTGGTTTGAGCGTACGTGGGACATGCTCATGTTGTTGCCATTCCTGTGAGTTGTTATATAACTGACCAGCTGTCTGGAAAACTCAACTTCCTTATGGTTGCCTGCCACCTCTGGCTCTGGCAGTCTTCAGGTCCTCTCTGCCATGATCCCTGAGCCTTCATTGACAACATTTTAGTTTTCGGTGTCTTATCTGGGGTAAGCATTCTGTAGTCTCTTATTCTCTGCATGTTGGCCAATAGTGGACCTCTGGGTTAATTACCATCTGCTGCATAAGGAAGGTTCTCCAGTGAGAGTTGAGAGATGCATTATCTACGTATGACAATAAGTCATTAGAAGTGGGTTTAATACTGGTCTATTCAGCAGAATAGTAATAGGAGGCTCCCTCCTCTGGCCTGTACCCTGCTCAGCCACTTCTCAATGTCAGGTGTGGCCTCCAACTTGTGAAGAAGACCTTAAATTAAATGAGAAAGTGATGGATTACTAACATACATGTGTCATTATTGTACCAGCGGGCAAATCACACCAAACCAGTCGTAGTTTTCAGGATTCACACTGAATAGTGCTAATAATTTTCTCTTCCAGTAGCATGGATAGCAACTTCCAGCATAATTAAACCAAGCTAGTAGAGAGGAAGCTTTGAAATCAGTACTAGTTTGACTTCTCCTTGATTGTTCCACAGCTTACTTATGTAGTGCCTTCAAAAACTGGGTCTTAGTGTCAAGTTACAGTGGTAACAGGCAGCAGAGACAATGGAGTGTCTCTAGTCTAGGAACTAATGGAGACGTATTACTACTAGTCGATGGGGAGTAGGCCTTACTTATGATCTCTAGATAGGCTAACCAGACACCAGTGGATGAATTTGCACCAAAGTACACCTGGGTACAAATTGTTGACTAGATAGGATTTAACATACATATGGAATGAGCGAAGTGTGCTGAGGGGTTCGGGAGGCAGGGATGGTGAAGACTCCTAAGTTTTATTAAAAAAATCTTGTTTGAAATCTCAAAAAAAAAAAAGAAAAACAATAGAACACATATAAATTACATTCCATTGTGAAAAAATTACGTTTCATTTATGAATTCACACATTTGTATAACAATAGCTTGAAATAAAAGGTGGTAAATGGCAAATAATCTAAGTAATATCTGCTTACAAAAATGCATATGAGTCATGTTTGTCTATCTTTTAAAGACTAAAACCGCATCTAACTTATTCTTTATTCCTTATGCAGCCATGCTTACCATATAGCAAAATATATTTCTGAATTACAGGTTAATGATGAATCTTACATTCAGACTGCATTATGCTATACTGAGGAACTTTAAGTTTAAATAAATAATGTCCTTATTTTTCTTGGAATGTAAAATAAAAGTGGAAATTTTATAAGCATGTCATTTCATATGTCATATTAAATAATAAACCTGTATTAATGGGATTGTGTGCCTGAGGAAAGACTCACATCATGCCAACAACAAAAAGAAACATAGGAGTTGAGTGTAAAAAGACATAGGCAGAGAGAGCAACATTTCAAACTAAATAGTATACATTATTCTAAGTTTCTATGAAACTTTAAACTGTACTTTAGGAAAATATATTGTCTTTCATCCTTTATGAGAAATCTCTGTGCTGCCTTGTAGATATACTCCTAAGTTACATCACTGAAGCTAATGGTGGAGCCAAACACCTCCACCGTCATTCAACCTTCATCAATGCAGTAGCTTTGGAAGGACAGTATTGACATTCTTTGCCTTTATCACATATCAGCTTGAGTGCTTAGTAAGTAATGCAGTATCTTTGCATTTTTTATCATCTATAAAATAATAATTGTTATTAACTCCTGGATTTTTTATTAAGTGAAGATTTATATCCTCTAAAAATGTAAAACTGATAAACTACATGTTAAACACTCCATATTATTAGTGAGGATGCTTCAACTTTTAGTCACTGGTAAAGACTATGGTAGTTCAGGAAGTAAGACCAGCAGTTGACAAATGGGATCTTGTGAAAATAAAATGCTTATGTACAGTAAAGGAAAGCTGTCACCTGGGTGAATAGAGGGTGCACAGAAGGCGAGAAAAATGTTGTCTGACAAAGAACATGTGTGTGGTAGAGGATTAGTGTCTAGAAGCTGCAAATAAATAAAATCAAAACCGAGGAAATAACACAATCAAAAATGATTTATGGGATTAAATAGAAAGTTCTCAAAGGAAGCAATACAATTGTCTAGTGACATTTTAAAAACTGTTTTACATCCTTAGCTATCAGGTAAATCAACATTAAAACTCCTTTAAGTTGACATCTCTTTATAGTCATAATTCATCATCAGGAATACAAATGACAAATTCTGCCTTGATTGTGGTGAAAGAGAAATCTGAGACACTGTTGGTGGAAGTGTGAAATAGTGTAACCACTTTGGAAATCAGTTTAGATATTGCTCAAAAAAGACTAGAAATAGAGTCTCCACGTAGACCACCCATATCACTGCTGGACACTCAAAGGACTTTTCATATTATGCACAGCGTTGTTCATTGTTCTTTTTTTTTTGAGACAGGGTCTCCCTGTAGCTCTGGCTGTCCTGGAACTCACTCTGTAGACCAGGCTGGCCTCGAACTCACAGAGATCCACGTGCCTCTGCCTCCCAAGTGCTAGTATTAAAGGCGTGTGCCACCACGCCCGGCATTTATTTCCGTATGTGTTCATAATAGTTAGGAAATAGAAAAAAATCCAGATGGTCATCAACCATTGCATGGATCAGGAAAATGTGATACACCAACATGAACACAAATTAATGACTTTGCAGGTGAATCGAAAATATTCTAAGTGATGTGACTTAGGCTCATGAAAACACAAGCTGCACGCGCTTTGGGGGAGATGAGTACTACTTTCAAATCCTTTGCTCAGTGTGATAAATCTAGGGTACCTGTGGAAGCTAGGAACTGGAAATTTCCTACTAGGGGAAGATGCATTATGGGATGGTTAGAGTAGAACATAGGTAAAATGAATATAGAAAAGTTCATGTAAAGAGTGGGTCAGGGGATTGGGAATCTAGGAGATGCTTGAGAATGGCCAAAGGAGAAAAAAAAAGGATAAACTTAGATTGTCTTCCAGCCCAAGTCCAAGTTGCAATGGTGAACATCAAACAGTAGGGATAGGAGTGAATATTGAGGGAAGACTGGGTGTTGTTTCATGTGAGGACGATGACAAGAGGATCAAGGAAAGGAGGCAGTAGGCATAGGCTTAACCAACATTAAGAAAATGTGAATAAGCCCTATAAAAACCTACTAATATGTAAGTGATTTAAATGTAATTTACAAAGGACTTTGAACTACTAACCTGTACAGTTGCACAATGCTGTTCCAGAGTGGGTTATTAAATGAAAACCTCAATAACTTCCCTACCAGTTACTGGGGAAAAAAGACATAGAGGAACCCCGAACAACACAGGCTATTGTCATTGCTCATAGATTCTCACCATAATTTGATAGTAAGGCACTACTTCTGAAGATACCACATACTCCATTTCAGGATATAAATCAATCAATCTGCAACTGAAAATGAAACTCTCTCTTTTCTGGCTAGATATCTTACTACTAGAAGTTGCTATAAATGTTGCTGAAAGATAAAATAGATCGATAGTCTTATTGATTGCTAGACCTGCATGCTATAATACCAATCTGCACAGCAACACATGCTCATTGGTGCAATAGTGTCATGACCCTTATGGGAGCAAGCAACCATTTTCTGATTTGATTTGAGGCTTGCACCCCAGGAAGTATTCCGGGCCTGCTATTGCAAGCCATGTTAAAGCTCACACTTACGAAGGACAAAGGTACCAGGGAAACCTACTGTTCCTTTGGTAATCATGTTGTCAAACTGCCTTGTAAACATTTATATGATGAAATATCTTTAGCAGCCTTCTCCAAACTGGGGATAAAGGAACATTGCATTGGTGAAGATGACTTCTGGATTTGACATGGCTGTGGAACACACAAACGTACGGTATCTAGAGTTACCTGCCCAAGATCTGCAGATGGAGCTGGTCAGATTTTGAGCATGTTGGTGCATCCCACACATCCACCACCCCCTTCCCTGGAGGACAATAGCACTCTGCTCACTAATAGTGAACAGGCTCCTGACGCTTGGCTCACTAACAGAACAGAATTCTTTAGGGTTTTTGATGCAGTTTTGACGAGGAGAGGGCATGCTCCCTCAATGGTGGGAGCAAACCAATAAGACAGCTTATTTTCTGGACTGCTGCTGAACTGGTTGTTATGCGCCCCGACCTGTCCATACATCAGAGGAATTCTGGACCTGGGCGAGCACCAAATGCCTTTGGTGAGCTATGCTCTTTTTTTTATTGATGTGATGGGATCATTCCTCTGGATTTTGCAAGTCTTGAGCACTTATATGCAAAATCTGTCTGAAGTATGAACACTAAGCTTACTAATAAAAGCTTTGAGGTAGCAGTAAAGCTTGCTCCTAGGCAGGACAGCTTGAGTACCCAGGCTTCTTCCTCAGCTTCTTGGATCTGTCAACTGTAGGGTGCCTATCCGTTGGGAATAGAAATTTATGACCCCCCTAAGTAAGGAAGTGTTAGCAATTGATGACCATCAAATATGAATGGAATCAGTTGGTTGTATTTTTTAAAGGAGGTGAAATTAGGAAGAACTGTTTTGAGGAGGCTTAGAGATAGTTGGAGTAGTCAATTAGGGACAGATACCATTAAGATAAATGGCATTCATGCATAAAATTTGAAAATATAAATAAAGATATTTTTAAAGACATCAGTTTCTATTGTCATTCTTTTTTAACTAAATCTAATATATGTGTACCTGAATACAATCTATCAATAAAAATAATTATCCATTTATTCCAAAGTGTGTTTCATTTCAGTTAGAAGCAATTTTTTTGCAACTGCTTTTCAGCATTTGTAGAAAGCAAGATCTACTTCAATTTAAGAGAATAATGAACTTGGCCATGCATTCCCACAGAAAGAAAACTGCTCATATTCTCTGCGGGTGCTTCACCTGATCAGTATTGTCTGTAATTTTAACAAAAATTTGTTTTCTGTTTTGGATATCTAATCAATTCTAAATTAAAATTTAAAATAGTTCCAGAGTCCAGAGTGCTACCACTTATTTTCAGACTCCATGTAGGCAAAAAGAGGCCACCTGTGGTGACACTGTGCTAAACTACCTGCTTGTCTGTTTACACCAAAACTGGCCCTAAGCCTGATTTGCCTGTGTTAGCAAACTCCTTGAAAAGTCCTGGAATTAAAGAGTCTCAGAAGTACTCCTGATAGTTACAGAACATCAGGTAGGGGGTCTGAAAGCAGGCCCTGAGATATGATGTCACTTTGGGTATAAAAACAGAATGCTGTGGATGAATAAATGGTTTCTTTTCACCATCAGGCAGGAACCTCCAGAGGTTATTATGCATGTTTATTTAGCACATCAGGCTTAAGTGGTCTTTGGTAGCTGAATTTGGCTGGGGAAAATCAATCAGATGCCAGCCTTGGAAGTCCAGCGAGTGTAATCAGCATGATCTAACACTGGTGTGTGGTGAGTGTGTGCAGGCAGAATATAGCCTGTAGAGCGCTAAGCAAGTAGCAGCCTGGAGGATCCAGAAGTGCCAATCGGGCACTGCCTGGTGCAGATGTTAGATGAGATGGGTGGGCTTGGAACAAGGACAGCTGCTGGGAGCTGCCTCTCATTCCCTTTTTCCTTTTCCCTGTAATCCAATAGATAAGATTCGTGCATCAACCTCTAAATGTGGTAGGATGGGAACCATCAACTTTGTAATTGTGGTATATGGTTGGAGGGTGTGCACTCATATTTTAGAGTAATATAAAATTAAAGGGAAAATGTGAACTTCTCAGAATGTGTTAGAATTAATGTAAAGTTTAATCTCAGAGGTCATAATTTTGGTATCAATGTGTTGTATACATATCAACATATTTTGGAGCAATACAAATAGGAGGGAACAACGACAAAAGTACTGGGTCAAAGAACTGACTGAAACAGTTAACTTCGGCCCAAACAATAAGCCTCTGCAGAGAATTTTTTTCTTTTTTTCTCTCTCTTTTTTTTTTTAGCTTTAAGCATTCAATTTATTCTTTAGCATTTTACAAGGAAATCATAGTATGATAAAACTGTACGCTACTTTAAGCTGGTAAACTGTTTCTAAGAAATAGACTGATGAAATCACAGTTATCTCATAGTAGAAAACAAGGGCTGTGGAAATGGATACTACTTTGAGAGAAAGAAGTTAAGAGAGGGACTCCTGGTGACTAGGAAATTTGCTGAGGAGGAGAAGGAGGAGGAGGAGGAGGAGGAGGAGGAGGAGTCTCTAAGAGATGGTAGATTAGTAATGGCAAGTGCATGGTGTGTGCATGTTCTGAAATGTTATTGTGTGCCACATTAATTTGTACAATTCATATGAGTTCATAAAATCATAGAGGGCTGGAAATGCAGGTGAGTGATGAAGTTCTTGATTAGCATATGTGAAGCCATGAGTTCAGTCCTCAACACTGCAAAACAAAGCAACACAACTAAAGAAAAATGTAATATTTTTCCAAAAGTATTTTAGGGGTACATGTAAATAGGTACCAAATAAAAGAAGCTTTCTGCAAACATAAATTAAAAAGACTATGAATGGTTTTGATTGCGAGAAAGGCAGACAGTGGACTGTCACTTAAAAGGCATATATGTATTAAGTTTGTAGTTTAATGATTATTTTAGGAGAGGACAATTATCAATTAGGTTCGGGTTCCACAATTTTCCAGACTGCACGTCACTCTGTTGATCTTTTTTGTTGATTTTCAAGATGAGAACTGGCTGTTCCATAAGGACTTTCTATGACATTCCATTTTAACATTGCTGCTCCTACCAGGGCAGGTGTACTACGAGTAAATTGTGGTGCAAACAAATCTGAAATCCAAAGACTTGCACTCTTAATAGTATGAATTTTTTTGCCCTGGAGAGCAGAAATTCTAGATGATGCTTGCTCCACCAGAAAGCAAAATGTCTGCAGGCTCTTGAGTTCTTTTCTAATAATCTTCTTTAATGATCCTTCTTGCAACAGAATCCAGGTTCCTTTCCAACTTGGAGTCGAGCAAGAAACTTATTGTTGAAGGGAATACTATTCAACATGTTTTCACTGTGGGCAGTATTACCACCTGGATGGTGTACAATGGTGAGTTTATCATAGGCATATTCTTCTTCTGGTCTTTTCCCAGTAATGGTATTTCATAGTTGGAGTACTTTTTCCTTAATGAAATCACAAGATACAGATGCAAGACTCAGAAATCATGATTTAAAATTTTTTAATGTAGCAAAATAAAAGCAATGGTTACTTCTACCAGTGCCAACACTACTTAGCAATTTAAGTTGCTATTTATGATGTCCTGAACATCCTGAGTAATTTACACATTCCATGCTACTCATTCTTCAGGAAGGGGATGCAAAGGGCAGCATTTTGTTTTACAGAGATTGGCCTGGGCTTTTTGTAGTCCCTAAATTCCATGTTACTGTTTCAATTTTTTTATTCGTTATAGGTCTGTTTTAGCTGTAGAACACTCCTCGGATTAACTTTCCTTGTGCCCATGTCTATAAAATTCATCCATTTCTTTTAGATTTTGAAATTTAATGATGTGTATATTTTATACTTTCCTTGTGCCCGTGTCTATAAAATTCTTCCATTTCTTTTAGATTTTGAAATTTAATGACATGTATATTTTATAGTATTCCCTTAATATATTCTTGATATTTTTTTGTCTGTTGTGATTTTTCTAATTTTGTCTCTGATTTTCTCAACCTTACTTTCCCTTTCTTTCTTTTTTCCTTCCTTCCTTCCTTCCTTCCTTCCTTCCTTCCTTCCTTCCTTCCTTCCTTCCTTCCTTTCTTTCTGTCCTGTTTAACTTTTCAAAGAACTTACTCAATCTTTACATTCAATCTTTTCATTGTTTTCTTTGTTTTATTTCATTAATTTCTCCTCTGAACTTTATTTCTATTCATATCCTAAATTTGGGTTTGATTTAATCTTGCCTTTCCCAAGTCTTTAGTTGTAAGGATAACTCATTTATATGTGCTCTTTCTAATTTGTAACATGGACATTTAGAGCTATGAACTTCCTTCTTCTGACTGCTTTTGATCTATATGTCCAAGAAGTTTCATTGTGTTGTGTTGTGGAGAGCAGGTGTGGCGAGGGTCCCAGGATGGAGCCCGAGACTTTAGCAAAATCTTATGACTAACACCTGAGTCTTATGACTAACACCTGATTCCCTCCTACCTCTAAGTAAAGCCACGCTCACTGTTCAAGCTGTGCAGGTGCACCCTGTATACAAGATCAGGCCAGATGATACCAATAGACTGAGGCCACGCAACCTGGGCTGGGAAGGTGGATAAATAGAGAGACTTTCTGGTCTTGAGAAGGGACTTTCTGGTCTTGGGGAGAAGAGAAGCTTGCTTGCCTGAGGAAGGAGAAGGCTTGGAGAAGGGAGAAGGCTTAGAGGGAAAGACCTGAGGCTTAGAGGGAGAAGCTTGGAGAAGGAGAAAAGATATGCCTGAATAAACCGTTCTGACAAGACCTGCCTGCCTGAATAAACCGCTTTGAGAAGAACGAGCAAGAAGTGCTTTGTTGCTGTGGCTTCATACAAGTGCCCCATACAAGTTGTTTCTGTGGGGAGACAAGTGCTCCCTACGAGTGGTGGCCCGTACGGGGATGCGAAGTGGCGGCCACCCTCAGCCCAGAGCTGGGGCATGAGTGTAGAAGCGTCAGGGCTTCGGGCTCTGAGTGTGCTGGGGCTGCGGGCCAGGCAAGGCGGCGATGAAAGGCTTCAGCACCGAAGAGGACAGCCATGAGGGGCCTCCCGCTAGAGCCTCAGAAGGGCATCTCACAAAAGAGGCTCAAGAGACTTACAACTGCAGCGTAAGCACAACCAAGAGACTTAAGACATTTGCTACAGAGACTTCAACAGAGCTGCAGAGACTTACGACCGCAGCGTAAGCGCAACAAAGAGACTTAAGAATGACCACAGTGTAAGCGCAACAAAGAGAGAAAAGACATTTGCTGCAGAGACTTCAACAAAACTGCAGAGACTTTGGACCAGGACTTCAGACCAGGCTTCAACAGGGCTCAGCTAGCAGAGACTGTGAGCTGGCACTTGGAAGGGCCTTGGTGCCACAGGCTCGGCGTAGCCAGAAAGAACCTGCCGAGCTGGCCCAGGCACCGATAGGATGGACCCAGAGCGAGAACCAGCCATTAAACTTGGGGCCGAAAGAGGCACGTGGCGCGCAGGATATAGTGTAGGCGGCCAGCAGCCTGCAGGCGAGGAGGCCGAGCAGCCCTGCTGAGGTGGCAGTCTGGGCTTTCTCGTGGCGGAGGCTGAACTTAGACAATAAAGTAAAGGGACAATAGAGAAAGGGGCCCGGGAAGCTCATTCAGAACTCATTGCGGTCGGGAAGGAACTGCTTTGAGAAGGACGAGCTAGAAAGGGGCCCAGAAGCTCATTCAGAACTCATTGCGGTCAGTGTGGAACTGCTTTGGGAAGGACGAGCTAGAAAGGGGCCTGGGAAACTCGTTCAGAACTCATTGCGGCCGGTGTGGAACTGCTTTGGGAAGGACGAGCTAGAAAGGGGCCCGGGAAGCTCGTTCAGAACTCATTGTGGTCGGGAAGGAACTGCTTTGAGAAGGACGAGCTAGAAAGGGGCCCGGGAAGCTCGTTCAGAACTCATTGCGGCCGGTGTGGAACTGCTTTGGGAAGGACGAGCTAGAAAGGGGCAGGGAAGCTCATTCAGAACTCATTGCAGGCTGGTGTGGAACTGCTTTGAGAAGGACGAGCTAGAAAGGGGCCGGGAAGCTCATTCAGAACTCATTGCGGTCGGGAAGGAACTGCTTTGAGAAGGACGAGCTAGAAAGGGGCCCGGAAGCTCATTCAGAAATCATTGTGGTCGGTGTGGAACTGCTTTGAGAAGGACGAGCTAGAAAGGGGCTAGAAAGGGGCTAGGAAGGCTCCCCGGAAGGGGCGGGCAGTGAAGCTCCCCAGAGGGGGAACAAAAAAAAAATCTCTTTACTAAAATAATAAAAAAGGGGGAGATGTGGAGAGCAGGTGTGGCGAGGGTCCCAGGATGGCGCCCAAGACTTTAGCAAAATCTTATGACTAACACCTGAGTCTTATGACTAACACCTGATTCCCTCCTACCTCTAAGTAAAGCCACGCTCACCGTTCAAGCTGTGCAGGTGCACCCTGTATACAAGATCAGGCCAGATGATACCAATAGACTGAGGCCACGCAACCTGGGCTGGGAAGGTGGATAAATAGAGAGACTTTCTGGTCTTGAGAAGGGACTTTCTGGTCTTGGGGAGAAGAGAAGCTTGCTTGCCTGAGGAAGGAGAAGGCTTGGAGAAGGGAGAAGGCTTAGAGGGAAAGACCTGAGGCTTAGAGGGAGAAGCTTGGAGAAGGAGAAAAGATGTGCCTGAATAAACCATTCTGACAAGACCTGCCTGCCTGAATAAACCGCTTTGAGAAGAACGAGCAAGAGGTGCTTTGTTGCTGCAGCTTCATACAAGTGCTCCCTATGTTGTGTTATCATTTTCATTATATCCAGAAATACTGATACTTTGTTCTGAATTTCTTCTTTGACCAATTCACCGTTCAGGAGCCTGTTGCTTATTCTACATGAATTTATGTAATTACTATAGCTTTCATTGCTCTTGGTAAATCTTTATTTCATTGTGAGCTGATGAAATGCATGGAATTATTTTAATTTTTGTATTTGTTGAGGTTAGTTTTGTGTCATAGTATGTGGTCAATATTAGGGAAACTTTCATGAGCTGCCTGCTGAATACAAAGGGTGTTCTTTGGTGGTTGAGCAGAATAGTCTGTAGATGGATGTTAGGTTCATTTGATATTATTTAATTGGTATAATTTAATTCAGATGTCTCTTTGTTCTTTGTTAAGTTGACCTCTTTATTTCAGAAAATAATATGGATTTGAAGTTATTTTGTCTTTTATAGTCCTGTAATATTGTTTTTATTAAGTTGGATGCAACAGACTTTGGCGTATATGTGTTGGTAATTATAATATATTCTAGGTCAATTTTTATTTAATTAGAATGAAGTGACCCTCTTTACCTCTATTAAATGGTATTAATTTGAAGTCTATTTTGTCAGATCTTAGAATTGCAACATCTGCTTGCTTCTTAGTGCCATTAGCTTGATATATTTTTTTTACATCCTTTCACCTTCAGGTAGTCACTATCTTTGAAGTTGAGATGAGTTTCTTGAAGAAAAATAAGGATGTATTTTTTCTTTTTTTTTCTTTTTTTTTTTTGAGTTTTTGAGACAGGGTCTCCCTGAGTCCCAGCTGGCATGGAACGAGCCCTGTAGACCAGGCTGGCCTTGAACTCACAGAAATCCACCTGGCTCTGCCTCCTGAGTGCTGGGTTGAAAGGCATGCATCGCCACACCCTGCCATTTTTGTTTCTTAATAGATTTCATTAGTCTGTGTCTTTTGAAAGCAGATTCAATGCCATTGAAATTTACAATTCTTATTGAAATATAACAGTATCTGCTACTGTCATTTTAATTAGTTTTATTTTGTATTTGCATAGTTGCACTTTCTTTTTGCTTTTTCTTTATGTAACTTCTTGGGATTAATACTTATTACTCTTTGGTCATATACTGTGAGTATTCCTTATGAGAGTTCCTTGGTGCACATTAATTCAGTTAGCATATTTGTGTCATAGATATTTTTCCATTCCCCTTCAAATATGATAGATATTTTTAAAATCTACAGATAATAGTTTATTCTTTTTTTATGTTTAGGAATTCACATTTTCCTCCTTTAATTTTATATTACTCTAAAATATGAATACATGTTTTCTCCTCATATACAGTAATTACAGAGTCATAAAGTAAGTGGTGGATCCATTCTAATAGCTGCATAAAGTATTCTAGATTGACATTTGATGGTCATTTAGAGCTGGGAATACACAGCCATTGGGAGTTTTTGTTCTGATCCTCTGTAATTGGATTCTGTGTGCTTCTTTCTCTATAAGTATGTTTTTCCTTATTTTAGGTTACTTTTCTTCTATTCTTTTGAGGATAAAGACAATGTCATTGACCTGAGAGTCTTTACATTCCGGTACTACTAGGATACATAGAATTCTAATTATGTCGTTATTTTGTTTAATATAGTCTTTGCTTCAAAAGTTCATTTGTGTGTGTGTGTGTGTGTGTGTGTGTGTGTGTGTGTGTGTGTGTTTGAGACAGGGACTCTCGGTAGCCCCAGCTGGATTGGAACTCACTCTCTATTCCAGGCTGGCCTTGAACTCACAGAGAATCTCCTGCCTCTGCCTCCAGAGTGCTAGGATTAAAGGTATATGCCACCAGGTCCTGTTGGAGTACCTTTCTTTTTTTTAATTTGTCATCCTGTCTGTTTCTCATTTCATTCAATGCTTATGAGTCTTTCACCTGATTTTACAAATTAACTTACTTAGGTTTACCATTCCATTAATATTTCAGTTTTTTTCTTCAGTATTTCTTTCTCTACTGTGAATTCACTTTTCAAATCCTGAATAGTTTTTATTCCATTCAGCCACATATTTTTATTGTCTTGATTTTCTGCCCATTCTCTTTGTGTTACTTTCATCAAATATTTGTTTCTTGTTTAAGTTTTTTGATCATGCTTAAGATTGTTATTTTGAATTCTGTATTGTACTGTTGCTCCTCAGATTTATTATTGTAATATACTTTTGTGGTATGGGTGTTACTGGAGATATAGCCTCTGGGTTTTTCATATTATATCCATTGAGCAGGAGAATTTTCCTCTCAGAACAGGAAGCACGCACAGCTTAACAACCACTTGCCTGATGTCCATGTCCCACAACCTTGCCCAGCCTATACTGTTTTCAGGTTTCCCACCATAATTAAGGTAATGCAAGTAGATAGTTCTCCAATCCTAGTTAACAATAGAGACTTTTAATGGGCTCGCTTACACAATGATGGCAAAGAAACAAAAACTCACTTAAGACACAAACACAGCCAGGTCCCCCGGTTCAAATGGCCACCAGGAGTTCCCTAGCAAACCAGTACCTTCTGCTCCACATGCTCATCAAAATGGCAAGAGAGTCCAGGTTCATGTGTTGGGTCTGCCCCTCTTAAAGTCCAAGAAGTCCATACATCCTTGCACTTTCTGTGAGAATGTCAGCATAGGGGGGGATATCACTGAGCTCTGAGCTTAGTTTCTCCCACTCAGTTGCTGAGAAGGTTGAGCTCATTACAAAGAAGAAATAATCCATCCCACAATCGGTTTTTGCATTTCTGTTTAAGTGTTTGTATGTATTTTGATGATTGTGTCCAATAAGAAACTCTAGTCTTTCTTGATTTAGTTGAAGATTGGTTCTGTTTATATTGATGATATAACTTAGCTGCTCCTTTCTTAAGTATGAAAAGTGAGTTGGTATGTGTTTCAGGTTTTCATAGGGTGGTAGGCGGGCTGGTCTGAGTAGTAGTCAGGTCTATGGTCGGCTGATCAGGAGGGGCCCAAGGGCATGGCTGGGGTGAGGAGAGCCTCTGTAGGCTCTGACACATGAAACTGGAGTACTAAGAAGTTTTGAATGAATGATATTGGGACACAGTGGGCAAGTCTGGAAGGAAAGGATGGATCTGCAGCAGTGAAAACAGGAGCTGGCCTAGGCCCAGGGCTAGAGCAGGGCACCCATCAAAGGGAGACTGTGGAGGTTCCAGGCTGCAGAGGAATCCAGAGAGTGGATGGTATCTGTTTCAGGGGGATGGTAGGCAGGTTCATGGCAGACAGATCAAGAAGACAGGGGCAAGTGGAGGGTGGCAGCCTGTGGATGGTCTGTAACATTATGCTAGAAGATTAAGCTCATTTGAGTAAGGAAGCTAGTCCAGAGATCTGAGGCAGAGGAGCAGGAGCAGACTTGACCCCTAGTCCAGAGGTCTGAGACAGAGGAGCAGGAGCAAGCTTGACCCTAAGACTAGACAGGGAAAGAGTGTTGGGAAAGAGTGGAGCTGCTCAGGCAGCATGGAGCTAACATCCGGGGGGGGGGAACAACAGATCATTTCCTATGCTCAAAGTTGGCTTATTTGGGAGTTGCACTAGTTCAATTTTTAGTGTAATGGCAACACTTAAAGGAAACTCAGAACTACCACCAATGCATCACCTGGAACAGAGGGTGGAAGTAAGGAACAGGATTGGAACTAAGATGAAATCTAAATTCACACATAGAGCAGAATAAGAAGGAAGAGCGCTCAATGACATTTTAGATTGATATCTCTCACCTCAGATTAACCTGTATTTTATTGTTTTATTTTATTTTATTTTGGGAATAAATCATTTTTTCATAGTGGCACAAACAAATCCCAGTATTTGCAGAAGTAGAGGAGTATGAATGGAGTGTAATACCAGCCAGATGGGGCTTCACAGAAGACCATGACAAGAAAAATCTGACCAAAGAAAAAAAACAAGAACAGGAAAAAAGAAAGATTGTGGATAAGTACAGCACATTTAAGTTATTTGAAATATATCTAATTATACTGAAATTAAAGATATATTTATGAACTATGTTTTGATGAAATATGCAGTATTTATATGCACAAATAAAGTTAAACCTATAGATGAAGTCAGTTATACTTAAAACCATGCCTAGTATCTACCTTTGAGATCCCTGAATGCTCACAACAATTTAAGAATATGTTCACGGTGAGTCATTTTTATCCCTCCAGGAAATAATAATATACAGCACAATCCTACCCTAATGGATTTGAAGTGAAAATTAGTTACTTGAAATTCAGAGAAGAGGTCTTTCCTCCACAGAGGGAAATCACCAAAGAAGCAAGATTGAATTGCATGTTAGAAGACATCAGGATCTCTAAACTACAGGGAAAATTTTTAAATATGTATTTTCTGTAGAGGTAGAGTGTTCTGGTAACAGAAGCACATTGAAGAGAGAAACTATGAGACCACAGCTTATTTTAAAAGATAGAACAAAGAGAAAGTCAGTACTCCTTGGGAAATGACAGGACAGAAACAGAAAATGTTAAAAAATATAATGAAAAGGTTCCCCATTGTTCCCATTTCTCCAGGCATGAAGGAAGGGTTAGGCAAGGGGAGAGAGAGAGGAGAGAGATTAATAATTCCTAGCTAGGGTAAAACGCCAGAGGAAATCATATCGCTCTAACAATTTAATGATAAATTACACATAAAATATATCTACATGAGTCCATGTACATAGCTAAAGGCTACATAACAGGAAACAGTACAAAATGAGAAACCTCCCTTTGAGTTTGTTTTTAAGGGTAGTGTAAGAGACTCCCAAAATGACACAGGCCATTGTCACAGCCCTTAATTTCCTCACAAAACTTGAAGGTAAGACCCTATTGCTGAAGTCAGGACTTACTTTGGAGACTGGATTTGAAGGAATGGAGCTGGAACTGAGCAAGGAGCCACTTCCCCTGAAGGCTAGCCCTCATAACTTTGGGGACCACTATGCAAGCTGCTAAAGGACAATGTCAATCTTTGGTCTGATGTCAGACTTATCAACTAATAACCACATCAATGACTGGCACACATGGGCAGTAGTGGCACTTTTATCTCAGGTGAAATCAAGACTACCTATTGTACTTAAAGTCCACTCAATGGGAGGACATTCATGTGTGGTCCTGTAAATATAACAAAAAGCACATGGATGGGGAGGTCATATATCTTAGAGAAAACTCCAATGTTGGCACATCCATAGCCTGATGTAACTTTTTTTAACTGAGTACAAAACATATATGCTTGTATTTACAGTTACATTTGCCAGTAACCATTCATAAAGTAGCTTCTTTTGTACCAGAAAGAGACTCTCAGACAGTTGCCACAACTGGTCATACACAGATATTGTCTGTGAAATTCCTAAGCCTAAGCATACCTCTACAATGCAGCCTCTACACCTAAGGGTCACACAACATAGAACAAGGGATAAAAAGGACAGTAATGAATTTCTCAACTTTCATTAATGAAGGCTCCTCATGCAACAGAGAGCCAGGAACACAGAAGGTCAAAGTGGTCCAGGGCGGGAGATTAGGAATCTGCGGAGTGCAGACCCTTAGACAGGACTCCTATATTAATCTTCACTAACCCACACCCCAGAAACCATTGTGGAAGAGGAGTAAGATTGTAAGAGCCAAGGAGAAAGATATGCCCCTGTGGAAATAGGATCCTTCAAGTTCCTAGGATCCTGCTCCTATGAACATACAACAATGGTATCATCATGAAGAAGACCCATACAAACTCGAGCAGACAAAAACCTAGCATGGAATTGTGGAAATGGCCAACAGATCCCAGTCTTAGCTGAAGAAACATTTTTGGGTGAGGACAAACTGATCTTAAAATGAGGGACTCTGGGGGGCTGGAGAGATAGCCTAGCGGTTAAGAGCACCAACTGCTCTTGCAGAAGACCTGGGTTTGATCCCCAGCACCCAGATGGCGGCTGAGAATCGTCTGTAACTCCAATTCCAGGAGAACTCCAGTTCCAGGGGAATCTGACACCCTCTTCTGACCTCCGCGGCATTGCACGACATGGGTGCACAAACCTCCATGCAGACAATACATTCACACACATAAATAAATAAATAAAATAAAATAAAAATTTTTAAAAAATAAAAAAAAATGAGGGACTCTGGGGGCTGGACGGATGGCTTAGAGGTTAAGAACGCTGGCCGCTCTTGCAAAGGACCTGGGTTTGTTCCCCAGCACCCACATGGTGGCTGAGAACGGTCTGTAACTCCAATTCCAGGAGAACTCCAGTTCCAGGGAAATCCGAGACCCTCTTCTGACCTCTGAAGCATTGAACAACACGGGTGCACAGACCTGCATGCAGACAATACATTCATACACATAAAAAATAAATAAATAAAAATGAGGGACTCTGGATAGGCTACTAGACCTCAAAGGATGAACTTGCTCTGAGGATTGTCAGGGGACCGTTACTTGACAGAATAGACCTTAACACAAATGACAGCAAGTAGAGAATCCAGCAGTGGGTGTGGGGGCTGTGAGAATTGGCCAGTGGGAGAGAGCATATAAAGGTGGTTAAGATCGAATAAGATTGCCGGGCGTGGTGGCGCACGCCTTTAATGGGAGGCAGAGGCAGGCGGATCTTTGTGAGTTCAAGGCCAGCCTGGTATACAGAGTGAGTTCCAGGACAGCTGGGGCTACAGGGAGACCCTGTCTCAAAAAGAAAAGAAAAGAAAAAAAAAAAAAAAAGATCGAATAAGATGATCTGTATGAAATACACAAAAATTCAAGAAAATAATTAAAACTAATAAAATAAAAATAATAAATAAAATAATTGAAAGGATTGGAAGCACAAGGAATAAAAATGGTTGCTTGCTGCAACAGAGTAGTTTCTAAATATGGAGAGAAATGTCATTTGAAGAAATGCAGCCATTAAACAGGAAATAACAATGGAGGTCTTAAGCACACATAAGCAAGAAGCACATTTGGAGAATTACTCAAAATTGTATGGGGTCTTCAGCCATTGAGTGTTGCTGAAAAGGATGATTAAGAAATAGATATCCAATATACACATTTTACTCTATTATATTTAACACATATTACAAAAAAATAAGAAAACAAACTCCATAAACACTGATTTTGAAAAAAAACCTCAACCAACAAATTGGTAGAAATGTATAAAAATATTGAAGTTGTTATGGTTTTGTTTGTGAACTAAGTGACATAGCATGTCATGTATATGTTGGATGGAGTATTTGTATGTAAATGAAATAAATCATTTCTGTGATATTATTTTAAAACAATTCTAGTTTAGATTATTTGTTTTTAGCTGCATTATCTACGTTCATGTTTAATATTTTCTTTTTTAAGCTTTATTTTTTATTTTTAATTTTCTACTTATTTTCATCTGTGTATGAATGTATTGTCTGCATGTAGGTTGGTGCACCCGTGTCATGCAATGCCACAGAGGTCAGAATAGGGTGTTGGATTCCCCTGGAACTGGAGTTAAAGATGGTTTTCAGCCGCCATGTGGGTGCTGGAGACCAAACCCAGGTCCTCTGCAAGAGCATTCTGCACTCTTAACCGCTAGGCTATCTCTCCAGCCCCTTAATATTTTCTAAAAATGGGAAAGCACAGGTCTGGAACAGAGAAAATAAATTTGGTCATGGGTGTTAAAGTCCTAACATTCTACACTTTTGGCAGAGTACTTCAAATCCAGACAAAAGATAAGTTCAGTTTTTACTTTATCACACATTTGTAATATGTGGTTTGAAATGTCACTTTGTCCTTTCAGCCATTTTATTTACAACATACTAAAGGAGATATCGTAATAGAAATTGATAAGGATAAGAATTTAATTCTCGGGCTGGAGAGACAGCCTAGCGGTTAAGAGCACCGACTGCTCTTGCAGAGGACCTGGGTTAGATCCCCAGCACCCACATGGCGGCTGAGAACCTTCTGTGACTCCAATTCCAGGAGAACTCCAGTTCCAGGGGAATCCGACACCCTCTTCTGACCTCCGCGGCATTGCACGACATGGGCGCACAGACCTGCATGCAGACAGTACACTCATGCACATACAAAAATAAATAAAATTAAAAAAAGAATTTAGTTCTCAATATCATTCCTGCCATGGAATATCCACAATCGGTTTTAAAATTATTGCCACAAATTTGAAGAACATTATGGCCGCAATAATGTATTTTTCGAAAGCTTTCTTTTATTGGCACAGTATAATTTAATACAGGAGGTGTTTATGGAAATGACCATAATATAAACAACAAACAATGAAAATGGTTACATTTATAAATTTCCCTGTTTAAGTACATGTATGAAGACATCTCAGGCTCACAGATGCTCATATAGTGTAATAAAATTCACTGTGCACAGGTAAATTTTCTTTCATTGATGAATATGCCATATCATTCTTTTTGTTGTTGTTGTTGTACTTTTCGAGACAAGGTCTCCCTGTAGTCCCAGCTGTCCTGGAACTCACTCTGTAGACCAGTCTGTCCTTGAACTCACAAAGATCCACCTGCCTCTGCCTCCCAAGTGCTAGGATTAAAGGTGTGCGCTACCACGCCCGGCTAAATTATATTCTTAATAATATATAAAGTTAATCACCATGGCATTACATATAAAACTTTATATATTATTATATATCATTGGGACAGACCCTATGTGTTTTTCTCTTTTGAAGATTATTAAAAGTTTTCAAAGTTTGTTATGGTGACATGACTTTTATTTTCTCACTAATGGACATTCTTTTTGGCCCAAATCAACTACTTACTTAGGCTCAAAATTTGTGCAAAAATTACAAGGAAACCTATATCCAGAAATGTTGCTCGAAATTCCCTTTCCAATGGAACTTTATTTTTTTTTTCAATTTTACCAACTTCATTCACTACAAAGCTGGTATGTTCATACTTTAACTGCCACATTATATATCTTAAGTGTGCATATGTGAATGTTGTAGTTTGTTCAAAATATTTTAACTTATTTTACTTACAATTGTATGTTTTCTTTCCAAGAATAATGTGACAATGTGGTTAAATACACTGCAACCCTGTTTACTCAATCTGTCATGCATTTGTTTACAGTGGTTTTTAAACTTAATTTAGTTTAAAATTATATGCAGTTAGAAATGTGAGAATCATAAGACTTTCTCTGTTGATAATTTTTTGTTTTTTATTTTTTTAATTACGTGTATATGTGTGAGTGAGAGAGAGAATGAGGAGAAAAGGGGCAGTGTGAGAGCTGTGCACTTGAATGAAGGTTGTATGATGGTCATATCCCTGGAACATAGAGTTAGGCTTCTGCAAGTCACCTGATAAAGGTTCTAGGATGTGAAATCCAGTTCTCTGCAGTTGTGATTGATAATCTTATAAACTGAGCCCCTCCAACTGCTTGATTAATATTTATTAGACCTATAATGATTAAAATATCTTCATTTTCCAAAATAATACATAACATATTTTTAAAGGGTGCTGGAGAGATGTCTCAGTGATTAAGACTAGTGGCTGCTCTTGAAAACAACCTGAGTTCAGCACGTGTGTAAGTCTATCACCTGCATCTATATAAGTGCACCCCTGTCGTGAAATGGCCATGGAAGTCAGAAGAGAATTAAATTTCCCTGGACTTGGACTTATGAATGATTTTTAACTGCTATGTGAGTGCTGGGAACTGAACTCAGGTCATCAGCAAATGGTGTTGGCAAAACTGTATCACCAGTTGTAGGAGAATAAAATTAAATACCTACCCCTCAACTCAAGTTGAGTACAAAACTCAACTCCAAATAGATCAGAGACCTCAATGTGAAACCCAAAATTCTGAAAATGATAGAACAAAATATTCGCAGTAAACTACAAGGTATAGGCATAGGCAAAGACTTTCTAAATCAGACAGCAGCTGTGCAGAAAATAAAGTAAAAAATTGACAAGGAGGACATTAGTAAATTCAAAAGCTTCTGTCTAGATTGGGAGGAAACCTTCACCAGTGATACATCTGACAGAGCATTAACATCCAAAATATACAAACTACTCAAAAAACAAAGGAGCAAGTAAAGAAATGGTCCAGTAAAGAGATGGAAGAAGAGATAAACAGAGACTTCACAAATGAAGAAGACGGCTGAGAAACATCTTAAAAAAGTGTCCAATGTCACTAATACTTAAGGGAATAGAAGTTAAAATCATTTTAAGTTTTTATGTTACTCCAGTAAGGCTGGCTATGATGAAGCAAACAAAGGATACCAAATGCTGGAGATGATGTGGGAAAAAGGGAACACTCATCCACTGCTGGTGTAGAATAAAATATTCATTGACCTACCCTATCATATGCAATTTCTATTTTGAATTTACATATGCAAAACACAATTTTTTGCTTTCATAACAACTGATTCAGAGTTTTCACATGAGTTATTTTTTTAATTTCGGGAGCTGAGGAATTTATTAACAATTTTTGTAAGTAACATTTGCAAGGGCAGGTTTTTTGTGCTTTTATTGATTTTTTTGTGTATTTCAGATATCATTTCAGTTAAGTTCAGGCATATTCCCCTTTATGTTCCCTCCACCAAATATTTTACTTTTTACTTTTATTTTATGCATATTATTATATTTCCTGCATGTCAGTCAATGTGCCTATGCCATTTGGTAGCCATATTGGTCAGATGAGGGGTCGGATTCTTCTGGAATTGGAGTTATGGATGGTTGTCATCCACTATGTGGGTCCTGGAAGTCGAACCTGGATCTTCTGCCAGAGCAGGCAGTGCTCTTAACTGCCAGGCCATGTCTCCAGTCCCCGAATGTAACAATTTTTAGAGCATTTTTCTGCAGCTTTTTCCAGTACACTTTTTGATTTTCAGCTATTAAATCAAATTACTCAAACTGTTTTCAAAAGTAAAGAAAAAAGGGAAGCTATGTTATGCCTGCTTCCCTTACAAACTTTCTAATAAATATTTTAATCTTAATATCACAGATATTTAAGTATTGATAAATACAACTGACAGAATTGCACTTATACAATTCTATGCACACACAAGCATTCTTTAATTTTCATTATTTATATTCATTCAAAACTATTAATAAGTCTGTTATTCTTCCAAATAATGAGCAATTTGCAAAACACAGTATTGTTTTCTTTAAAAAATTATTCCAATTCTAGAAAATATTTTATGTATTTTTGAAGTGATACTTCTGTAATAAATAGGTGCACAAATTTTACAGATAATTGTTCTAGGTGTTACTGAGTAACATTCAATTGATTATATTTTTGTTGATTTTTATTTATTAAGCATCTTCTCTTGTAAGATTGTGTAAAATTTCATGTGTACTCTAGGTAATGTCTGAAATCACCTGGAGACACAGATAGAAGTATTGTTTCTGACACTAGAGGTATGAAAGTGTAACAGGCAATAACTTACATGATCATACATGACCATAATCTTTGAATTTCAATACAAAACACAATGAAGTGTTCCAAATGAATTCCTCCTATCTCACCTAGTAATAATATGGATAACCCACAAATACACGATTTAAAGGGGAGAAATTGCTTTAAAAATGTTTTACCTCCCTAAGTTTCAATAATTTCTCATTTTCATTCAAAGTATCAATGAGGTTTTCTACATTGCACTCCATGACTGAGTTTCACAATATTGCTGTCCTGATTGTCACCATACGTCAAGATTGAGAGAAGAATGCTGAATGATTTGATGGCAAAATATAATCTAAAAACTAAATGAAATGAAACCAAAGATGTAGAAGTATATTTAAAATAAGATAAAGAATTGATTATGTATTTCAACTATGAAATGGTGTCCTTCTAACCATACCCTATTGAGACTGGTGAATAGTAGTGACACTCAAATAACATAAGCCTATAAAACTAGCAAACTAAAGCCTGTCATTTGCCTGTGAAAAGAATTCAACATAAAATTATGCTCCAATTTATCTAATAAATGGTAAAATTCAGATATTATTATGCCTGTGAGACCTAAGTTGATTGAGACATAAAATTTCACTAGACAGTTTTAAAACAGTAAGAAAAAAAGGCAGCACATCCTTATTTTTTCTTGCAGTGATTCAGGCTCATGTCTCCTATAATTCCATTGAAGATCAAGTGTGCAGATTATTTTATTTTATTTGGACATAATCAAATAATCTAGAAAAAGCCCAGCTCAGTGGTTTGTATCACAGCCATCAGAGACAGACATTCATGATACAAATCTTTGCATCAGTGTTCCAAATACTGATTCTTCGTGTGTGTTTTGAAGCCTCTAAGTTTTATTCAAAATTAGAATAAAGAAAATAAACTTATCCCACTTGTAGAAATGCCCTAGTAATTTAATATTTTAATATTTATGAAGAACATAGAGATAGGTTTATTTCTGTAAAGCTGGGAGACACTATATTACTTTTTCTTTTTTGAATTTGTGTTTATTTCATACAAAAATCTCAATCGAACTTCACCTTTATCACCCCTTCATCATTGGCAACCTCCAATAGCAATCACCTACACTGTATCAACTAGAGTTCATGCACTCTATTATTTGCGTTAGGGCCTACTATACCACATTATTGTCCCTGGACCTTTCTTAGTGCAAGTTCATTTACCGAGGTCGAGTCAGCCTAATCAGAGTACCTTGCATTAGGAAGTTCAGTTCTTCCTTAAACAACAGAAATCAGCTGCTAATATTTCTTCATGTAACATTGAAGTCTGATACACATTTCTCCATTTCCATGATGGATATTTATCTGCATGAGTTTGCATGGGTCATGTACATACTGACACCATTGCTGTAGGATTGTATGAGCAGGGTCCCAGGAATTTGTAGGATTCTGCTTCTGTATGGTCAGGCACCTCCTCGCTGGCTCATAGAAACTTTTTGCCGCCTCTTCCAATTGAGACCACACATGCAAGTGTACAGATGGCCTCTGGAATACCAGAGAGTGTTACCAAAGGCCACTCAACCAATAAAGCAAATACGGGTCTCCCTGAGTCAAGCAAGACTCCAACGTCAGCACCAGCTACACCCCGCCTGCCTGGAAATACTGTGCAGCAGAGGCAGCCATTTGCCTGTATATCCCAAACATAATTGGCTATTGGCTCTCTCCTTGGAGGAATAACCCATGGCTGATGCCACAAGCTTACATCCTCTACAGGTTAGGAGATGTTATAAGCCACAGTAAGACCCTGTCATATTAAACAGGAAAAAATGTAATTCATGGATTAACATATCATCCAAACATATGTGTCTATACCAAAGTAACCAACTATAACTATTAGTGCTCTTTAAATACCTATATATCTAACTGCTTGTGCTTCATTAGTAGGATTCAAAGGTTATTCCTGGACAAAACTGTCAGCCATGAAACGGAAACAGCCAGAATTACCAGAGGTTCCAGACCACAGCTCCAGAGAGAGTGGACTGTTCTGCTTCTCATCACCATGTGCCTTTCCTAGCCTAGAGAACATCTGCAAAAATGAGGGTTGTTGGTAGAATTGTAAGGGCTGCGATTGGGCTCGGTGGAATTGGATGAAACATACAGCAATATAGTCTGGAACACTCATTTGATCAACTTGAATTGATACAATACAAGCCTCCCCCCTGCTGAGATGGTGGGGCTGTTGGGGTTTGGGCACAACACGCCTGTAAAATTGGTTTCATATGAAGGATGCTTGTACTCATGGATCATCACTTATAGCTAAAAACTGAAAAAAAAACTGAGAGAAAGATGCAGGACAGTTATGGCAAAATGCATGATCTGGGATGGGGTGGTGGTAGGGGGGAAGGGAAAGGGAAATATGCCTGATCTGAATTGGAAAATGATGTATGAAATGTACAAAGAACCAATAAAAAACAAAAAAAGAAAAACAAACAAACAAACAAACAAACCAACAAAAAAACACAAAATAGTCCCTCGGCCTTGGGACAGTGTAGCTTAATATAGGGCCATGTCCAAGTCCCCAAACTCTGAAGATTTCTAATCTTCACACTTTGGTCACTTGTGAAGTTTTGTGCTCATGACCCTGTGTTGCACAAAGGAGCTTCAGTAATGATTGTTGAGAAATTCATTAGTGTCCTCTTTACCACTTGCTCCAAGTTGTGTGGACCTTAGGTGTATGGGTTGCTTTATAGATCTGCAATTTAGGTTTGGATAAGTCACAGTCAATATCTATGTTTGACCAGTTGTGGTACTCTATAATTGTCTCCATCTGGTACAAAAGGAGTTTCTTTGTTAGATGGTGTCTGGGATATTTCAGTGTAAATATAAGAAAAATATTTGGCACTTAATTAATAATTGCATTATACTAGATATGTTACAACTTGGGGCTTTCTCTGAGATCCGTGGCCTCTCCATCGATTTGTAATTTTCTATGTTTACAGTACCACATATGAGTTTCCTCCCATTCGGGAGGAAGACGAATAAGGTAGCCAGTGATTCTTACCAAGATAAAAGTGTCACTACAACAGTTAAGCATTCTCCTTTTGGCAATGTGTCTTGTTATGCAGTCTTCAGTGATATACATAAACTCATGTAGTCATGTTCTGTGTGTAATTTATCTTAAGTGTTTTAGACTAATATGATTCTCTCAGTTTTATATACTAGTTTTCATTATTTATCTCTTCTCTCTCTCTCTCTCTCTCTCTCTCTCTCTCTCTCTCTCTCTCTCTCTCTCTCCTTCTCCATGCCTCCTCATTTAAAGTGTCCCTGTTTTCTCCACTTGTCCCCTGATAAGACCATTTTCCTACGACCACCCTTTTTTGAGCTGCTTCTTTCTCTTTATCTCCAAATTTATTTTTATAACCCTCCTTCTCCCTCCCACTTAAATAGTACCATTTTAACCATGTCTCCCTTAGTAATATCTGTCTCCTACTGTTATGTATCCTGATGTAACTGCAGGAACCAGGAAAGTGGAAAGGAATCAGGGAGGAAAGAAAGTAATAACCTGAGAGTTAAGGACATTAGACTTAGTTTAATGGGAGGAAATAAAATTTTATTATGTAAACCTTACAATACCTAATATACAGGCACCCTTTTACAGGGTTGTGAAACAGTTGGCACAGTAAAAGACATAAGATGGAAAAAATATCTACGCTTGAAGCTTTAGCTTCTTGCATCAGGGTACTGGCAGGGGATATGACGTTATGTTTTATAAAGAGAGTTTATAGACACACAAAGTTAGCACATTGTTTTTTCAAAGCTGAGCTGACCCAGAGTCAACATGTTCTCCGGTGACATCTGGATGCTTGGGCTTGATGTTGGTTAACAATAAAGACAGCTATTAAATAGCTAATAAATGATAAATGCTGTGTTTATTTAGTGGAAATACCCTGAGATTACAGAAGACAAAGAGATTTTTGCTTTGTTTTGCTTTTGTTTGTTTGCTTTAATGTTTCTCAGATTGTACTCTTTTACTTGGATGATTCTATAGTTTAACTTTGCCAGTATTACTTGAAATATAACAAGAAATCTGAAAAATTCAAGTAAACGTTCTTCTTGACAATAATCTCAAAAAAATAAAAATAAAATATTTAGGAATAAACCTAACCAAAGATAGTAAAAAGCTGTACAAGGAAAATTTCATACCTTTAAGGAAAGGGATAGGGGGAGATATCAGGAAAATGGATCACTTTCCATGTTCATCAACTGGTAGAATTAATATTGTGAAAATGATAATCTTAAAAATAATCTATAGATGCAATGTCAATAAAAATGTCCATGATATTCTTCATGAGTTAGAAAAACACAACCTATAATTCATATGGAATCATACAAGACCCCAGATATCTGAAGCAATCCTAGGCAAAAATAAAAATGCTGTGGAGATCAATGCACCAGTTCTCTGGTTATATTACAGAGCTACAGTCATAAAACCAGCATGCTACTGGAAGAAATACAGGCAGTTAGACCAACAGAACAAAGTAGAAGTTCTAAACATGAATACATGCAATTTCAGCCACCTGATACTTGAGGAAGGGCCCAAAACACACGTTGGATGAAAGACAGCATTTTGAAAACTGCGGATGCCAAACTTTAAACCCCACCTGCAAAAGAATGAAATTGGACCCTTATCATTCACCCTATATAAAAGTCAACTCCAATTGCATCAAAGAACTCAATAAAAATGTGAACTGTTAAAACTAGAAGAAAACATACATATGACTTCATCATATATAGATGTAGGAAAGGACTCTCTAAATTTGACATCAATTACCCAAGAGTTAAGGTCAACAGTCAACAAATGGGACCTTGTTGACTTGTTGCTACAAATTTATGTACAGATAAAAAAATAACCCAAGAAGTGAAGTGGAAAACTGATGAATGAGAGAAAATCTTCACCTGCTAAACATCCAACAGATGGTTTATACCCAGAATATACAAAGAACTCAAAAAAAAAGGAAACCAGAAAATAAATAGCATAAGAAAAAGATGGGCAATGAACCTAAAAAGAGGTTCTCAAAGAAACAACATGGCTAATAAACACATCAAAAAGTGCTCAACATCCTTAGTAATTACAGAAATGCAGATCAAACCACTTTAAGATTCCATGTTACTCAAGTCAGACTGGCAAGGATCAAGAGAACAAAAGATGTCAAATGCTGGTGAAGATATGGAGAAAGGGGCATGATCATTGACTGCACTCATGCAACCACCATGGAAATAGTGTGGATAACTTTTAAAATACTGAAAATGAATATACCATATGATCTTGTTATATCATTCCTTCTCAAATACCCAGAGGACTCATCCTTCTATAGCAATAACTGTTCATCCATGTTTGTTGCTGCTCTTTTCCCTGTAGCTAAGTAATGGGAATAACCTAAATGTCCCTCAACTGATGAAAAGATAGTGAAAATCTGACACATCTATACAATGGAATTCTTCAGGGCTTCCCTTCCCTCAACTGATCGTCCAGCACTCTATTTAGATCATTGCACACCTGCTTCATTCTGACCAGTGTGCACCAGCCTCAGCCACATTGAGCCAGGCAGGGAAGGAGGAATAAAAAATGGGTTCTCTGAATGGTGCCTAGTATGGTGGGTGGGTCACGTGGAATTGGTAAGGCATGGCAGGAATAAGGGAACAGAAAATTATTACTACTTGCAGGAACCTAATGCCTAAGGCTATGAGTGAGGGACCATGGAAGACAGAGGTCTCCTCCCTGATCGAAAGGTTGGACTCCTGCCAACCTCAAGAAGAAGCTTCCAGGGTCTCAAACCAACCATGCTCACTGTACCAGTTGGGCACCAAGCCCGATATAGGCCCCACAAAATTCTATTCAGCAGTAAGAAAATACAAAAATTTGAAATTTGCAGGTAAGTGGATACAGCTAGAAACTGTCACACTAAGTGAAGTAACACAAACTTAGAAGAGCAAGAAATGTATTCCCCCTCATTTTCAGATTGTAGCACCAATCCATCATATTTGAGCATATATCCTCCTGTAACAGCAGGAGCCTAGAAAATGGAAAGGAAACACAGATGTGGAGGGAAAGAAAGAGCTTGAAAATGTGGGAGAGTAGGGGAAAAGATAGGAAGATGAGAAAAGTGGTGGGGATACTGGAGGAGCTTAGACTGAGCAGGAAGGCAGGGGTTGGGTAGGGAAAGAAAAAGGGGGCATGAATGGAGTATGTTTGGTGTGGGAAGCCATTGGGAAGTGAATTGGCTTGGGAACCCCCGTGTATATGTATAACTGTGGGCCCTAAAGCCAAATACCCATAGTAACTGGCACAGTAAACTACCTCTATTGATGCAGTAATGGCATCATTCTATCTAATTGGAATCAAGGCCCTCTCAATTGTATTCTAATACATATGGCTGGAGAGGTTATAGATCCTAGAGAAAAACATATTTCTATTATGTCTCTAGAGAAATGACATTTCTTAACATATCCTAGATTTGAATCCTTATATTTAAAGAAAAATATAACATATATCACTCATCAAATAAGCTTCTTTTGTTTTTATTTTATTTTTTATGTTTTTATTCATGTTTTGTGTATTTCAGAAGTTCAATTTAGGCATATTCACCTTTCCCTTCCCCCCACACCACCCCAGATCATACACTCTGCCATAACTGTCCTGCATCTTTCTCTCAGTATTTTGTTCATGTTTAGGAATTCACATTTTCCCCCATTAATTTTATATTACTCTAATATATATATTAGAGTAATATAAAATTATTATCTAATATATTATCCATTTATTTTTTCCTATATAATATATATAATATATATTATATATACTATATATGATTCAACCATATACAGTAATTACAGAGCTGAAAAAAGGGTGGGTAGATTCTAGAGCCTGTTGGGGATTTACATATAACAACATAGCTGTGTTCAGATCAACAGAAATATAACAACAATGTTCAGCTTGACTTTCAACTGGGGATTTGGTTTTAGCATCCACAAATGAGGAAAACTGTTCACTGTTTGTTTCTCTGGGACTGTGTTACTTCATTTAGAATAATGCCTTCAAGCTCCACCATTTACCTCAAAGTTCATGTGTCATCTATCTTTAGCATTGAATAGTACTCCATTGTGTAGATATACCATATTTTTGTCATTGACTTGTCTTTTGAGGAGCATTTGGGTTGGTTCCAACTCTTCACCTTTGTGAAGAGAGCTGCAATTTGTCACACCAACTCCGGAGTCGTCTGTGTAACAATGGACGAGGAGATAAAGAACCTCTCGAGGTCTAAGCTCCCTGGTGGTCAGTGACAGAGTACCCAGTCTAGTTTCTAAGATCACGTGCATTACAAAGATGTTATGTTCATGAGTGTTGGACTTTGACATGTCTTTTGACTCTCTCCCTAGTGCAGCACAACCTCAGTCCCAGACAGGGACAGTTAAACATGCTTAAAAACAATTCAGGCAAACAGCCTGATTGCACCTAAGTAAAATCATACAGAGATACAACATCTAAAAGCTCCTTTGTCCTAAAAAGTATATTGTAGACATTACACTGAGTGAGATCATAGGTTAGTTAAGTAAAATAAAGTGTCCTTCAAACTTAATAAAAATATAAGACTTAGTCCTTTAAGTAGAAAGCTACATCTAATAGTTATACATGTTAAAGTGTAACACTTAGTTAAAGGCACATGGCGGAGATTTCTCCTTTAAGAAAAAACTCTGTTGTAATTTGTAAAAGAGCTAAAGCCCCTTTCTCCGGGTTTAGTTAAAACACAACCTAAAGATAACAAAGAGATAGCAAACAACCCAGGAAGGATGAGAAACCTCTAATTTAAACTTCAAAAGAGACAATGACCTTTTATGGTTGTGATTTAAGGCTGCTGTTGTTGACACGTAGTAAGCTGTAAACCCTCTTTTACTTATCTTGTTGCCTGTTTGTAAAAAGCCCTTTGTTTCCGGAATGCAAATCTCCTGCCTGTTACCTGCCTGTCAGCTCTGACCCTTCCCCCTCCCCCTGCCTGCCTGCTTGTGTTACTTGCCTGCCTGAATAAAAGCTCCACTTGTTTTCAGTAAAGACGCACTAAATCCAAAATTCTCTGGTGTCAAGTCCAGTTATTTTTCTCGCCTGACTCTGTGCCCTCCTGTACAGAACTTGATTTCTGAGGTGGAAAAGATATCAGCTGTGTGGAGGCAACCGGCTGGGCTGGCCTGCGGCAGCAATTAACATGGATGTGCATATATTTTTGTGGTAGGATGAGTCTTGTGAGTATATACCCAGGAGCGGTATGACTGGGTCAGGTGGTAGGCTCATTTTGAGTCTTTACTGCTTTCTATAGTGGTTGTGTGAGTTTACATTCCCACTAGTACTGGATGAGTGTTCCCCTTTCTCCACAACCTCTCCAGCATTTGGTATCCTTTGTGTTCTTGATCTTAGCCAGTTGTATAAGAGTGAGATGATATGTGAGAGTGGTTTTAATTTGCATTTCCTTAACTATTAATGATGTTGAACACTTTTTAAGATGTTTCTGAGCCATCTTTACTTCCTCACTGGTGAAGTCTCTGTTGAACCCTTTACTCCATCTTTTGAGTAGGTCATTTGTTTTCTTCTTTGTTATTTGAGTAGTTTATATATTCTTGACATTAATGCTCTGACAGATGTATCACTGGTGAATATTTCCTCCCTCTCTGTGGATTTTCTCTTCACTTCATTTATTGTTTCTTTTGCTATACAGAAGCTTTTGTGTTTGATGAGGTACCATTTATTGACCTTATTTCCTGTCCAGCTGCTGTCTAATTTAGAAAGTCTTTTCCTATGCCTATGTCTTTTAGGTTGTTGCTAACTTTTTCTTCTATCACCTTCAGTGTTTTGGGTTTCATGTTGAGATCTCTGATCTGCTTGAAGTTTATTTTTGTACAGGGCGAGAGGTATGGGTTTAATTTTTTTCTAAAAATTGTGATTCAATTTTGTCAGCACCATTTGCTGAAGATGCTATCCTTCCTCCATTGAGGGTTTTTTGCCCCTTTGTCAAATATGAGGTAGCTGATATTGTATGAGATCAAGTTTGGATCTTCAATTTTGTTCCATTGGTCAACAGGTCTATTTCTGTGCCAGTACCAGGCTTTCTTTATGACTATGACCCTATAATATAGTTTGAAGTCTTTCTAAAACAGATGGAGGTACTGCAGTTTTTCACAACTGGTCACACAGAGAGAATGTGTTTGAGAAATGCTCACTCCTAGGTGACATAACTACACTTATGTGGAAACTCTATACTTATGGCTCACAGAACATAACAAATTAAGGTGTGGAGGGAAGACTAGTGCATCCCTCATCTCTCAACAGTGAAACTTTCACATGCAACAGAGTGAAATGCACACAGAAGACCAGAACTGGCTAAGTTTTAGAGAATAAGAAACTTCAGAGCTTATGATTCCTGTAATAAAATTCACCTACACACAGGTCATGGGCCACCTCAGGGATGGGGAAGAAAGTGCTAGAGTTGGTCCATGAACATAGTGCAACAGTTGATTTTGGACCACTGGAAGCCTGCTCATGCTATCTTACAGTATGGTGACATCCAATGGAAGATCCATGACAACTTAAATAGACAGGGGTCCAGATAGGAGTGAGGGAGATGGGCAGTGGTCTTTCCCTAGCTTTGAAACCATTTGAGACTGCTTACTACCTGGTGGGTGAGAGTAGACCTTTCTAAGATTCCCAGGTAGGCTGAGTAGATCCCAGTGCTTAATCTTGTATCAATAGACATTTGGGTACAACTGCTTGATCAGATGTGTCTTAGCATGTATGTTGGAATACATGAGGTCCTGTGCTAAGGTGGGGTGGGGATGAGGAGGGAGTCCAATTTTATTACAAGATACTGGATGAAATGTACAAATTTCAATTAAAATATTTTTAACATAATTCAAGAAAACCAAATCCATATCACAAATTAATGTTGATCTCTGGTAGACTCAACATTATATTCTCCATCAATTAGACATGGGTTCCTATTTTGGAAACGTGTATTCAAAAACAGTATTTTTATGAGAAGGTGGAGAAAGCCTAGGATCATTGGTAGTGTACCAATTTATCAATGAAGCATGATAAGTTTATAATTAAATATTAAATTGAAACAGAAAACTATTAATAAAAGAGAAAAAAAAACCACTATTTATTTGTGCATCAAGTGTTTCATGGATGCAATGATACCTGACCGCCACAGCCTAAAACCCAGAAGTCATCACTTACCACACTATAAGACAAGGTTTATTTTCTTAAGAGTCAAACCAACTATTTTCCATATTAAATAAAAGTACTTTTATCATTACTCAATTTACATTTTTTCCATATAGGGTGAAAGCCCTATAAGGTGAAAAAATACAATATTTTAAAATTTGTAACAAAATTTTAATGATAATTAGAAGAGAGATGTCCATATATTTGGGCAAATTTTTGCTCAAAGTGTGAGTCAGCATTTTTAAAAATATAAAAAATATAAATTATAAAAAATAAAAATATTTCTTAAAATATATACTGAATGTGAAAGCACATGCCTTTAATGTCACCACCCAGGAAAATCATGATCTTCCACAAAATATCTGCTCATGTCCTAGTAATGGTAGTCCATGGACACTGGCTTTTATAGGAAGGTTTGGGTGTACTTACAATCCTGAGAGGTAAAGCTTGTTCTGGGTTATTGCAATGGATTCTAAATTCATGGAGAGATGTTACTTGGAAAGGATATTTCCAAAGTTCATTATTATAGTTTACACACAGTGTCCATTATGGCATATTTGAAATCACAGAGAACAATATGTGTTGTTAGGCAACTTTGGGGCAGATAGTATGCTTCTAGTAGTGTATTCATAACACTTAATTTACATCATTCAATGGAGAACTACTATACTTACTCAGCCACTCTTCACAATGCTATATTTTTTTTTCTGGCAAGAGTATTTCCAAGCTGCTTTTAAGGAAATTATGTTTAAACTATCATGAATACCAATATTCAGAATATAAACACAAATGAATGACATTTGGGAAGCATTTGAATGCCCCAAAATAATTGAATTTTTAATGTTTAATCTGATGTCAGATTGCTTACAAATACTACACGTGGTTTTAAGAAGTGTTTCCAGGTGAGATAGCACACACTTTTAATCTCTACATAGCACGTTCCAGGTATATCTGGGAGAATTCTGTCTCGAAAAATTATGAAATGTGTTAAGAGAAATTCACAATGCAAATCAGGAAGGATAAATAGGAACACAGTAAAAAAATGACAATTTTGCACCTTGTCTAGTGAAGAAGGAAGAGAAAATAGTAAGCACATGTGGTTATTAATTTGCATTGAAATCTCAGTCTGATGCCTGATGAATCTCAGAACTCAAAAGTCATTCTCTGCAACAGAACCCAGGTAAAGAACTGAAAATATGATTCAAAAAACGATTTCCAAACATGAGAGAAAACATGTGTCCCTTAGTATTCTGAATGTGTTGTCTCACGTATTATAGCAACTTCCAGTTACATTTACTTAACTATAAATTCCATTATTTAGCTTTTCTTTATGCATGCATAGAACTTCATTTTGTATGTGTACCACATTTTCATTTTCCATTGATCAGTTGAGGAACATATAGGTTGTTTCCTATTCCTAGCTACTGTGAAAAGATCAGAAATAAACATGGCTGAGCAAGTATTTCTGTAGAAGTATACTGAGTCCTTTGGGAATATACAAAGGAATGGTATAGCCAAAAATTATGGAAGACAAATTTTTAGGCTTTGTATATTTCTCACAACTGATTTCCATATTTCCAGCACCATTTTCAAATACCATCAGCAGAGATGAAGAGCTTACTAATACCCACAGTTGTATCAGTGTGTGTTGTAACTTGTTTTCTTGACCTTGGCTCACAAAGATCCACCTGCTTCTCCCTCCCGAGTGCTAGGATTAAAGCTGTGTGCCACCACACTAGGCTTATTTATTTATTTATTATTTATTTTTTTAAAATATACTCACAACAAGGGGCTGGAGAGATAGCCTAGAGGTTAAGAGCACCAACTGCTCTTGCAGAGCACCCGGGTTCGATCCCCAGCACCCACATGGTGGCTAAGAACCATCTGTAACTACAGTTCCAAGAGATCTCCAGTTTTAGGGGAATCTGAGACCCTCTTCTGACCTCCACGGCATTGCACGACATGGGTGCACAAACTTACATGCAGACAGTACATTCATACACATACAAAAATAAATAAAATTAATAAAAAAATAAAAAAAGTATACTCGCAACTGAGTTTGACTAGATTTGGGATAAAACCTTAGATTTAGATTTTTGATTTGTCTGAGACCAGCTATATTCTCCTTAGCACACTCTGTCTAGCTATTTAGAATCTCTACCCCACACTGTTCCCATCCTTGTCTGGGAACTAGGCCCCTCTTGTTTGTCTTTGTGAGACTTCCATGCTGGTAAGTAATACCTAGAACACTGTGGCTTGATTTCCCCCTTGCTGGCCAGCTAAATTTTTGGTGCAGGTGAAACACCTAGTATGCCTAGATTGTTAGATCATTCCCAAATTATATTCCTCCCTCCTGGTTTGGCCAAAAACTCCTCCATGATTATCCTGCCTAACCTCCTGATAAGGTCAGCAGAACCTAACCACTAGTTTCCCATAGTCTTTAATTATTCCTCAGCTCCTTTATCCTGATGGAGAGCTCTTGAAAAAACAGCTTGGGGACAACTCTGCATCACGAATAAAAAATCAGAAGTTAGAATATTAAGGCAAGAGAATAACCAAGTTCCATCAACAATAAAAAAAAAATCAAACTACAACTTAACAAAGGCAAGATAGAATTTCATATAAGATAAAAAGAAATGCATGTACCCACAGCACAATGGACAAAACACAAAATGGAATGAAAATCTGAGATTTCATGTTCCCAACAAAACTCACCAGTCCAAGAGAAATGTACTACAATGGGAACTACCCAGAGGATCCTCAGCACACAAAATTTAAAAGAGTCATAAATATGATCAAAGTATTAAAAGACTTAAAGAATACACACACAATCCATAGAATTCAAGGAGGATAGGATTTAACTCTTGAATGAAGCTCAAGATGACTAAATGAAAGCACAAGAAAATTCAGGACTTAAAATTGAATTTACAAAAGAGATATATGTTTTTAACCTTTTAAATTATGTTGCCTTACTGTTTTTTAAATATGTAATACTAAATATAGGTATAATAGATATATATTATACATATAATATATATATCTATACATGATATGACTGATATTTATTATAATTTGGAATTTGGTATTAAATACAGGAGTTTTAATCCATATTTAGATCCTATCTCTATCTTCACCAATCCATGACCTCAACAATATTCTGTGCATTTTTCATATATATATTATTATATATTATATATATAATATATATATATATAAGCCCTGTGAGAAAAGTTCTTGTTCTAGAATGTCTCTTCAATAAGAGTTCATCCAATAGAGCCTGCTCAGCACAGCTAGCATTACTCCATTAAAAAGACTAACTCCTTTACCCTGCATAGAATTCCATTGTGTACATGTACCACATTTTCTCTATCCACTCGTCAGTTGAGGGCATTTGTGTTGGTTCCAGTTTTTTACTATTAGTGAACAGAGCAGCAATAAATATAGCTGTGCATGTATCTCTGCAGTAAGATGAGTCTTGTGGGTTATATACCCAGGTAGTGGTATGACTGGGTCAAATGGCAGGATCATTTTGAGTCTTCTAAGGGTTCTCCACACTGTTTTCCATAGTGGCTGACAAGTTTACATTCCCCCCACAATGGATGAGTGTTCCCTTTTCCCCACACCCCTCTCCAGCACTTGGATCTATTTGTTTTCTTGATCCTAGCCAGTCTTACTGGAGCAAGGTGGTATCTTAAGGTGGTTTTAATTTGCGGACCTATGAGCTGTGTGGGTTTGGGCACAACTGCCTTGCAAATTGGTTTTACATGAAGGATGCTTGTACTCACAAATTATCACTTATTGTTATTAAAAAGTGAAAACAAACAAAACAAAAACAAAAAAGCAGAGAAGATGCAGAAAAGTATGGCAGAATGCATGATCTGTGGGTGGGCAGGGGTGGGGTGGGGGGAAGGAAGGAGATATATGCCTGAACATGAATTGAAAATGATGTAAAATACACAAAGAATCAATAAAAAATAAAAAAAAGAAAAAGAAAAAAAAAGACTAACTCGTCTGCAAACCAGCAGCGATCAGCTGCCAATAGGTACTCAGCTAAGGTTTGGGCTTTTTTTTTTTTTTTTTTTTGTCCATATGAAAAGGTTCCCAGCTCCTGGGAAACTTGTCGTTTTCCACCTGTGCCTCTTACAATTTTTCAATCTCCACCTCTTCAAAGGCCCCTGGAACCCAGAGTGGGTGAGGTATAATGAAGAGATACCAGCCCGGGACATGCATTCTGCAGGTTTGCAGGTTTTTTTTTTTTTTTTTTTTACAGGGTCTGCCTTTTAATCCCAGCTGGCCTGGAGCTCACTGTGTAGAGCCAGGCTGGCCTTGAACTCACAGAGATCAGCCTGCCTCTGCCTCCCAAGTGCTAGGATTAAAGGCTTGCACCACCACTCCCGGCTTAAAGACAGTTTTTAGCTGCCATGTGGGTGCTGAGACTCGAACCTGGGTCCTTTGCAAGAGGTGTCAATACTCTTAACCGCTGAGCCACCTCTCCAGCCCCAACATTCTGCAGGTTCTTAATCTCTGCATTTCACTCACTTGTGGCTTTGTGTGGTAATCACGGACTGTTATGTGAGGAAGCTTTGCTGGTGACAGTTGAGCAATACATTATATTCTCTCTTTCCCCAGTCTGCTATGTTCTGTGAGAATTAAATACATAAGTTCAATTTTAGATTTAGAATTCGGAGAAATCCTGAGAAAGTTGAGGCTTTAGATTCCCAAGTATATAATGGGCACATTTGTATTGTGACATAGATATGGGGCTTTAGAAGCCAGTGATGGGTACTTATATTGAACTTCGATTCTCTTCAAAAGCCAGTCTCTTGGGGCCTTAGTTCTTAGAGAGGCATTAACGAGTGGCAGTGGAGGCCTTATGAGATGATTCCTAATTTGATAGTTATTTAGGTCCTGGAAATCATACTTTTACTTGGATTTTAAGGCCCTATCCTCTGTCATTCTCTGCCCAGTCCTGAAGGTAAGCAAGTTTTCCTGTCTAGTCTATAAACTTTACCCTGAGGAATGACTGTGCTGTATGCCATAAAATTAGACAACGAAGTGCAAATAGATTGAAAACTGCAAAGCAATAAACCTAAGAAAAGCTTTACTCTTTAGAAGCCTATGCTTTTAAGTATTCTTTACTAGTGATGGGAAGCTTCCTTCACGTGTCTGCATCTTAGTAACAATCATGGAAAATTAAAAACAATTAAACTTACTATAAGATAATTTTATTGGTTTAAAATATGTTTTTAATTAAAAACCCTAAATATCACATGAAATTATGGTTTTATAGTTATTAACATTTTAGGTTTCTGCATTTCCTCTCCTGGAATATACCTTGAAGACAAAGTGGAAGAAAATAAAACACAAAATAATGTATACAATCTGATAATAACTGGCATTGAACTTTATACTATTAAAGAGGACAGAATAATACATGAGTAGAAAACCTTATTTGATGTGGATTTGAGCAAAACCCTTTTATACATGTGTGAAATTCTCACCTCTATGTTCAGCAACATTACCTCTTTGCAACAAATAAATCTTGCTAAAATTCCTTCTGGGAGGCACAAGCATCATCCAGCCCCCTCCTCCCTGTGTCCTTAAGACAAAGCAAGGTATGATGTCCCCAAACCTGCACTTTTATTGGGGTTACTAAGAAAGAAATGGGTGAGGGAGTTATTTACAGAAGTGTGTGTGTAGGGGGGGGGTTTCCTCCATTGAGACCATTCAGATAATTCTACACCCTGACAGCCTAACAAGATGATGAGTGAGTCCCTCTCTCTGGCTTCCCGTGCTTATACACTTAGCCGCTCCCTCATGTGTTACTTGGGCCAAGTGGGTCTATAGGAGCCCCATGAGTCAATTTTGGTTTTGATGATTCTAAGCAAGAAGGTGAAATCAGCGTGAGAAGGAGGCATTTTCCATAGCTTGACAGTCAACAGATTAGTCGTGTTTTGCTTAAGATTTTTTTTTTTATTCAGTACAAACATTTAGGAATAATTTATCCTTATGATAGGCTGGTACCACTGGAAAAGCAAACCCTGAATCCAGACAACTTTGGTATTTTATTTTATTTTTTATTTTTATTTTTTTTTCATAAAGAAAGGTTTTATTTTAGCTTATCACATTTTCCTTTACACACAGGAAGGAGACAGGAGAATAGGAAGTAGAGCCACACCAGCTTACTTCAAAGCCGCCCCCCCCGACCCCCCGCTTGACATATTTCTTCTAGCAAGGCTCTGCTTCCTAAAGGTCCAACGGCTTTCCCATACACTGCTACCCACTGAGGACCAAGTGTTCAAATTCCTGGGTGGGTCATTTCTCATTCAAACCAGCACATTAATCCTAACCATAGTGACAAGCCTTAAACTCTTTAGAATGTAAAGATTCTAGTAGAATTCAAAAGGCTTTCTAAATTAATGATGTAGTCAATGATACAGCACTGCAACATGGCAGTGCTGGAAGCAAGAAGCAGTACTCTACAGCCAGCCCTGGAACCGGCATACTAGAGAACAGACACTTCTGTCTGCTACTGCAGCTAGGACAAAGCACTCAGTAACAGCAACTTATTCTCACCATTGACATCATCCTGACGTAGGCATAGGTTGAGGCTCTAGCCTTGGAGCTCACTATTCGTATTTATTGATAAGCTACAGAAATAAAGGGAAACTGGGAAACTGAATTGGCCTTAAGGTTGAAGTCCTCCTGGGCAGCATCTTGAAATATGTGGATAGTTGCTAGTTCTAGGAAACAGTATGGAGCCAAGGTCAGAGCCCGTGCTGCCCAAGTAGATGTCCTAGCACTGGTATCTCCATGCATGGGCCCCTAGAAAGCAGGAAAGTAAAGAGCATGTGTATTTGCCAGAGAACGGAGGGTGGAGAAGTTGGGAGTCATGTGCCCAGCCCCAAGTGTTCACACACAGAGATTTGCAAAGTGCTCCACTGCTCTATAATCAGCCCAGGCAGGCCGTGACCCTCTGGGCCACCTGCAGACTACACTACATGAGTGAGCTAAACACTAAAACCCTTCAGTCAAGACAGGAAGACATGACACTAAAAAAGAAAAAGCAGGAGTCAGAAAACCAAGGAGCTGATCCATCACTTAAAAAGTGCCAAAAGTGAGGGCCAGGCAAAGGGAGAGGAGCCCTCCAGGGCAGCAGAGAGCCAGGCTGGGTACCTGAACATTGCAGATAGGACATCCCTGGGAGAGAAGGCCTCAACCAGTCTTCCTGGAACTCCCCACTGGGATCCTTCTGGACACTCTGATTCTAAAGAAGGATGAGTCACTTAAGTGTTTTGTTCACTTTCTTACAATAAAATATTTACAATTGTTCAATTGTCTATGGACTTTGAATTTTACAAGTTTTAAAAGTCATTCTCCAACAGTAATTGAGGAAAAACAATAGTAACTGCCCCAACCCATCCTCTGCTTCTCAAAGGAAAATAATCTCCAATCTTTCAAGCTTGTTTTCATACTTGCCTCTATGTATCTAAATGACTTACATATATTCCTACTTCTGAATTTTTCAGTCACAGGCAAAATTTATTTATTAACTCAAGCCTTGCCCCTGCCACACACACACACACACACACACACACACACAAATTTCATCTCCACCATTTTTCCACTTCAGATGCATTGTCATCTGGGGCATTGCTCATATTNATCCCCAGCACCCACATGGCGGCCGAGAACCGTCTAAAACTCCAATTCCAGGAGAACTCCAGTTCCAGGGGAATCCGAGACCCTCTTCTGACCTCCGCGGCGTTGCACGACACGGGTGCACAGACTTGCATGCAGACAGTACATTCATACACATACAATAAATAAATAAAATTAATAAAAAAAATAAAAGAAAAGAAAAAAAATCCATTTATCCATTTATTTGAACATAAGTGGTTCACAGAATCTTCATTTTCTCCACATGGGGACAAATTTGTCACTTAATAGATTAGATATTAGGTTTCAAACATATATGGTAACTTAGACCATAGTTCTCAAGATTTTCCTTCTGGCTGTATAATTCAAGATGAGACTGAAAAGTTGATAACTCCTTTAAATAATATCTGCAAAAGGCAAATTAGAAATGCAAATTACCCTTAAAAGATGGAGCAAAGAGCTAAACAGAGACTTTATAAGTGACGAATTAGAGGTATCTGAGAAACATCTTAAAAATTGTTCAACATTGCTAATAATTAAGGAAATTCAAATTTAAACCATTTTAAGATATCATCTCACTCTGATAAGACTGGCTAGGATCAAGAAAACAAAAGACAACAGATGCTGGAGGGGTTGTGGGGAAAGGGGAACACTCATCCACTGCTAGTGGGAATGTAAACTCATACAGCCACTATGGAAAGCAATGTGGAGAACCCTTGGAAGACTCAAAATGAGCTTGCTACCTGACCCAGCCATACCCGTCCTGGGTATGTACCCAAAAGACTCATCTTACTGCAGAGGTACATGCACAACCATGTTTATTGTAGCTCTCTTTACAATAGCAAAGAGGTGGAACCAACCCAAGCGGTAATGAAAGATCACATCATGAACTTTGAAGGTAAATGGATGGAGCTAGAAGATATCATGCTGAGTGCAGTAACACAGTCACAGAAAAACAACAGGCGAATGGTATCCCACATCTGTGGATGCTAGCACCAATTACCCAATTGTATGGCAAACTGATCAACGTTAATGTGATCTAAAAACAACTGTGCTCTTAAATTGTAGAATCCCTTAAAAATAAACAAAAATTAAAACCAACCAACAAACTAACAAACAAAGAAAGACCCAGTCCTCCACACCCATTCCAAACCTGATCAGGGGCTAAGCACACCTTTGTTAGATGACTAAACCACGTGAAAGAGTTGATGTGCACAGACCCATAATAAGAATTGGTTTGGAAGCCATGGCCTGTTGCAGGGGGCAGGGAGGATGCCATGGCTGGCGGTGGTAGAGTAGGTGTGAGGAGGCCTGGATACTGCAGACCTCCTGAATGGTGGCAAAAAGTTTCTGTGACAGATAGCATTGACACTTCCATTGTTTCACCATGATTTCACTGCAGAACTTCAGTTTACTAGAAGTTTATATTTTGTCAACATTGTTTTGTTTTGTTTATGGTCTTTTTGAGACAGGGTCTCCCTGTAGTCTCAGCTGGCCTGGAGCTTGCTGTGTAGACCAGGCTGACCTCGAGCTCAGAGATCCACTTGTTTCTGTCTCCCAAGTGCTGGGATCCAAGGTGCCACCAAGCAAAGCAATAGTGTTTTAATTCAATATTTCATCAAGATAATTTAGATGGCTTGATTAGAGCTTCTGGTCCCCACACATACAGACTTTCACATGTTTTCTTAAGGGTTTCCTTCATGTAACTACCTCATAATTACCCTTCCCTAGTCATTCCCAGCTCCAGTGACAAGCTGTACAGTGGGGTAGCCATGAATCACCTATACCACTGCAAATGAGTGTTCTAGTTCAACTGTACTGTTAAGGGTAAAATAGTCATAAGATTTTAAACATGGTAGCTAAATGTAAAATTTCACAATTTATATCTATTAAATGAAGTGATATTTTGGACATGTTGAACTCAATAAAATTCTAATCTTAAAAAAAAAGAAATGCAAATTACCCTAATTCCTTTAATCACCTATTAATAATTACTTATATTTTATCACATTCATATGCAGTCCACTAATAAAGGACCCCAGGAAGATTTTCTCTAACAATGTGAAATTATTATAGTCAAAATTGATTGGCAGCATTCTAAGCTTTGTTTACAATCATAGCTTCAAATCTTAACTTATGTTTTAATGCACAATGCAAGAATGTGTGATTTCACAAACCTTCATTTTTATGGAAAAATACAAAATATGAATAGTAATTGTGTAAAATAATTTTATTATATTATCAGACATTATAGAAACTGACATAGTAAATAAAAAAACAAGGAATGATTCTTACTAAGTTCAATATGCACCTATTATTCTAAAATCAAGCTTGGTTTTGATATGTTGAAGATTAAATTGTATTGCAAAAGTAGACTATCTCATACCTGGCTTTGGTGAAGGTCTATGATGAGGTCATATATATGATTTCTCATGAAAACTGTATACTTTTTCAGTTTCTTCACCTCACCTTTTCTATTATCTTGTGTGGAACATGGTTGTGTAACAGTCTGACATCATAACATCTTAATACAGTCTTTTTATTTTCTGTTGTAGTTTGTATTTTTTGAAACAGCATCACCTTATAGTACCTGCTATTCTAGAACTCACTATGATGGTTAGAGCAGGCTGGTTTCCATTTAACAGTGATCTGCATGCATCAGTCTCTTGAGCACTGGGATTAGCTTTGTTTTGTGAGGACTTTCTCCTCTCTCTCTTTCTCTCATATAACTGTACCCCTGTCATGCAGTGCCTAGGGAAGTCAGAAGAGGACACTGGCTTCTCTGGAACTGGAAGTACAGTTTCCAGCCAGTGCTCTTTTTTATTTCTTTTTAATTTTATTTATTTTTTATGTGTATGAATGTACTGTTTGCATACAGGTTTGTGCACCCATGTCATGCAATGCTACGGAGGTCAGAAGAGGGTGTCGGATTCCCCTGGAACTGGAGTTAAAGACGATTCTCCGCCACCATGTGGGTGCTGGGGATCGAACCCAGGTCCTCTCCAAGAGCAGTTGGCACCCTTAACCACTAGGCCATCTCTTCAGCCCCCAGCCAGTGCCCTTAACCACTGAACCATCTCCCGAGCACAAGATGGAGCTTCATGTAATGACATTTCACCTGCTTGTTTTGAGTTGATGATTTTTACTCCTGTTTCTGACACTTCTTATAAAACAGTGAAATAGTAAACATTGGAAAGGGTGAGCTGAAGGGGGAGCTTTGGGAAGTTGTAGGTGATTACTTTCTGCTGCCAAGTGGGAGATGTACAACTTATCAGAACAGGCCATAACACCTGATTAATACATTACAATGCTCTGAGTGCTCCTGGAGGTGGATGTATTCTTGTTCACCAGGAATGAGTGTGTTATGAGATCCAGAATCTGATGACCAGTATTAAGAGATCAGATCAAAGAAAACCAGAGCCAACAGAGATGTTTTCAGAATATCAGTTCCAGGGAACAAACCAGGACTACCCGCAGAGAACCGAAAAAGAACACAGGACAGAAAATGAGTTTTTCCCAGCCTCATCCTGCAGAAAGCAAAAATGATTCTATGAATGAGCAAAGCACATGTAAATTTAATGTAACATCATACATAAAACACTGCTAGTATTTTACTTCCTTTACCATCTCCTCCTTTCCTTGGCCTGGGTCAGGGAAAATATGGCAAAGTAAAACATTTCAATTAGAAAGAATACCTCTGTGTGTATCTAAGCACATCAAAATACTGAGCAAGCACATAACTCTAGTGACTGCGGCAATTTTCTCTCAGAGTGTAGAGATAAAGTAAGATAAGGAAAACCTGTCTGGGATTTTAACTCAGAAGGATTTGTCATATATAATCAGATTGAAGCTGGGATGGGAAGGTGTACTATATGCCTGTCTATAAACTTTTCATATTTCTCCATATCTATCTTTCTGTAATCTATTTTCTATCGTCACTTTTTTCTTATGGCCTTCCTGGGATCTTAACACACAAGGATTTGTCATATATAAGCAGATTGAAGATGAGATAGGCAGGATTATTATCTTTTCATCTTTCTCTTTATCTCTATATCTCCCCATCTATCTTTCTATCATGTATGTTTACTTTTTCATATGGCGTCTTAAAATTTCTTCTTATTATGGTGCAGTTATTTCTTCGATTTTGTTAACACTTCTAAAGCAAACAAATTGACTGCAAAATAGGCATGACTATTGTGCTTAACTACTTTGAAAGTTAAGATACTTTGAAATTCTTATTTTTTATCAACTACATCTTAGATCACTTAAATCATGGTTTCACTATAATTTTACGGCATATCCCAAGGAACATATGTTAAAATTTTAAGATGATAAGTATTACTTTGATATTGGAACTTGCACAAGGAGTTCTTGGCTAGTAATTAGGGTTAAATAAAGACATTAGAATGACTCTCCATGGCTGAGTCCTGGCAGCTTCATTAGAAGAAAGAAAGAGAGAGAGAGAGAGAGAGAGAGAGAGAGAGAGAGAGAGAGAGAGAGAGACCTAAGTGCACAAGTGCTCTCTCCATAGCAATGTGGCAACAAGCATGATTTCAGAATTCAGCCACCCAAGAAGGCCAGTACAAGGCATAGTATCTCAACTTTGTACCTCCAACACCAGGAACCAAAATTATGCTTTTTAGGCTTTAACTCACTCTATGTTTTTATACTGGCAGAGAAACAAAATAACAGAACAATAACGATACTCACACACTTGAGTATCATCCCATGTATGACATTTCCTTCCCATCAACCCATCAACTGTTATACGGTGTTATGGTGACAGTTGAGCTATGAGGTCAAACTGATTCGCTACTAATCATAAGTGGTTCATCTCACTGTATTTTTTCTAACTTTCCATATTCCTTTTTTAAAAATATGTGTAAGTATATAGCCTGCATGTATGTAAGTGTACCCATGTCTTGCAATGCCCACAGATGTCAGAAGAGCACATGGATCCCCTGGAAAAGGAGTTATAGACAGTAGTTAGCTGCCATGTGGGGGTTGGGAATCAAACCCGGGTCTTTTGCAAGACCAGTCAGTTCTCTTAATTGCTCATCCATTTCTCCAGCCCGCAACTTTCCATATTTCTATGACAGAAATCAAGAAAACAAACTGTGAATTTTCCATGCATATGCACTTCTTAGGTCCAGCTTTCCAAAACAGAAATACCTTGATCATTATTAAAAACCAAAAATGTTAAAAAAAATAAAAAACCAAAAATGTTTTGGAGAGATTGCTCAGTGGTTAGGAACAGTGGCTTAAGTGCAAAAGATCTGGGTTCAATTCCTGGCACCCATATAGTGGCTAAGGACAGTCCAAAACTCCATTCCTGGCTAAGAACAGTCCAAAACTCCATTCCTAGGGGATCAGACACCCTCTTTCGACCTCTGTGAGCAGTACAAACCATGGGTTCAACCACCCACATGCAGGCAATACACTCTACAAATAAAAATAATCTAAACAAAAAAATTAAAAAAATTAAGGGACCAATCTTGTACAATATATATATATATAATATATATATATTATCTATATATTATTTGTATATATAAAATAAGGACAATGATAAAATAAAAATAAAGGACAGAATGATGTTTAACATTAGATTTGCAAAGGGTATATTTAAATTTCCACTTTGTATAAACATAAAAATAAGTATAAGAAAAATTATATAAGCCAAATGAATTTAAAACATTTTTAGAACTTGTTTATATTCTACTCCAGAGTATTGGACAAGAAATTATTTACTTGGTTTCAAACACTTTTGGATATGAAATAAATGTACCTTGTTGTTTATGTTAAGGAAACACAGCACACCATGTAGGCAAAGCTGTCCCAGGAATCCTTCTCATTTTACAAGTTAAAGTGGGAGATGGCATTGTTCTGTGGTGTTATGAAGCCTCAGCTCACTCTGCCCCAACAGCATTCAGGAATCTTGAAAGTCAGTTGCTGTAGATTTAATTTCACATGATATTTAATACACATGTTTGGTTCTTTATTGTTGTGTCATTGCAATACCTAAACAAATGAAGCTGCATCCTTCAAGTGAAATCCAAATAAGAGTAACTTCCTCCAAGTTCCCCTTAAGGCTGGTACATCCCTTTGTTTACACGGTCCATTAATCTCCACCTCATATTTCTACTGTTCAAATTTCCATTAACTTGACAATGGGCTTATTTCATGTGGGCAGTGCTGAAACAATGTCCTGTCTAAATGTTGTAACTGAATGACCGAATTGACAGTTTCGTTAAAACCTGAACGCTTAAAGTTTAGGTCTTTGGTCAATACTGCAGGATTTCTATGGAAGAAGGACTTGCCAGTGCATTGAACACTTACATCCTGCAGCAGAGGTGCTCTTGTTATTCCTAAGTGCAGCACCATAACAGAAATAACTGGAAATGAATAATGATGAGATAGAGTGGCTGAATGAAAAAAGGCAACAGTCGAGCCACAGTGCTCTATACCGCAACCTTAGAAGTTTGATTTGTATTTTGACATTACATATTCAGCACTTCTCCATCTTATCTTGTTTTTCATCTTCAATTCGTTGATTAAAGTGAATGTGGGATATTATGTTTATTGTGTTAAATGAGATACAAGTACCCACTGTGGGTGCCCATTACCTCCTTGGGACCTAGGACTCTATTAATTGAGAAGATCTGAGCAGCGGACATTCCTTGTTGTCTACTTCATTGTGGATGCAGTATGATCAGCTATCTCAGGCTCCTGCCATAATGGTTTGGCTATAATGGACTGTACCTTGAAATGAGAGCCACAGTAAACACTGTGGTAAGCATATATGTGGCCAGGTGTGGTGGCCAATGCTGTTAATCCTAGCACTTTGGAGGCAGAGGCAGGCAGATCTCTATGAGTTCAAGGCCAGCCTGGTCTACATAGTGAGTTCCAGGACAGCTAGAGCTACAGAGGGACCTTATCTCTAAAAGACTCCCCACCCCCCAAAAAAGTATTTCTATTAAAATATGTCAACATCCATTGTAGTATTATTTTAGTGCACATTCCTTTCAATAACAATAATTATACAGTAATCATAATTTTACAAAATAGGCATCCTGAGTTCAAGGCCAGCCTGGTCTACAGAGTGAGTTCCAGGACGGCTGGGGCTACAGGGAGACCCTGTCTTGAAAAGACCAAAAAAAAAAAAAGGACCTTGTCTTGAAAAGACCAAAAAAAAAAAAAAAAAAAATAGGCATCTTGGTCTTTTCAACTTATTAAAAAACAATTTAAATTAGAAATATGTCTAAAAATCCCATTCCTTTGAGTATAGTAAACATAGTATAACAACATTCTGCTGCATTTGCACAGAAAGAGAGGAGTTAAAAATTAAATCTTACAAATCGTTGGCACGTCATGCTTATATCGACAGAACTTAGCAACCTTGCTAGTACAAGATAATTTGTTAATAAATGCTTTCTATATTAAAATAAGTTAACACTATAATTAGTTCTGAATATCATAGATTTGCCATAAAAAGTAGGATTTCTTAGAAGCACAGAATTTTCAAAGATTTATTTTCAAAATAAAATATTTCTCTAGCCACATAAAAACAGGATGGTTTTGGCATGGTCAATAGATGGCAGTCTTGCTCTGTAGAAGCCTCTGCACAGACTACATACCCTAAGACCACTGCCATTAGCCTGCTGAAACTGGCAATCTCTGTAGAGTTTGCTCATTGCATCTTCTTTAATATTATGTAGCTCTGATACTGCAGATTTAAAAAGAGAAAACGATAAAAATGTATTAACCATAAATATCTTATGCTTCTCTTTTCCCTGTTTTAAACTTTAGATTCTCTGGCTGTATTATTTTGTATTAGGAGACTGTCAGAAAAATGAAAAGAAATGGACAGTTGCACTTAACTATATAATTCTCTTAATTTTCTCTCACACATTGAAATTCGGTTTGACATGAACTGTGTGAACTTTTAGAAAATTATCAATATTTTTTAGTATGAAAGGCAACTAAATTTTCAAAAATTGGATATGCCAAAAGTTTATATGGCCATCAGTCAACATTCTTCCTGAGAAGAAGAGTGCTGGATTTGCATAGTACAGTGTTCTCCTTAAACACTGTATATCTGCTTCAGAGGTAGAAAGCAAGCTGAAATGTTCAATATCATCCTTGAGCTAAATCGTGGGTGAGGAAGATGTTTATGAAAATTAGGAACATTTGATCACTGTTAGAGATATCCTATAAGTGTTTGTTTAATCTGTATACTAAGAACTTTAATATATGTGCACTGAAGCCAGTATATGTATGTATGTACACAAATGCATACTCCATCACAAATGAGGCACAACACACCCACACAAAGACATAGAAAGAAACTTACACATTAACACACACAATAATTTAGTTTTCTATCAATTGTCCTATAATTTACATAAATCTAAATCTGGACACCTAGAGCATATTTTATTCATTATTTTAAAGTAAGAATTGAAAGATAATTTAAATTTTTGATAAATCTCTTGTTAGATAATACAGCTATGAATATAAATATTTCAAATGCTAAGATGCTTTGGATAAAATTAAAATCGAGCAAAAACAATATAATTGCATTGCATTATCTATCAAAAGATATTGATATTTTGATCTGCAAAAATGTTAAATTATTTCATGTTGTACAGATTTAGCTATCCAAAAGAAAAATAAATAAATAAAAAGTTGTTATTATGTTATTCATGTGATCAAAGTTTTTTCTTTGTTTTTTTTTTTTTTTTTTAACAATTATGATTTTCTGGTGCTCTCGGTAGATATCCACCAGTTGGCCTCCAACTCATAGAAACCTTTAGGTTCCTTGGGATTCTTATATCGGGATGAAAGACATCTTTCAAAATATTCAGATCCCAACTGTGCTTTTAATAGGTAAATTATAATGATAATTCTAAGCTAAATTGATAGCACTTATGTTTTAGAACATCTTTAAGATCATAGAAAAAACAATCTTAAAATATATGGAGCTAACTGATAGTCTTAACTATCTGTATGATCTGTTAGTTTTCTTCATATAAAACTTTGTTTAATCACTATAATAGGAACTTTACTGTCACAATAATAAACACACATGAGCTGGTAAGACAGATACATAAATAAACACAAATCTACTACACTCAGAGAGACATTCACATTCACACATGCACATCACACACACACAGATTAACACACAATTTATTATTTTTTAATATTCCTTCTTATATGTATCAAAAAATACGACAATTAAAGGTTCTGGCTTGCAAAAGCGGGCTTAATTTATCACCTGTCTGTCATGCCTTGTTCACCAGCTGAACAAACACACACACACACTGTGTTAAACACACAATTTATAGACACACACACATTGTTATCCCACAATGTTATATATATATATATAATATATATATATATATATATATATCCCTGAAGCCATTTTTATTTTAATTAAAACTTTATCAGTTGCTAGTATAGTGCATTAATGAATCTTTCTTTACCTTTTTGCTACCATAGTTTCCTCAATTCTAAAGGAAGTTTCAATTAATTTCAAGCTCATTAATTTATCATATTTTTAGCTAAATGAGACATTCCCTCATTCCTTATGACCCTATTTTTATATATCATATACATGTTATTAAATTCTAACACCTAATACAGTAAAATGAGTCTTTTGAAACAAAATGAATAATTTTAAAATATTTTCTTTCCATTGTATATTTTTAGCAAATACATATCATTGTTCTGTGTTTTATTTCCTGGCACAAAGAAATGCGATAGTAGTACTATATATCTTGAATGTTCTCCAATTAATTAGATGAGTTAGTTTGTGTAAGATCTGTCACATAGTAAGGCGTATAGGCACAGGGTGTTCCCCAACTCCCAGGAAAATTTTCAGATCCAGATAAAAGTTCTGAACTGTCTCTATCATCATTATCTGACCCACAGAGGAAGACTATAGACAGAACCTGTAGCCTTAATATCAGTCTTTTTTTTTAATTAGTTTTTATTGATGCTTTGGCATTTCATACATTTTTCCCATTCAGTTCAGGCTTATTTCCCTTCCCTCCCCCCCACCCCCACCCATCCCAGATCATGCATTTGCATAATGTCCGCATCTTTCTCTCAGTTTTTTTTTTTTCATTTTTGCTATAAGTGATAATCCATGAGTACAAGCATCCTTCATGTAAAACCTATTGCCGGCTGTTGTGCCCAAACCCACAGCAGTCCCACATCCAGTAGGGGGTGACAGGTTGTTTGTTTCAATCAAGTTGATCAAATGATGTCCAGACACATTGTTGTAGTTTCACCATTCACCCCAAATCGCAGCCCTTACATTCACCACACCCCCCCTCTTCCCAAGGTGTTCCCTAGGCTTGAAAAGGGGCACAGTTGGATGAGAGGTAAACAGTCCACTCTCTCTGGAGCTGTTGACTTGGACTCTGGTCAAATTCTGGCTGTTTCTTTGATGGGCTGCAGTTTGTCAGAATAACCTTCAATCCTACTAATGAAACAAAAGCAATTTAGAATATATAGGTATTTAAGCAGCACTAATAGTGTATGGTAGGTTACTTTAGCATAGACACATGTTTGGATATGTTATCCATGAATTACAATTTTCCCCCCTGTTAAATTGACAGGGTCTTACTGTGGCTTATAACATCTCCTAACCTGTTAGAGGATGTAAGCTTGTGGCATCAGCCATGGGTTATTTCTCAAGGGAGAGCCAATAGCCAATTAGATTTGGGTTACAGGCACATGGTGTCTCTGCTGCACAGTATTTCCAGGCAGTTAGGTGTAGCTGGTGCTGAGGTGGAGTCTTGCTTGACTCAGGGAGACCCATATTTGCTTTATTGGTTTAGTGGCCTTTGGTAACACTCTCTGGCATTCCAGAGGCCCACTGTACACTTGCATGTGTGGTCTCAATACATCCTCCCATGTTAACGTCAGGTCTTCGGCACAGGGTCTTATTGCCTCTCCTCCTGAGGTATATAGATGAAATTGACAGATCAACCCAACAATGACTTACTCCTCTGTTGAGCATTGTATGTGTCTTCACTGAAAATGAAAGAAAATGTGAAATTGGCATGGACAGGACATAAATGGACACAGGACCTGGAAACTAAACTGGAAGCCTCCTCCTGAAAACTAGCCACTCAAATTCTTGGAGGTTATTATCAAAGTGCTAAGGGAGAGACTCAATCAATATTCCAACTCAGCTTTAAAGCCTAATAACAAGGACTAACACAGCAAACTACAGCGACCCAGGACGGCACTTTTATCTTCATGGTAATCAACAGCTATGAATTGGACCTCTTAAATCATTTCAATGGGAGGGAAACTCATGTGTGCCATTTCTAAAAAATAGCCCCCTGCCCAAAGATCATAAATCCTAGAGAAGACATGATCACTGTTATATCCCTGAAAAGTGTATTTTATTACTGTATGTCTAATATGATCCTTATGTTTATCAACATCTATAACATTCACCACTCATCAAGAAAACTTCTTTTTTTTCTTTTTTTTTTTTTTTTTAATACGAGAGACTTTGCAAGCTTCCCACTGGTCACACACAGATATAAGCTGAAGCTGCACAGTCTTAAGTGACACATCTACAATGGTATCACTATACTTAAAACTCATGGCCAAGTTGTAGAGAATAAGAGACAGCAGAGAGTTGTGTGCTCCTTCTATATAGGGTCCTGTATTAAAACTCATCCAACTGTGGCTCAGGGACCATTTCTAGAGAATGGTGGAACTGTCTGTGAACAACGTCGTCCATGACATAGTGATAAGAGGTTTTCAGCCACTGGATGCTTACATGTGTGAACTCGTGGCAATCATGTTGTGAGCACAAGACTCATGCAGACCAATCAGACAGCGACCACTGGAAAGGAGGGAGGAGAAAGGCCCCAGCCTGGGCGTTTCGTTGAATAAAAATTACTACTGAGTAAGAAGAGAGTACACTTACTTACAATTTTTAAAGTGACTGACTAGACTTCAGCTTATGAACTTGCATCAAGGGATACATCGATACAGAAAGTTGACGAAGTAGGTTTTAACATACATAAGAGAATGCATAAAATTTGGTGCATGGGGGATGAGGTGATGCAGATGGAGAGAGAGAAATCTAAATATGATTAAGATCAATGAAGTGCATCAGTAAAATGTTATCTGAGAAAAAAAGCAACAAAAAGAGAGGATCATGTATTTTAAAACATAATAAAAGAATGATAACATCCTCAACCAAAAAATTATCTTCAGATGCATAATTACAATTTTAGAAACAAAACCAGGACAAAAAGCCAAAATAACATTCTTCCCCTAAAATTACTAAACTGAAGGTAATGGCTCCTAATAAAATTAAAACGTTGATGCTAAAATCTCTACCAGAAAAACCTAGAAATGATTAAGAGTTCCAGTAGGTGGCAGAATACAAAAATTAAGCTAGAAAAATCAGTTTCCTTTCTTTTAGCACAGCATGTACTGGCCAAGGAATATAAGGAGACCTTCCATTCACATAGCCTTAAAAAATATGTTGAAATTCTCTGTTACAGTTAAGAAGCTCCCCTGGTGTTAGTGTATTCCATAGGAATTTATCTAAAGTCTCTGTGTTACTTATCCCTCCTTTTGTTATTTCTTCTGCCCTATACTACCATTCCCTGCCCCACTGAATCCTTCATAATCCAATGTTCACCTTTCCTGCTGTGCATCACTCAATTCTTCCATCCCTCTCTGGAAGTGCCTCTGCCTCCACACCCTCCTGGATATATGTTATTTATTGATATTATTTATTGATACTATATATTTATGGTTTTCTATTTGAATCATCAATATCTAAGTTTTATAGACCTTATACTTTAATGAAAAACAATTACCCTCAGTGGTCTCCCTCTCTATGAGCTGTTGACCAGAACTCAAATAGTCACTAAAAGAATACTGGTCATTGCCCTGGCTCTTGGTCATCCAGCAGTACTGGATGGCCACACCCTATTGTTGAAGACACTATGGCATGAGTGTAGAACAAACAAGGATAAATCCAACTGATGCTGACTTCAGAGCTTCAACTCTACCGGCCACTGTTCACAGTGTTCATGAGCTAGGGGTGCTATGCCAGCTAACGGAAGGGAGAATCAATCATCCACACATATCCATCCGTGGTCCTTTGAACTACAATAGCAACTACCTGGCAACATATGCCCAGTGGTACAATAATGACACAAATATTGGGTGAAGAACTAAATACTCTTTAACTGAATTTAAGGTCTAATTCCACTTCCTAGGATGGAGGACATACCTGACACTAATATTGGCTTAGGGAACCTAAACCCAAGCTCGTCACAGGACAGAGGAGAAACAGAGTAGAAACAGAGTAGTTTTTCTACTCAACGAGATTATCAAGTTATACTGACTCTTGATGAATTATCATTAAATGACTAAAAAATGCACTTCTCAGCTATTGTCACAAAATTTTCCTCATGCAACATATGGGGTAACACAGAAAACCACAACTGACATGTGAAAATATTGAGGACACTGCGAGTCTTACTCTAATACGGATGCCAATATCAACATTTCTGCCCCGAAAATCATAGATTCAATGCTGAAGAAGGGAGAAATATTACCAGAGCCAGAGGTGGTGGAATACAAACAAGAAACAGAGTCTTCAGAGAGCTGATCAGTTATTCACATGACCTCACAGCACATGAGACCAGCATGCACAAAAGTCCCACGTAACATCAAACCAGTAAAGGTCTCCACATAGATATGAGGAAGCTGGTATTAAGCTCCTACCATACCTAAGCAAACTGTAGCAACAGAAGTGCCAGAATTGGTAAATGCAGTCTATTTTAAGCTTGGTATTTGTATAGGTTAACCAGGCTCCATTGGATGGGACCCACACTCAGGCATTTGAGGACCAATTCAAACTCTAAGGATATTGTATATATTATATTATATATACTAATATATACCTATAGTTAGAGTCCATATAATCTCTATATTATCTATATATATATGGGTAGAAATATGAAGCTTGACAGAACAATTCCCTCTTCTGTATAAATAATAATCATATATAATATATATACTAAAATATATATTATATATATAATATATATAAAATGTGGCATTGCTCTGCATGTCTTCAGATCTTATCTAGTGAATTGTCTTGCTATAACATTTTACCAGGTGCTATTTTCAGGCATGGCCTCATTGATTATTTTTTTATATCATGTTGAAGTTAACCAGGGTAAGTCTAGTAAAACTTACTAAAGAGAAGGTCCATGTAGGTGCATCATTTGTCTCTTAGGGATAATGGCATTTGGTGTGCAAATGGTTAACTAACTTCCTTAGACTTGGCCAACACAAAGTGTTCTACACAGCAATGCCTGTTCTAGCTCCTGGATTGCTGGTAATGGGGCTGGAGCGTCTCCTGGAATGTTGGAAACAGATTGACATACAGCTCTTGCTTTGTGCAAGTATGCTTCAGAACGTATACCAAAGAAGTTTATTTTGCTTTGAGGAAGTCTAGCCATCTCTTGTCTATACCAATAAGGAAGTTATGTGTGTTGCTCTGCTTAAACATGAGATTTCCATGAGCTTTATTTTATTAGTCACCTTTCTGTTGCATGTAGAGAAAACTAAAACATGGCCAAGGGAACTTATAAAAGGCAATAGTTATTTGAGCTTATGATGTTTCACAGGGAACATAGAATCCATTGTGGCAGGAGGCATAGTGGCATGAGCTGAGCAGAAAGCTGAGGTTCAATTTTTCGATGAGCGAGAGAAAGCAGAGAGGAAAGCCAACCGGAAACTGGCAAGGCTAGTTGAACTCTCTAAGCCCGCCCCCAATGAAACTACTTCGTCCAGCATGGCCACACATTCTAAAGGCTCCCCAAAACGTGCCACAACTTGGGGACAAAATGTCTTGGAATACTTGAAAGCCTAATGGGGGACATTTCTCATTCAAACCACCACACTCTATGCACCTTGTTGTCCTTATAGTAGCTTCTTAGGATGCTGTGAAAAGGCACTGCTCTGTGTCACAGCCTGGAGTCTCATATTTCCCTTGCAGTCTGCTTGATCTCAACCTCCATTCCATGAACTGCTCACCTCAAAGCATAATAGGTCCAAAATTATCTTGTTTCTGTTACAACAATCCTGCAAAGATTGACTAAAAGTGCGGAATTCCTGCTGCTTCAGTAAAACTGAGCAAAAGTGGGGAAGTTTTCATTCTAGGCAAGGCCCAAGGAGATCTCTGTAAGGCTGTGTATATGAAGTTTCGTTTTGCTTGATTCTAGGCCACTTGACATTTTTCTTTCTTCTACATTCACCTTTTTCAATTTCCTATGCTTCTAAGTTATTACAGTCTTTCTAAACAATGTATTAAATTGAGAAGAAAAAATTATCAAACAGAAAATTTGAAAAAAACAACACATGTATATATACAACACATGTATAAATGGGAATGGAACTAGAGTTTCATCTTGATTGGCCTCCTTATAAAGGTAGTCTGATGGAGAATCTCAGGACAAAAAAGTCAGAAATTGAACATAGACAACCAAGAACAAAACAGGATGTCTGTTTCTTAGAATTTTGTAAAATTACTCGTTTTGGTCGCTAGATTATAGGAAAAGTCAAAGTCAGTTATGCCAATAAATGTCAAATAATCAGATGTTTCATATTTTCACATGAATATTTCCCATTCTTGTTAAGTAAGTCATCATTTTTGAACTCCTGTATTATTATATATTAATCTCATGCGTTTTACAGAAGTAAATTTACATTTAAATAGAATGCCAATTGTATTTCTATAACAAAAATTTCTCAGTTGTGGAGTGCAACCAATTAGGTTTTATTATCTTTTGATGAGATTTAACATTTGGAGCATAAGAAAATAAAAATATCACCAAACTAAAAGAATGTTATAGGGGATTGGGAGAGATGGTTCAGTGGATAAGAGCACTGGAGCTCTTGCAGAGAGACCCTGGGTCCAATTTCCTGGCACCCACATTGCCAGCTAACGAACCATCTTTAACTTAGTTCATGGGATCTTGCCTTTTCTGGCCTCCATGTGGAATTGTATGACATTGGTGCTATTACAACATCGAAGGCAAATACACCTCATACATATAAAATAACTATGGTAAATAAAATATCTTTAAAAGATTGATTGTAATTACTACAGGGTTTCTCTTGTATTGTCAGCAAGCTGGACTCATTATGTAGTACCAGGCTTTGCCTCAGACTCACATAGATCATCTGTCTCTTGCCTCTGCCTCCCAAACATAATTGGTGGAATTAAAGATGTGTACACCCTGCCCCCAGTTCTGAATTCGTGATCTTGGGTTTTTGTTGAACAAATTATTGAGCCTTCAGAATACTATTTATAGGTATGGCCATGGGCCAGAGAATGTATCCTAAAATCAAACGACAACATTCAAAAAACTCTCTGCACGTTCTGGATTGAACTTTGGTCATAAAAGTAAATCATTTTTATGTATATCCTCAGAGAGACTCGCAAACATTGAAGAAAAACATGGACAGCAAATTACCGAGAGCTTCAATAACAAAACCATAGTTTTCTACTTACAGAATGTGTGTTTTCATTTTGCCTAATATAAGGCCAGATTTTACTTCAATCTCCTTCCAGCATTCTTGATTACACCTAAGTATTAAATTCCTCCAGGTAAGAAAGTGACTTATATGCTAGTGAGTATCAATCTATTGCAGTTGAAAATAATAGGGGATTGTGAATGATACTGAAATAGTAGACGACAAGTTATCATTACAGTAAAAATTGCTAGACTCACTTGGTCCACATATGCAGTCCAGGATCGGGTTCAACAGGAGACATCCAATGATCTTCCATGGAGAGTGTGTGTACGGAGTCTCGCTCTCAATGAGATCTTGACATTCTCAGGATTGCTACGAGGTACCGGCAGAGCTAGAATGGATCCTTTAACTCGGAACAATCGAGGTGATAATTCACGCAATGGAAACTCACATAGTGAAATTAAGAGAAGAGATGAACCTGATGCACCTAAGAAAAGGCAATATGCACTCTTACCAAATTTGGATAATAAAGTTTTATTTAATTACCTGACCACTTATATGGTTCTCTTCCTATTTTATGAGCTAAGAATGACCATTATGTTTTGACAATGCAGACATCAAAAATATGCTAATTTGTTCTTCTCTGCAATCTCTTCCACCTTGATTTTTTTCTCCTTTAGCAGGCTATTATTTTCTCAGAGGAATTTACAGTAGTGTTCACTGGTCATGACAAACCTTCAATAACTAGCTGCAGCGTGATTTATTATCTCATTATCAAGGCGTTCTTATTTTTTCTTATTTTTTTTTACTTTTCAAGGTTATTATTTATTGCAATTGCCCCACAAAACTCCTTAATTATGTAACTGACACTTTGGTATCGTATCAACTTTCATAAGTTAACAGAAAAAATATAGAATCCAGATTAAATTTTGGGCCATCAAAAAGATATGATGAAGAAATAGTTCAGATAGGGAAAACAGCAAAACATAGTAATTTCGTGTTCAAGTGTGCCTATTAATGGCTCACTTTCCTTGTTAGTAAAATTAAAGAGCTAAATTGGGCTATTTTTCCTCTAATATTATGAGAAGATTGTCTTGATATTATATAATGGAAATACTAAATGATATAAAATTGGAATTTTCATTCAATATATTTAATTCTTCAGAAAATAGCTTCTGAAATGACTCAGTTCTTCATCTGGAAAATTCATATTGATGTTTTTGCTACAATATTAATATTTACAGTTAAGATAGACAATAGATAGATAAATAGATGGATTCGAGAGATAGATAGATTTTCTGACTGGGTTGTACAATCTAGTTGTCACATATCAGAATCTTCAACAGCAAATGGGAAATGGGCGTTAATGTTTTTCAGAAGCTTACATTCTAGTGCATGAAAAGTTCTGCTGGAGTTTCCTCAGTTCCTTATGTGAAGATAATTCCGGCATTATTTACCAATTCAGAAAAACTTAATATATATTTTTAAGGAACGGGATTTCTAGTGTAACAATGAATCAAACTTATGGAAGAAGGAAAATTCACGACTGCACTCAGAAATTTAAGGTACAATATCTACCATAATAAACTGAAAGTAGGAAAGAGGTCACAGTGTCAACTAGATTAAGACACACACAAGGTACTTATTTTGATGTTTGAGACAAGTGCTCTGTACTCTGCCTGTACTGACTTTGGCTCATGATGGTAAGGCCCCTGCCTTTCAAATGCTTAGATTAGAGATGTGCACCACCACTGGTCTGCAAGGTAAAGAACCCTTTTAGTTTTAGAACCTCAATATAATTACATTCTAAAATGGGTATGACGCATATCATACTTGGAATACAAGGTAAATAAAAAAATAAAGTTGCCAGGCGTTTAAAGAAGTCACTTTGATGTACTGAGATTTACGCACCCAATGAGTAAATAAAGTGGACAACCTTATTAAAGTGACCAGAAAGTTTAAAAAGCAGATTTTGGAAGAATAAGAAAAAAAGAAAACACTGAATGTCATCTCACTTCTTGCACTCAGACTATGGTGCCTGAGGCAGAGCCTACACTAGGAATCTGATGCAAACATACAGGGTTTACCTTTCCATCAAATATATTTCACGTGTGGTTAAAATCTTTCAGCCCAAAATAAATAATGAGCAATGTCATTACACTCTCTGCTTGAAACATATTGTAAGGAAAGGAACAATGATAAAAACAACCCATGCAATGCTACACAGGCACACAGGACACACACACACACCACCACCAACACACACCACGGCCGGACAACACACACACACACACTTGGGGAAAAAGAAGAGAGAGATGGGAGAGAGAGAGAGGACGAGAGAGAGGAGAGCGTGAGGAGAGGGAGAGAGGAGAGGAGAGAACGTGGAGAGGAAGAAGAGAGAGGGAGAGACGAGAGGAGGAGAGATGAGAGAGAGGAGGAGAGAGAGACTGGATATGCGACACAGACAGATTGGTATACATGTGGTAGCCTGTGGAGGTTCAGTGGAAAATTTACAGTATTCTGTTCTCATCATTGCCTGTTCTTGAAGCAGGGTCTGTACTGTTCCTGTAGCTCTGTCCCTTGCTCCAGGACATTGGACTCATTGGCCACAAGACCATTTGTCTGTGCCTCAGATCTTCTAGCAGAAGTGCTGTGATTATAGATGCATGCAAGTATAAACTTATCTTTTATGTTATTTCCTGGAGTCCCAAACTCAGGTAATCAGGCTTTTACACACTAAACCTTCTCCCTGGCACTATTTTTACTATTTTAATGATGTTTTTATTAATTACCACTACAAACTAAAATCTACATGATTCCTACCTTTTATCAATTGAACTTTTGCATTTTAAAAATCAACCCCGGGAAAAAGACTTCTGTCCCTAGATTTCAAATATAATTTATACATGTTAAAGCAGATGCATTCATCAGTCCCTCTAATCATTGCTCAAATAAAGAGTAAAGGATGCCACAGACTGAATTTGCCTAAACATCAGTGAATTTCAAAATCAGATCTGATTACACCATAGAAAGTTGAAAGTTAAGTTTCTTCACATTCCCCACAATTTGTTTCTGTTGTTCATAATATTATCAAAACATTTAGTGATGGCCATTGTCTTGTCTTTCCTTCTAGTTTTGTTTTACTATCTTATTTACATTTTTCTAGATAACTGGCCTATAGATGATATGCTTTATTTTTCTGAAAAATATTTATGAAGTTTTGTGCATTTGTATCATAGTTTTTAAATCAAATTTTGGCCCTCTCTCATCAGGCCCCCACGTCCCTTAACCAGATTTACAGGATTCTGTCATATATGTTAAGTCCTATTTGGTCAAGCATTTTTACCCAGATTTCCCTTCCGTATTAAGATCATGTTACTGGAGTCTTGTACGCCTAATATAGTGATCCTAGGAAAGTCTATTCTCCTTCACCCAGCAATAATCAACTACCAAGTCTTCTTTGGCTAAGATTGTGGACTGCTGCCAGTTTCCACAGTTCAATACTGGTTATTTGTCTACTTGAGTCATTGCATGGTCTTGTGCATGCATGCTGACACCATTGCAATAAGTTCACACGAGCAAGCTTCCAATGCCCTGAAAGCCTCTGTTTCCCTATCTTCATTCTTGAATTACCCTGACTCTTTCAATATTTCTGTCCCATTCTTCTGCAACTGTTCTTCGAGCCATGGGTGGGTGAGTTTTCATATAGGGAGTCCTATCCAGAGACACACACTCTGAAGTTTCCTATTCTCTAAAACTTAGCTAATTGTGGCCTTCTTGTGTATCACACTTTGTGGTATAAGGAAGCTTCCCTGATGAGAGTTTAGATGCGCTAGTGTTCTCTCCACCCCAGTTCTACTATGCTCCAAAAGCCATAGGGTGTACAAGTTTTCCACCATACAAAAAAAATTTTTTTTTTCATCACCTATTAACCTGATGTCTTCAGCTGTTTTTCTCTGTGTCTGACCAGTTTGTGGAACTCTCTAATAGCCTCCATATGTTGCAAAAGTAGCTTCTTTAATGACTGGTTATGGTACAGTTAGTTTCTGTAAATATAGACTGATATTCTTTTAAAACTTTTGTTTTAACTTTTGTGCCTATTTGCCATTGTCTGTGTACAATGTTGTGCTGAATAGCTTTAGTATCAACTTGGCACAGCTGGGTAATTTCACTCATTGGACTTGCCTGTGTCCATGCCTCTGTAGGGTTGCTCTTGATTGTTGAATGCTGCTGGAAAGGCCATGCCCCATTGTGGTGGTTTGAAGCCCTGGCAGTTGTCCTGTGTTGTATAAGAAAGTAGTTGGAGCGTGGACCAGGGGAGAAGGCCAGGAAGAAGCATTCCTCATGCCATGTGCTTTAGCTCCTGTCTAGGTTCCTGCTCTGACGTTCTACCTTGGGCTCCTGAGTGATGAACTGCGACTGGGAGAAGAGTAATAATCCTTTTCTTCCCTATTTTGGCAGAGTGCTTGTTCACAATGAAGAGAACTAGAACAAGTCTACTTTTTAAATTTTTATTTATTTTTTCTGTGTATGAATGCCATGTCTGCATGGTAGGTTGTTCACCCATGTCGTGCAATGCTGTGGAGGTCCGAAGAGGTGTTCCGATTCACCTGGTGACTGGAGTTACAGCTAGTTCTTTTCTTAATGCTAGGCCATTTCTCCAGCCCCCCAACTGTCTACTTTTTAATAATAACATATATCAATATATTCTAAGCCACCCACTGAAGAAAAATACATTTAGTTATTTTTTCTTCAGTGGCTAGGCTCAAGAAAACAAATGATACAAAGTGTGGGGAGGGTGGTTGTGGGGAAAAGGGGAACACTCATCCACTGCTGTGGGAATGTAACTTGTACAGCCCACTATGGAAAGCAGTGTGGAGAACCCTTGGAAGAATTCGAATGAATTTGCCACCGACCCCGCTATCCCACTCTTGGGCATTGCCCTCAAGACTCACGCCATCCCACAGAGATACATGCACGTCCGTGTTTATTTCAGCTCTCAATAGCAAGGAGCTGGAACAACCTAAAAATGCCCTCAACTGACGATGGATAGAGAAACAATGTGGTACCTCTACACATGGAATTCTATGCAGCAGTAAAGAACGAGACATCACGAGCTTTGCAGGAAAAGGCTGGAGCTTAGAGGACATCCTGCTGCGTGAAGTAACACAGTACCAGAAAAAAAACGATGCATGGTCTTCACTCACTGTGGATGCTAGTTGCCCAATTACCCAGTTGTAAGTATTTTTTTGTGTCGGGCCCCCTGAGCTTTTGTACAAAGCCGTTGGGCATAATGCATTTTGAAAAAACCACAACAATGGAAAATACTGCATCAAAGAACTGACTGAAAACATTGAACTTCTGCACAAAACAGTCAATCCCCATGGAAACTATTGAGAAAGACTACGCGATGGAGGCATGTTTGGCAGAGGCACGAGCTTCTGTGGGGTGGGGGAAGGAGCGGGAACATGGGTCTAGCTTTGTTAAAATAAATAAATAAAATGTATGTGAAAACAAAAAAAGAAATACACAGAGCTTCAATAAAACATGGTGGAAAAAAAAAAAAGAAAAATAATTTAATTTTTTGACTATCTTAGATAGCTAAAACCATAACATCAATCCATTTTTTTTCTGGCATGTTTCTAAACTCAGACTTCTCATTGATTACCTGTAAAGAATATCCCCTTTGTATACACACTTTACTAGCTATGTTTAGATAGTCACATTAAGAACTTTGGAAGCAGGGCTGGAGCGAGGCCCCCGGGTTTATACGAACACTGGCTCTCTTACAGGAAGACACGTGTTCATTCCCAGTCACCCCATGGAGTATAACAATAAACAAAAAAATACTATGGTGGACCATAGATAGTTGGCTGTTTAATAGTACCTACTTGATTAAGTGTTGAATTTCCCCCTAAAATAAACTGCAAATGTCTAAGGTGAATAAACCTCAATTATTTAAATCTTATGATTAGTCAATGTATGCATAGAATATCAATGAGGGTTAAAAATCAATCCTAAAGTGGAGTAACCATACAGACTAGAGTAGCAAATTACCTCTATTGACACCATAAGGACACTGTAATTTGAGGAGGGGGATAATCAATAGCTATATAATTGGACATAAAGCCTTTCACATAGGAAGAATTCATGGGGTACTACAGTACGTCATTATATACAATACACATAGCTGGAAATTCATACATCCTCTGAGTCATATCTCTAGACAAATGGTGTTTCTTATCATATCTTCAATACAGACCCTTATATTTATGCATTCTTCTTTATAAACATGTATCGTATCTTATAGAACTATGAGAACTAGTCTTCATGCAAAAAACTTCCAGGTCAGGTTCTGCTCCATTGTCCCAAACCCTGTTTAGGACTTAATTTCTTCCTTCAGCATAAAGGTCTGACCTTTGACTTTGAGAGAGAAGTAAAGGGCTCCAGCAAAGCCGTGTTTTGGGGGAGTCTCTGGGTCCTAGAATGTATGGATGAGTGCAAGAGGCCTGGTGGGATGGGATATGGCAGCATGGGTGGGGAGGGGATCTAAATTTGTTCACAAAGTACTGTATGAAATGTATGAAAGCTCAAAACATTTTTACCAAAATCAGGCACAGAAAGGGAACCATTATAACAAAAATAGAGTAAATTTATAGCATCTTAGAACTTACTTGACTCATATATTCGACTAAATTGGAAAGTAAAGAAGAAAATTAATGAATTTTTCAATACATGTGGACATACCAAAAGTTAAACTAAAGATGCATTAAATAATTTAAAATGTATAAGAACCCATGATATAGAAACAACTGAAAACTTCCCAACTCAGAAAACTTAAGTCCTATCTCGACCCAGCAAAACTTAAAAAAAACAAAAAAAACAACAAAAAAAAAGAAACCATAGGCACCCAACATCAATATGATTCAAGTTCTGTGTAAAACAAAACAAGCTCAGAAAATTTGAATATAAATTTAAAAGCATTAAGACTAAGAGATCTTCCTCTCCAAAATGAAAATTATAGGCCAATCTCAGATTGGATATAGAAAACAAAAAACATATATAATTATACTAGTCACAACGTGGGGGAGGCGAGATGGCTCCGTGGATAAGAACACTGGCTGCTTGTGGACACAATCTGGGTTTGATATCAGCACCCACATAGTGGCTACAACCCTCCATTACTCCATTTTCAGGGGAATCAGACACACTCTTCTGACCATTACGTACACTTGAACATGGGTGGCACTTTACCCATGACCCAACCAATGTACTCATGCCCACAAAGTAAAATCACATATAAAGAAAAATAAATCTTAAATTGAAATTCAAGAACACATCAAAAACATCCACCATGATCAAATTGACTTAGTCTCAGAGATGCAGATATGTTTCAACATACATAAATGGAATTACATGAAATCCACTAAATAAGGGACAGAAGCCCCGTGACCATCTCATAAGATACAGAAGAAGACTTGACAAATCACCCATGCTTTTATGCTAAAAATCTTGGAGAAAAATAAAGAGTCAGAGAACTTTGCAATTGTCTTTGTCTTCTTGGAATAAAGTGTTTATGATTTGGGACACATACATACTTGTGATAGCTTTCCTTTTCATGAAAATGGAAGAATCCTTGATTCCATGATAATATTGACAATGAATATAGTTATAGATCTAGCATGTCATTCACTGTTTGGTCACTGTGGAAGAAATCTTGTAAATTATCCAGATTGCAATCAGACATGGTTATACACACCTTCAATCCCCGCACTCAGGAGACATAGGCAGGAAAGATCTCTTTGAGATGGAGGGCAGCCTGATCTATAGCGAGTTCTGGGCTAACCACTACAGGGAGATGATGACTCAATCCTGCCAACACAGTTTTTAAGTGATTCCTTATCCTATAGTATAGAACTTACAATTAATTCTAAACTACCCAAAGCATTTAAATGTCATTGTATTCAAGTTAGCCTCAGACACTACCACCTCTAACCATTTCCAACTGTTTGATTACAATGAAGCAGAAGGCGTCCTTGCATTATGCTTTTGTCTTGTTAATATAGATGTGATCTTATTCTTTATTTATGCTGTTTCCTACTCATAGTCATCCAGGTTGTAAAATAGATTAATTTTTTTTATTTCTACCAATAGTATTGAGTGACATTGACATCAAAGAAGGCTTGAAGTAATAAAATACAAAGCAGGGGGGATGGAGAGATAGCCTAGCTGTTAGGAGCGCTGACCGCTCCTGCAGATCGGGTTGGCATCCCCAGCACCCCATGGCCAGCTGAGAAACGTCTGTAAATCCAATTCCCGGAGAACTCCACTTCCAGGAGAACCTGATCCCTCTTCTGGACCTCTGCGGCATTGCACGACATGGGTGCACAAAATACATGCAGTACCGTACATTCATACACATAAAAAAAATAAAAATTTAAAAAGTATAAATACAAAAACAAGAATTGGAAGACAATAAAGGCACCAAAACAACATTACTATTCTATACTTCTTTTTTATTCTATACTTCTTATGTAAATACATATAATTTAAACACAGGCCTGATATTAAGTCCCTAAATTCTTATGCTTCATATTAGTTTAAACAAATGTAATTGTCAAATGTAAACCTTTTTCACATTTTCAAGTAATATTACACATATCATTATACACATAATATTAAATAATGCTGTAATGAATAATTAAAAAAACGTTCACGTCCTTTTTTACTCATAAAGGTATCCTTGATGTTTATTATTAAGAATTTTAAAAATGGAATTAAAGACCTATAATATTCTAGATAAAAATCATCTGAGTGGGACCTAAGGTAGGTAAATAAGATTTGGAAAGCTTCAGATATATGCACATTAACAGAGTTATTTTTTTCCTTCGAACTAACGTTACTGAACTAATACACAACTTACTATATTTTGAGAGAGGCGAGTAGGCCTGGATCTCAGGGCAATAGCTGTGCCTTGAAACAAGTAAGTATATTAGTGAAAAAAAAAACTGACATCTCATAGGGTTAAACAGTATAATTAGAAGTTCAAAACCTACTTTTCACATTATTGACTTTTTCCAAAAGTTTAGGTTCGATGAGTCCCCAAAACAACACATGCTTGATTAGCTAAACTTATTTCCAGTGAGAAACTTCTCACACTTGCATTTTGATATTATATAATTCAGTGAAATTACTGACTGATCACTTTACTTAGCACATGCCATCTTTCTTCCTGCACATTTGCTGATTGTTAACATTTTTACTTAATCTAAGAGATGGGATGAGAAAGACAGATTTCACATCAAAGCAAAACCGCGGGCTGGAGGAGATGGCTTAGTGGTTAAGAGCTCCGACCCTGCTCTTGCAGGAGGCCACAGGTTCAATTCCCCAGCACCCTTAAGCACATGACGGCTCAGACCCATCTTTGGGTCCAGTTCCAGGGACTCTAAGACCCTCTTTCTGACCTCCACAGCATTGCGGACATGGTGCCCAAACTGCATGCAGACCGTATATTCATACACTAAAAAATTAAAATTCATCACGTTTAAAAGTAAATAAAATAAATCAAAGAAAAAAACATAAATATTTCTGTTATGATGTATGTTCTAAGAGCAACACTGAGCTCTATTATTGTTGAGGTGGCATAGCATGAATGAAAAGAGAGTTCAAAGCCAACATCCACGGGACGGAGGTAGGATGGAAAGTAGCTGAAAGTCACCCTGACCCCAAAATGCCGTGTGAGGTGGAAGGAGGTTGAGTAAACCAGGTTTTAACCTCAGACCTTTTGTTTTCAGACAGGTTTTGGTTTGAGGATAGGTTATATGTATGTACGTAGCATGTGTAGTCCTGTTGTGAGAGTTTCTGTGTATTTCGTATGCAGAAACTTACTCATCTTTAAACCTACTCCCCATTGTCACTCTTCTGTAGACCCCCTTGACTAGATTTCATGCATTTGTCATTTATATGAAGGCCTAACGAGTCAACTAGTGTCCCTAGCCATCCTCAGTACAAGTTTATCCACTTGGATCTAATCAGCCTATCTAGATCCCATCAGTAAAGACAATCGCTCTTCCTCCACCAGTAGTAATCAACCACCTGATAGTTCCTCTGCTAAGATGGGGCATGATAAACTTTTGCACAGTTCTATGCTGGGTTTATGGACTGGGGTTTGCATGGGTTATGTGCATGCTCTCACATTGCTGTAAGTTCTTATGAACAAACTCTCTGCCATTTGGAAAACTCTGTTTCCCTACAGTCATCCACCACCTCTAGCCATTATAATCTTTCCACTTCTTCTTCCGCAGTGGTCCCTGAGCTCTGAGTTCATTACCCTCTGTTGCCCGAGGGAGATTTGTGATTTTGTTTTTTCCATTAAAAAGGACTTATAGTTTCAATAGAGAAATAGATAACGCACAATGGGGTGTGAATGGAGTTCTTTTTTTTTTACTAATTTGACAAGAAAAAGACAAATAACAAGTTGCTAATTGGAGAAGGCCCAGGTTGCGAGGTGTTCTTATTGTTCATAAAGTACGACTGCAAGGTTGAACGTTCTAAAAACTTGAGAGTACTTCTAAGAAAAAGGTAGTTTATTAGGTACAAGTACATCCGAGGAGAACCATCATGGTGCCTCCTAAGAGTATTGGAATATGGAAGCATTTCCCTTTGACTCAGTATTTCTGATCATGGAACTATTTCTTTCTCTTCTGTTAATTCCCCTGGTTGAGTCTTCTACATGCTCCTGTACAGATGGTACATATGTCTAAGTAATTATTCCACCTAAGTTTTCATTTGTATGTATCTAGCTGCCAACATCTGTTGTTCTTTTCTTAACGCCATGCACAAAACACCACAAATTTAAAAATTTCATTACACCTACACCAATCTTCTACACACATCCAAAAATTAACATCACTCACGCATATATCTCAGCACACACATCACACCACCTAAACGACACACAAAAAACACACCACTCCATAACAAAAAGGCCCCCCAAACGATTTTTTTCTAAATTACTATCAGGTTTTGCATGAAAAGATTACTTTCATGTGTAAAAATGATAATATACATTTATAAAAAACTGTTCCAAATGGACAATACAATTATTATGAATTGTTTTTATGACGACCAGTTACATATAAATATAAAGCTTTATCTTTATGCGGGCAAAGCCTCTGACTTCAGAATTCCTTGCACATTCTTTCCCTTATGTGGTGTCCAATTTTCTCTAAATCATTCTGTCTGCTGCACCTAAGTCCTGGTCCTCCACATGTCTATGCACTGTCCCTTATGTNTAACATTTGAAATATTAATATCATGAAGCTGTATTAATCTAACAAGAGATTATCCAAAACATTAAATATCTTTCAAAATTCTTAACTTTACAATAAGAATAAAATCATGCTCTAGGTGTCCAGCTTTAGATTTATGTAAAATTATAGGACCAATTGATAGAAAAAACTAAATTAATTGTTGTTTAATTGTGGTGTACGGTTTCTACTTTCTAGGTCTTTTTTGTGTGGCTGTCGTGTAGTTGTGTTCGTATTTGTGAGTTGGAGGGTATGCCATTGCTACTAACATCCATACTATATCCACGAGTGGCCTTCAAGTGCAGCATAGTTATTAAAGTTCTTAGCTATCCCCAGATTACACCAGAAACGACGAGAGGAGGGTATAGGCCACCTGTATCTATATGGTCTCCCTCACCTATTCATTGGCATATAGTATCACTTTTTACTCGCGAGTCCACCGCCGCTCGACTATTTTAGCTCACAGAGTAAAGACCAACGACGTATTCAGTCAAGGGCATCCCTTATCAGCTTGTCTTTTCGCTAACACATCATGAAGCAGATATCATAGACCGACCACACACCGAGAGACACTAAGAACGCCGAAGAGAGCTTACTCCGTAGAGACCTGACGTGCAAGAAACGTTCAGCAATGACATTCGGTTCGCTCTCACCGCAATGGTTGCACTGCCTCGCCGAAACTAAAAACTCTCGTCTGCGCCATACTCTCCAATTTTCTTGAAGAACATTTGTTGCCTTTTCCACCTAACGCTAAGAAGAATATCTTATTGATAAAGATCCGTCGTGTGCTAAAATGTTCACCACATTGTTTACCTCAACATCCCGCTTCTTATATTATTCTTCCACAAGAATCTTCTCACTGGCTCCCCCATATGTGGTGGATGAGCCCAAAGCTTTATCTAGGAGAAGGCACATTAGGGAGGTAGTCCTAAAGTGGCAATTTCTGCTCCATTTGCCCTCGCATTTCCTCTATTTTTGGCTCTGAACACAATGAGCTCCCTGTCCTCTCCTCAAAGAACAAGTTCAATCAACAACGCAGATGTAATCTATTTATAGTATCTAACCAAACTGCCGGAACATAGGAAAGCCAAATAAGAATATTTGAATTGAGTCTACGGGATTCATATATGTTTCCTACGTTTATCTCTTTCTCTGGTTTTAAACTCCTGCAGTATCAGCGCTAACATAATTATCTAAAGACCAGATGCAACCTAGAGCAAACTCTACAGAGATTGCCAGTTTCAGCAGGCTAATGGCAGTGGTCTTAGGGTATGTAGTCTGTGCAGAGGCTTCTACAGAGCAAGACTGCCATCTATTGACCATGCCAAAACCATTCCTGTTCTTTATGTGCTAGAGAAATATTTTCACCTTTTGAAAATATATCCTCATCTTTGAAAATCATGTGTCTTCCTACCAGTTACCAATCCTTCACATCTTTTATGGCAAATCTAATGATATTCAGCTCAACTATATATACACAGTGTTAGTGACTTATTTTAATATAGAAAGCATTTATTAACAAATTATCTTGTACTAGCAAGGTTGCTAAGTTCTGTCGATATAAGCATGACGTGCCAACGATTTGTAAGATTTAATTTTTAAACTCCTCTCTCTTTCTGTGCGGACAAATGCAAAGCAGAATGTTGTTATACTATGTTTACTATACTCAAAGGAATGGGATTTTTAGACATATTCTCTAATGTTAAATTTGTTTTTTAATAAGTTGAAAAGACCACAGGATGCCTAATTTTTATTAAAAAAAAAAAAAAAAAATAGGCATCCTGTGGTCTTTTCAACTTATTAAAAAACAATTTACATTAAGAATAATGTCTAAAAATCCCATTCCTTTGAGTATAGTAAACATAGTATAACAACATTCTGCTGCATGTGCACAGAAAGAGAGAGTTTAAAAATTAAATCTTACAAATCGTTGGCACGTCATGCTTATATCGACAGAACTTAGCAACCTTGCTAGTACAAGATAATTTGTTAATAAATGCTTTCTATATTAAAATAAGTTAACACTATAATTAGTTCTGAATATCATAGATTTGCCATAAAAAGTAGGATTTCTTAGAAGCACATGATTTTCAAAGATTTATTTTCAAATAAAATATTTCTCCTAGCACATAAAAACAGGATGGTTTTGGCATGGTCAATAGATGGCAGTCTTGCTCTGTAGAAGCTTCTGCACAGACTACATACCCTAAGACCACTGCCATTAGCCTGCTGAAACTGGCAATCTCTGTAGAGTTTGCTCATTGCATCTTCTTTAATATTATGTAGCTCTGATACTGCAGATTTAAAAAGAGAAAACGATAAAAATGTATTAACCATAAATATCTTATGCTTCTCTTTTCCCTGTTTTAAACTTTAGATTCTCTGGCTGTATAATTTTTGTATTAGAGACTGTCAGAAAAATGAAAAGAAATGACAGTTGCACTTAACTATATAATTCTCTTAATTTTCTCTCACACATTGAAATTCGGTTTGACATGAACTGTGTGAACTTTTAGAAAATTATCAATATTTTTTAGTATGAAAGGCAACTAAATTTTCAAAAATTGGATATGCCAATAAGTTTATATGGCCATCAGTCAACATTCTTCCTGAGAAGAAGAGTGCTGGATTTGCATAGTACAGTGTTCTCCTTAAACACTGTATATCTGCTTCAGAGGTAGAAAGCAAGCTGAAATGTTCAATATCATCCTTGAGCTAAATCGTGGGTGAGGAAGATGTTTATGAAAATTAGGAACATTTGATCACTGTTAGAGATATCCTATAAGTGTTTGTTTAATCTGTATACTAAGAACTTTAATATATGTGCACTGAAGCCATGTATATGTATGTATGTACACAAATGCATACTCCATCACAAATAGAGACACAAACACACCCACACAAAGACATAGAAAGAAACTTACACATTAACACACACAATAATTTAGTTTTCTATCAATTGTCCTATAATTTACATAAATCTAAATCTGGACACCTAGAGCATATTTTATTCATTATTGTAAAGTAAGAATTTGAAAGATAATTTAATTTTTGATAAATCTCTTGTTAGATAATACAGCTATGAATATAAATATTTCAAATGCTAAGATGCTTTGGATAAAATTAAAATCGAGCAAAAACAATATAATTGCATTGCATTATCTATCAAAAGATATTGATATTTTGATCTGCAAAATGTTAAATTATTTCATGTTGTACAGATTTAGCTATCAAAAGAAAAATAAATAAATAAAAAAGTGTTTATTATGTTATTCATGTGATCAAAAGTTTTTTCTTTGTTTTTTTTTTTTTTTTTTTAAACAATATATGACTTTTCTGGTGCTCTCTAGATATCACCAGTTGGCCTCCAACTCATAGAAACCTTTATTCCTTGGGATTCTCTATATCGGGATGAAAGACATCTTTCAAAATATTCAGATCCCAACTGTGCTTTTAATAGGTAAATTATAATGATAATTCTAAGCTAAATTGATAGCACTTATGTTTTAGAACATCTTTAAGATCATAGAAAAAACAATCTTAAAATATATGGAGCTAACTGATAGTCTTAACTATCTGTATGATCTGTTAGTTTTCTTCATATAAAACTTTGTTTAATCACTATAATAGGAACTTTACTGTCACAATAATAAACACACATGAGCGGTAGACAGATACATAAATAAAACACAAATCCTTTACTCCACTCAGAGAGACATTCCATTCCACATGAACATCACCACACACCAGACTTAAAAGACACAATTTATTATTTTTTAATATTCCTTCTTATATGTATCAAAAAATACGACAATTAAGGTCTGGCTTGCAAAAGCGGGCTTAATTTATCACCTGTCTGTCATGCCTTGTTCACCAGCTGAACAAACACACAAACACTGGTGCTTAAAACACACAATTATAGACACACACACATTGTTATCCCACACATGTTATATATATATATTATATAATATATATATATATATATTATATATTCCCTGAAGCCATTTTTATTTCTAATTAAAACTTATCAGTTGCTAGTATTAGTGCCATTAATTGAATCTTTCTTTACTTTTTGCTTACCATAGTTTCCCTCAATTTAAAGACGTTTCAATTACTTTTAAGCTCATTAATTTATCTATTTAGCTAAATTGAGACATTCCCTCATTCTTATGACCCTATTTTTATATATCCTATACATGTTTTAAATTTAACACCTAATACCGTAAAATGAGGTCTTTTGAAAACAACATTGATAATTTTAAAATATTTTCTTTCCATTGTATATTTTTAGCAAATACATATCATTGTTCTGTGTTTTATTTCCTGGCACAAAGAAATGCGATAGTAGTACTATATATCTTGAATGTTCTCCAATTAATTAGATGAGTTAGTTTGTGTAAGATCTGTCACATAGTAAGGCGTATAGGCACAGGGTGTTCCCCAACTCCCAGGAAAATTTTCAGATCCAGATAAAAGTTCTGAACTGTCTCTATCATCATTATCTGACCCACAGAGGAAGACTATAGACAGAACCTGTAGCCTTAATATCAGTCTTTTTTTTAATTAGTTTTTATTGATGCTTTGCGCATTTCATACATTTTTCCCATTCAGTTCAGGGGGCTTATTTCCCTTCCCTCCCCCTCCCCACCCCCACCCCATTCCCAGATCATGCATTCTGCCATAAATGTCCTGATTCTTTCTCTCAGTTCTTTTTTTTTTCATTTTTCGCTATAAGTGATATCCATGAGTCCAAGCACCTTCATGCAAAACCCTACTCTGCCGGCTGTTGTGCCCAAACCCACAAAGTTCATGGTTCCCACCATCCAGTAGGGGGTGACAGGTTGTTTGTTTCAATCAAGTTGATCAAATGATGTCCAGACACATTGCTTTAGTTTCACCATTCACCCCAATCGCAGCCCTACATTCTACCACACCCCCCCTCTTCCGCAAGGTGTTCCCTAGGCTTCGAAAAGGGGCACAGTTGCGATGAGGGTACAACCGTTCCCCACTCTTCTGGAGCTGTTGACTTGGACTCCTGGTCAAATTCTGGCTTTTTCCTTTGATGGGCTGGCAGTTTGTTCATGAATAACCTTCAATCCTACTAATGAAACAAAAGCAATTTAGATATATAGGTATTTAGCAGCACTAATAGTTATGGTAGGTTACTTTAGCATAGACACATGTTTGGATATGTTATCCATGAATTACAATTTTCCCCCCTGTTAAATCTGACAGGGGTCTTACTGTGGCTTATAACATCTCCTAACCTGTAGAGGATGTAACGCTTGTGGCATCAGCCATGGGTTATTTCTCAAGGGAGAGCCAATAGCCCAATTAGATTTGGGCTCTACAGGCACATGGTTGTCTCTGTGCACAGTATTTCCAGGCAGGTGAGGTGTAGCTGGTGCTGACGGTGGAGTCTTGCTTGACTCAGGGAGACCCATATTTGCTTTATTGGTTTAGTGGCCTTTGGTAACACTCTCTGGCATTCCAGAGGCCATCTGTACACTTGCATGTGTGGTCTCAATACATCCCTCCCATGTTAACGTCAGGTCTTCGGCAGCAGGGTCTTATTGCCTCTCCTCCTGTAGGTATATAGATAAAATTGACAGATCAACCCAACAATGACTTACTCCTCTGTTGAGCATTGTATGTGTCTTCACTGAAAGTGGAAAGAAAATGTGAATTGCTGAGGACAGGACATAAATGGACACAGGACCTGGAACTAACCTGGAAGCCTCCTCCTTGAAACCTAGCTCACTCAGAATTCTTGAGGTTATTATACAAGTGCTAAGGGAGAGACTCAATCAATATTCCAACTTCAGCTTTAAAGCCTAATAACAATGACTAACACAGCAAACTACAGCGACCCAGGACTGGCACTTGTATCTTCATGGTAATCAACAGCTATTGAATTGGACTTAAATCCATTTCAATGGGAGGGAAACTCATGTGTGCCATTCTAAACATAGCCCCATGGCCAAAGAAATCATAAATCCTAGAGAAGACATGATCACTGTTATATCCCTTGAAAAGTGTATTTTATTACTGTATGCTAAATATGGATCCTTATGTTTATCAACATCTATAACATTCACCACTCATCAAAGAAACTTCTTTTTTTTCTTTTTCTTTTTTTTTTTTTAATACAGAGACATTTGCTAAGCTTCCCAACTGGTCACACACAGATATAAGTCTGAAAGCTGCCCAGTCTTAAGTGACACATCTACAATGGTATCACTATACTTAAAACTCATGGCCAAGTTGTAGAGAATAAGAGACTGCAGAGTTTGTGCTCCTATATAGGGCTCCTGTATTAAAACTCATCCAACTGTGGCTCAGGGACCATTTCTAGAGAATGGTGGAAAGACTGTGAAAACCAAAGTCGGTCCATGAACATAGTGATATAGAGGTTTTCAGGCCACTGGATGCTTACATGTGTGAACTCGTGGCAATCATGTTGTGAGCACAAGACTCATGCAGACCAATCAGACAGCGACCACTGGAAAGGAGGGAGGAGAAAGGGCCCCAGCCTGGGCGTTCTTGAATAAAAATTACTACTGAGTAAGAGAGAGTAGAACTTACTTACAATTTTTAAAGTGACTGACTAGACTTCAGCTTATGAACTTGCATCAAGGGATACATCGATACAGAAAGTTGACGAAGTAGGTTTTAACATACATAAGAGAATGCATAAAATTTGGTGCATGGGGGATGAGGTGATGCAGATGAGAGAGAGAATCTAAATATGATTAAGATCAATGAAGTGCATCAGTAAAATGTTATCTGAGAAAAAAGCAACAAAAAGAGAGGATCATGTATTTTAAAACATAATAAAAGAATGATAACATCCTCAACCAAAAAATTATCTTCAGATGCATAATTACAATTTTAGAAACAAAACCAGGACAAAAAGCCAAAATAACATTCTTCCCCTAAAATTACTAAACTGAAGGTAATGGCTCCTAATAAAATTAAAACGTTGATGCTAAAATCTCTACCAGAAAACTCCTAGAAATGATTAAGAGTTCCAGTAAGGTGGCAGAATACAAAATTAAGCTAGAAAAATCAGTTTCCTTTCTTTATAGCAACAGCATGCTACTGGCCAAGGAATATAAGGAGACCTTCCCATTCACGATAGCCTCAAAAAAATATTTGAAATTCTCTGTTACAGTTAAGAAGCTCCCCTGGTGTTAGGTTTCCATAGGAATTTATCTAAAGTCTCTGTGTTACTTATCCCTCCTTTTGTTATTTCTTCTGCCCTATACTACCATTCCCTGCCCCACTGAATCCTTCATAATCCAATGTTCACCTTTCCTGCTGTGCATCACTCAATTCTTCCATCCCTCTCTGGAAGCCTCTGCCTCACACACCCATGGATATATGTTATTTATTGATATTATTTATTGATATATATTATTTATGGATTTTCTATTTGAATCATCAATATCTAAGTTTTATAGACCTTATACTTTAATGAAAAACAATTACCCTCAGTGGTCTCCCTCTCTATGAGCTGTTGACCAGAACTCAAATAGTCACTAAAAGAATACTGGTCATTGCCCTGGCTCTTGGTCATCCAGCAGTACTGGATGGCCACACCCTATTGTTGAAGACACTATGAGCATGAGCTGCAGAACAAACAAGGATAAATCCAACTGATGCTGACTTCAGAGCTTCAACTCTACCGGCCACTGTTCACAGTGTTCATAGAGCTAGAGGGTGCTATGCAAGCTAACGGAAGGGAGAATCAATCATCACACATATCCATCCGTGAGTCCTGTGAACTACAATAGCAACTGACCTGGCAACATATGCCCAGTGGTACAATAATGACACAAATATTGGGTGAAGAACTAAATACTCTTTAACTGAATTTAAGGTCTAATTCCACTTCCTAGGATGGAGGACATACCTGACACTAATATTGGCCTTAGGAACCTAAACCCAAGCTCGTCACAGGACAGAGAGGAGAAACAGAGTAGTTTTCTACTAAAGAGTTATCAAGTTATACTGACTCTTGATGAATTATCATTAAATGACTAAAAAATGCACTTCTCAGCTATTGTCACAAAATTTTCCTCATGCAACATATGGGGATTAACACAGAAAACCACAACTGACCAATGTGCAAAATATGAGACACTGCAGAGCTCTTACTCTGAATAGGATGCCAATATCAAATTTCTGCCCCGAAAGATCATAGATCAATGCTGAAGAAGGGAGAAATATTACCAGAGCCAGAGGTGGTGGAATACAACAAGAAAACAGAGTCTTCAGAGAGCTGATCAGTTATTCACATGACCTCACAGCAATGATGACAGCATACAAAAGTCCCACGTAACATCAAACCAGTAAAGGTCTCCACATAGATATGAGGAAGCTGGTATTAAGCTCCTACCATACCTAAGCAAACTGTAGCAACAGATAGTGCCAGAATTGGTAAATGCAGTCTATTTTAAGCTTGGTATTTGTATAGGTTAACCAGGCTCCATTGGATGGACCCACACTGAAGGACATTTGATGGCACAAATTAAACTCTAAGGATATATGTGTATATATTTATATTATATATATCTATATATATACCTATATCTATATCTACCATATATATATATATATATGGTAGAATATGCAAGCATTATACAGAACAATTTCCCTCTTTTTCTGTATAAAATATGATATATATATATATATATATATATATATATATAAAATGTGGCATTATATGCATGTCTTCAGATCTTATCCTAGTGATTGTCTTGCTATAACATTTTACCAGGTGCTATTTTCAGGCATGGCCTCATTGATTATTTTTTTATATCATGTTGAAGTTAACCAGGGTAAGTCTAGTAAAACTTACTAAAGAGAAGGTCCATGTAGGTGCATCATTTGTCTCTTAGGGATAATGGCATTTGGTGTGCAAATGGTTAACTAACTTCCTTAGACTTGGCCAACACAAAGTGTTCTACACAGCAATGCCTGTTCTAGCTCATGGATTGCTGGTAATGGGGCTGGAGCGTCTCCTGGAATGTTGGAAACAGATTGACATACAGCTCTTGCTTTGTGCAAGTATGCTTCAGAACGTATACCAAAGAAGTTTATTTTGCTTTGAGGAAGTCTAGCCATCTCTTGTCTATACCAATAAGGAAGTTATGTGTGTTGCTCTGCTTAAACATGAGATTTCCATGAGCTTTATTTTATTAGTCACCTTTCTGTTGCTGTGAGAAAACTAACATGGCCAAGGGAACTTATAAAAGGCAATAGCTTATTTGAGCTTATGATTGTTAGTTCCAGGGAATTAGAATCCATTGTGGCAGGGAGGCATGGTGGCATGGGCTGGAGCAGAAAGCCTAGGTTCACATTTTTCGATGAGCAGAGAAAGCAGAGAGAAAGCAACCGGAAACTGGCAAGGCTAGTTGAACTCTCTAAGCCCGCCCCCAATGAAATACTTCGTCCAGCATGGCCACACATTCTAAGACTTCCCAAAACAGTGCCACCAACTGGGGACAAAATGTCTGAATACTTGAAGCCTATGGGGGACATTCTCATTCAAACCACCACATCTATGCACCTTGTTGTCCTTATAGTAGCTTCTTAGGATGCTGTGAAAAGGCACTGCTCTGTGTCACAGCCTGGAGTCTCATATTTCCCTTGCAGTCTGCTTGATCTCAACCTCCATTCCATGAACTGCTCACCTCAAAGCATCAATAGGTCCAAAATATCTTGTTTCTGTTACACAATTCCTGCAAAGATTGACTAAAGTGAGGAATCCTGCTGCTTCAGTAAAACTGAGCAAAAGTGGAAGTTCATTCTAGGCAAGGCCCAAGAGATCTCTGTCAAGGCTGTTATATGAAGTTTCTGTTTTACTTTGATTTTCTAGGCACTTATTTTTTTCTTCTACATTCACCTTTTCAATTTCCTATGCTTCTAATTATTACAGTTTTCTAAACAATGTATTAAATTAGAAGAAAATACAAACAGAAAAATTTTGGAAAAACACACATGTATATATACACACATGTATAAATGGGAATGGAACTAGAGTTTCATCTTGATTGGCCTCCTTATAAAGGTAGTCTGATGGAGAATCTCAGGACAAAAAAGTCAGAAATTGAATCAGAACAAAACAGGATGTCTGTTTCTTAGATATTTGTAAAATTTACTCTTACTTGGTCGCTTACATTATAGGAAAAGTCAAAGTCAGTTATGCCAGATAAATGTCAAATAATCAGATGTTTCATATTTTCACATGTATTTACCCATCTTGTAAGAAGTCATCATTTTTGAACTCCTGTATTATTATATATTAATCTCATGCTGTTTTACAGAAGTAAATACATTTAAATAGGAATGCCAATTGTATTTCTATAACAAAAATTTCTCAGTTGTGGATGCAACCAATTAGGTTTTATTATCTTTTGATGAGATTTAACATTTGGAGCATAAAGAAAATAAAATATCACAAACTAAAAGAATGGATAGGGGATTGGAGAGATGGTTCAGTGGATAAGAGCACTGGCTGCTCTTGCAGAGAACCTGGGTCCAATTCCTGGCACCCACATGGCCACTAACAACCATGTAACTCTAGGTTCTGTGGGTCTGATACCCTCTAACCACAAGCTTTGCACAACATGATACATGTGCACTTGCATACCTGCAGGCAATACACTCATACATATAAAATAACTATGGTAAATAAAATATCTTTAAAAGAATGATTGTAATTACTTACAGGGTTTCTCTGTATTGTCAGCAAGCCTGGAACTCATTATGTAGACCAGGCTTGCCTCAGACTCACATAGATCATCTGTCTCTGCCTCTGCCTCCCAAACAGTGGAATTAAAGATGTGTACCACCCTGCCCAGTTCTGAATTGCTGAATTCTTGGTTTTTGTTGGAACAAATTATTGAGCCATCAGAATACTATTTATAGGTATGGCCATGGCCAGAGAATGTATCATAAAATCAAAGACAACATTCAAAAACTCTCTGCAGTCTGATTGAACTTCTGGTCCATAAAAAGTAAATCATTTTTATGTATATCCTCAGAGAGACATCGCAAACATTGAAGAAAACATGGACAGCAAATACCGAGAGCTTCAATAACAAAACCATAGTTTCTACTTACAATGAATGTGTGTTTTCATTTTGCCTAATATAAGGCAGATTTTACTTAATTCTTCCTTCCACATTCTTTGATACACCTAATATTATTTCCAGTAAAAGTGACATATGCAGTGATATCATCATGCATTGAAAATAATAGGTGTATGAACTCAGAATATAAAAGTGAACTGACAAGCTATCCCATCTGTCTTCCAACATGTGCAGTTGCAAAGACTCCATTCTAGGATTCTACAGGTACCTGCAGACAAGACTTCTCACAATGAGTATAATTTCAAATGAATCTCCATAGTAGAGATGTTGAGAAGAGATGACCTGATGCACCTAAGAAAAGGCTAATTGCAGCTCTTACCAAATTTGGATTAATAAGTTTTATTAAATTTACCTGACCACTTATATGGGTTCTCTTCTATTATAAGCTAAGAATGACCATTATGTTTTGACAATGCAGACATCAAAAATATGCTAATTTGTTCTTCTCTGAAATCTCTTCCACTTGATTATTTTTCTCCTTTTAGCAGGCTATTATTTTCTCAAGAGGATTTACAAGTAGTGTTCACTGGTCATGACAAACCTTCAATTAACTAGCTTTCATGCAGCGTGTATTATTATCTCATTATCAAGTTGTCTTTTTGTTCTTTCATTTTTTTTTACTCTTTCAAGTTATTTATTTATTGCAATTTGCCCACACAAAACTTCCTTAATTATTTTAACTGACACTTTGGTTATCTATGCACTTTTTCATGAAGTTAACCAGAAAAAAATATAGAATCCAATTAAATTTGCTCATCAAAAAGAATGATTGAAGAAAAGTGTTCAGATATGGGAAAAACAGCAAAACAATAGTAATTTTCTGTTGTTCAAGTGTGCCTATTAATGGCTCACTTTCCTTGTTAGTAAAATTAAAGAGCTAAATTGGGCTATTTTCCTCTAATATTATGAGAAGATTGTCTTGATATTATATAATGGAAATACTAAATGATATAAAATTGGAATTTTCATTCAATATATTTAATTCTTCAGAAAATAGCTTCTGAAATGACTCAGTTCTTCATCTGGAAAATTCATATTGATGTTTTTTGCTACAATATTAATATTTACAGTTAAGATAGACAATAGATAGATAAATGGATGGATGGATAGATAGATAGATAGATAGATAGATAGATAGATAGATAGATAGATAGATTTTCTGACTGGGTTGTACAATCTAGTTGTCACATATCAGAATCTTCAACAGCAAATGGGAAATGGGCGTTAATGTTTTTCAGAAGCTTACATTCTAGTGCATGAAAAGTTCTGCTGGAGTTTCCTCAGTGCCTTATGTGAAGATAATTCAGCATTATTACAATTCAGAAAACTTTAATATATATTTTTAAGGAACGGGATTTCTAGTGTAACAATGAATCAAACTTATGGAAGAAGGAAAATTCACGACTGCACTCAGAAATTTAAGGTACAATATCTACCATAATAAACTGAAAGTAGGAAAGAGGTCACAGTGTCAACTAGATTAAGACACACACAAGGTACTTATTTTGATGTTTGAGACAAGTGCTCTGTACTCTGCCTGTACTGACTTTGGCTCATGATGGTAAGGCCCCTGCCTTTCAAATGCTTAGATTAGAGATGTGCACCACTGGGTCTGCCAAGGTAAGAACAATTTTAGTTTTAGAACTCAATATAATTACATATCTAAAATGGGGATCGAAGCATATCATTTACCTTTGGAAAATAAAAGGTAAAAAATAAAGTTGACAGGGTTTAAAGAAGTCACTTGATGTACTGAGATTTTAAGCACCCAATGAGAAATAAGTGGACAACCTATTAAAGTGACCAGAAAAGTTTTTAAAAAGCAGATTTTAGAAAATAAGAAAAAAAGACAAAACTGAGATGTTCATCTCACTTCCTGCACTCAGACTATGGTGCCTGAGGCAGAGCCTACACTAGGAATCTGATGCAAACATACAGGGTTTACCTTTCCATCAAATATATTTCACGTGTGGTTAAAATCTTTCAGCCCAAAATAAATAATGAGCAATGTCATTACACTCTCTGCTTGAAACATATTGTAAGGAAAGGAACAATGATAAAAACAACCCATGCAATGCTACACAGGCACACAGACACACAAGCACACAAACACACACACACACACACAGGCAGACACACACACACACACACCTTGGGGAAAAAGAAGAGAGAGAGAGAGAGAGAGAGAGAGAGAGAGAGAGAGAGAGAGACTGAGATAATGAGACACAGACAGATTGGTTATACATGTGGTAGCCTGTGGAGGTTCAGTGGAAAATTTACAGTATTCTGTTCTCATCATTGCCTGTTCTTGAAGCAGGGTCTGTACTGTTCCTGTAGCTCTGTCCCTTGCTCCAGGACATTGGACTCATTGGCCACAAGACCATTTTGTCTGTGCCTCAGATCTTCTAGCAGAAGTGCTGTGATTATAGATGCATGCAAGTATAAACTATCTTTTATGTTATTTCCTGGAGTCCCAAACTCAGGTAATCAGGCTTTTACACACTAAACCTTCTCCCTGGCACTATTTTTACTATTTTAATGATGTTTTTATGTGAATTAACACTAAAACTGAAAATACTACATGTTCCTACCTTTGTATCACATTGAACTTTTTGCATTTTAAAATCAACCCCGAAAGACTTCTGTCCCTAGATTTCAAATATAATTTATACATGTTAAAGCAGATGCATTCATCAGTCCCTCTAATCATTGCTCAAATAAAGAGTAAAGGATGCCACAGACTGAATTTGCCTAAACATCAGTGAATTTCAAAATCAGATCTGATTACACCATAGAAAGTTGAAAGTTAAGTTTCTTCACATTCCCCACAATTTGTTTCTGTTGTTCATAATATTATCAAAACATTTAGTGATGGCCATTGTCTTGTCTTTCCTTCTAGTTTTGTTTTACTATCTAATTTACATTTTTCTAGATAACTGGCCTATAGATGATATGCTTTTATTACTTCTGAAAATATTTTATTGAGTTTTTGTGCATTTTGTATAATAGTTTTTAATCAAATTTGGACCCTCTCCCCATCCAGGCCCCCACAGTCCCCTTACCAGATTTCATGGATTCTGTCATATATGTTAAGTCCTATGTGGTCAAGCATTTTGTACCCAGATGTCCTTCAGTATAAGATCATGTACTGGAGTCTTGTAAGCCTATCTAGTGATCCTAAGGAAAGTCTATTCTCCTTCAGTCAGCAGTAATCAGTCACCAGTGGTTCCCAGACTGGGGCTGGCCAGCTCCCCATTCCCCTCTCTCCACTCTGAGCCCTTGTCCGACTGAGTTGGCTTGAGTCTTGAGTACAGCACCACCTTTGCTGCGAGTTCACATGAGCAAGCTTCCAATGGCTGAAAGCCTCTGTTTCCCTATCTTCATGAATCAACCCTGACTCTTTCAATATTTCTGTCCCATCTTCTGCAATGTTCTCTGAGCCATGGGTGGGTGAGCTTTCATATAGGAGTCCTATCCAGAGACACACACTCTGAAGTTTCCTATTCTCTAAAACTTAGCTAATTGTGGCCTTCTGTGTGTATCACACTTTGTGGTATAAGGAAGCTTCACTGATGAGAGTTGAAGGATGCACTAGTGTTTTCTCCACCCCAGTTCTACTATGCTCCAAAAGCCATAGGGTGTACAGTTTCCACCATAAATTCATCACCTATAACTTGATGTCTCTCAGCTGTATATTCTCTGTGTCTGACCAGTTGTGGAACTCTATAATAGCCTCCATATGTTGCAAAAAGTAGCTTCTTTAATGAGCGGTTTATGGTACAGTTAGTTGTCTGTAAATATAAGGACCATGATATGCTTTTTAAAACTTTTGTTTTAACTTTTGTGCCTATTTGCCATTGTCTGTGTACAATGTTGTGCTGAATAGCTTTAGTATCAACTTGGCACAGCTGGGTAATTTCACTCATTGGACTTGCCTGTGTCCATGTCTGTAGGGTATGCTCTTGATTGTTGAATGATGCTGGAAGGCCCAGCCCATTGTGGGTGGTGCCAGCCCTGGGCAGGTGGTCCTGTGTTGTATAAGAAAGTAGTTGGAGCGTGGACCAGGGGAGCAAGCCAGTAAGAAGCTTTCCTCCATGCCATGTGCTTTAGCTCCTGTCTAGGTTCCTGCTCTGAGTTCCTACCTTGGGCTCCCTGAGTGATGAAACTGCGACCTGGGAGAAGAGGAATAATCCCTTTTCTCCCTATTTTGGTCAGAGTGCTTTGTCACAATTGAAGAGAACCTAGAACAAATGTCTACTTTTTAAATTTTTATTTATTTTTTTATGTGTATGAATGCACTGTCTGCATGTAGGTTTGTGCACCCATGTCGTGCAATGCTGTGGAGGTCAGAAGAGGGTGTCAGATTCCCCTGGGACTGGAGTTACAGATAGTTCTTTTCTTAACTGCTAGGCCATTTCTCCAGCCCCCCAAATGTCTACTTTTTAATAATAACATATATCAATATATTCTAAGCCACCCACTGAAGAAAAATACATTTAGTATTTTTCTTCAGTGGCTAGGATCAAGAAAAAAAATGATACCAAGTGCTGGAGAGGTTGTGGGGAAAGGGGAACACTCATCCACTGCTGGTGGGAATGTAAACTTGTACAGCCACTATGGAAAGCAGTGTGGAGAACCCTTGGAAGACTTGGAATGAACTTGCCACCCGACCCAGCTATACCACTCTTGGGCATGTACCCTCAAGACTCACGCCACCACAGAGATACATGCACGGCCATGTTTATTGCAGCTCTCTTCACAATAGCAAGGAGCTGGAACCAACCTAAATGCCCCTCAACTGACGAGTGGATAGAGAAAATGTGGTACATCTACACAATGGAATTCTATGCAGCAGTAAAGAAAGACGACATCACGAGCTTTGCAGGAAAATGGCTGGAGCTAGAGGACATCATGCTGAGTGAAGTAACACAGTCCCAGAAAAACAAACGATGCATGGTATCACTCATCTGTGGATGCTAGTGCCAATTACCCAGTTGTAAGTATTTCTTGTGTAGGGCCCCCTGAGCTTTTGTACAAAGCAGTTGGGCATAATGCATTTTGGAAACAACAACAACAGAAAATACTGCATCAAAGAACTGACTGAAACAGTGAACTTCTGCACAAAACAGTCAACATCCCCATGGAAAATATTGAGAAAGACTAAGAGATGGAAGGCATGTTTGGCAGAGTGCACGAGCTCTGGTGGGGTGGGGGAATGAGCGGGAACATGGGTCTAGATTTGTTAAAAATAAATAAATAAATGTATGTGAAAAAAAAAAGAAATACACAGAGCTTCAATAAAACATTGGTGGAAAAAAAAAAAGAAAAATACATTTAATTTCTTTGAACTATTCTAGAATAGCTAAAACCATAACATCAATCCATTTTTTTCTGGCATGTTTCTAAACTCAGACTTCTCATTGATTACCTGTAAAGAATATCCCCTTTGTATACACACTTTACTAGCTATGTTTAGATAGTCACATTAAGAACTTTGGAAGCAGGGCTGGAGAGATGGCCCAGGGTTAAGAACACTGGCTCCTCTTACAGAAGACAAGTGTTCACTTCCCAGTCACCACATGGAGGTATAACAATAACAAAAAAGACTATGGTGGACCATAGATAGTTGGCTGTTTAATAGTACCTACTTGATTAAGTGTTGAATTTCCCCCTAAAATAAACTGCAAATGTCTAAGGTGAATAAACCTCAATTATTTAAATCTTATGATTAGTCAATGTATGCATAGAATATCAATGAGGGTTAAAAATCAATCCTAAAGCGGAGTAACCATACAGACTAGAGTAGCAAATTACCTCTATTGACACCATAAGGACACTGTAATTTGAGGAGGGGGATAATCAATAGCTATATAATTGGACATAAAGCCTTTCCCATAGGAATGAATTCATGGGTTATACAGTAATTATATAAAATACACATAGCTGGAGAATTCATACATCCTCTGAGTCATATCTCTAGACAAATGGTGTTTCTTATCATATCTTCAATACAGACCCTTATATTTATGCATTCTTCTTTATAAACATGTATAGTATCTTATAGAACTATGAGAACTAGTCTTCATGCAAAAAACTTCCAGGTCAGTTCCTGCTCCATTGTCCCAAACCCTGTGTAGGAATTATTTCCTTCCTTCAGCAATAAGGTCTGACCTTTGACTTCTGAGAGAGAAGTCAAAGGGCTCCAGCAACAGCCTGTGTTTTGGGGGAGTCTCTGGGTCCTAGAATGTATGGATGAGTGCAAGAGGCCTGGTGGGATGGGATATGGCAGCATGGGTGGGGAGGGGATCTAAATTTGTTCACAAAGTACTGTATGAAATGTATGAAAGCTCAAAACATTTTTACCAAAATCAGGCACAGAAAGGGAACCATTATAACAAAAATAGAGTAAATTTATAGCATCTTAGAACTTACTTGACTCATATATTCGACTAAACTGGAAAATGTAAAGAAAATTAATGAATTTTTAAATACATGTGACCTACCAAAGTTAACTAAAGATGAATTAAATAATTTAAAATGTATAAGAACCCATGATATAGAAACAACTGAAAACTTCCCAACTCAGAAAACTTAAGTCCTATCTAGAAACAGCAAAACTTAAAAAACAAACAAACAAAAAAAACAAAGAAACAATAGGAAACCTAACATCAATATGATTCAAGTTCTTGTGTAAAACAAAAAAGTCAGAAAAAATTTGAATATAAATTTAAAAGCATTAAGACTAAGAGATCTTCCTCTCCAAAATGGAAATTATAGGCCAATTTCTCAGATGGATATAGAACAAAACATTATAATATAATAGTCACAAAGTGGGGGAAGGAGAGATGGCTCAGTGGATAAGAGCACTGGCTGCTTGTGGACACAATCTGGGTTTGATATCAGCACCCACATAGTGGCTAACAACCATCCATTACTCCATTTTCAGGGGAATCAGACACCCTCTTCTGACATTTACGTACATTGCACATGGGTGCAATTACACATGAGCAACCAATGTACTCATGCACACAAAGTAAAATAACATATAAAGAAATAATAATTCTAAATTGAATTCAAGAACACATCAAAAACATCCACCATGATCAAATTGACTTAGTCTCAGAGATGCAGATATGTTTCAACATACATAAATGAATTAATGAAATCCACTAAATAAGGGACAGAAGCCCCGTGACCATCTCATAAGATACAGAAGAAGACTTGACAAATCACCCATGCTTTTATGCTAAAAATCTTGGAGAAAAATAGAGTCAGAGAACTTTGCAATTGTCTTTGTCTTCTTGGAATAAAGTGTTTATGATTTGGGACACATACATACTTGTGATAGCTTTCCTTTTCATGAAAATGGAAGAATCCTTGATTCCATTATAATATTGACAATGAATATAGTTATAGATCTAGCATGTCATTCACTGTTTGGTCACTGTGGAAGAAATCTTGTAAATTATCCAGATTGCAATCAGACATGGTTATACACACCTTCAATCCCAGCACTCAGGAGACATCAGAGGCAGGAAGATCTCTTTGAGATGGAGGCCAGCCTGATCTATATAGTGAGTTCTGGGCTAACCACTACAGGGAGATGATGACTCAATCCTGCCAACACAGTTTTTAAGTGATTCCTTATCCTATAGTATAGAACTTACAATTAATTCTAAACTACCCAAAGCATTTAAATGTCATTGTATTCAAGTTAGCCTCAGACACTACCACCTCTAACCATTTCCAACTGTTTGATTACAATGAAGCAGAAGGCGTCCTTGCATTATGCTTTTGTCTTGTTAATATAGATGTGATCTTATTCTTTATTTATGCTGTTTCCTACTCATAGTCATCTAGGTTGTAAAATAGATTATTTTTTTTTATTTATACAATAGTATTGAGTGACATTGACATCAAAGAAGGCTTGAAGTAATAAATACAAAGCAGGGGATGGAGAGATAGCCTAGCGGTTAGGAGTGCTGACAGCTCTTGCAGAGGATCCGGGTTGGATCCCCAGCACCCACATGGCAGCTGAGAACCGTCTGTAAATCCAATTCCAGGAGAACTCCACTTCCAGGAGAACCTGATCCCCTCTTCTGACCTCTGCGGCATTGCACGACATGGGTGCACAAAACTACATGCAGACAGTACATTCATACACATAAAAAAAATAAAAATTTAAAAAGTATAAATACAAAAACAAGAATTGGAAGACAATAAAGGCACCAAAACAACATTACTATTGTATACTTCTTTTTTATTCTATACTTCTTATGTAAATACATATAATTTAAACACAGGCCTGATATTAAGTCCCTAAATTCTTATGCTTCATATTAGTTTAAACAAATGTAATTGTCAAATGTAAACCTTTTTCACATTTTCAAGTAATATTACACATATCATTATACACATAATATTAAATAATGCTGTAATGAATAATTAAAAAAAACGTTCAGTCATTACTTCATAAAAGGTTATCCCTTGATGCTTATTATTAATGAAATTTTAAAATGTATTAAGACCTACTAATATTCTAGATAAAAATAAATCTGAGTAGATGACCTAAAGGTAGGTAAATAAGATTTGGAAAGCTTCAGATATATGCACATTAACAGAGTTATTTTTTTTTCCTTAGAACTAAAGCTTACTGAACCTAATACACAACTACTATATTTTGAGAGAGTGGAGTAGCATGATCTCAGGCAATAGCTGTGCCTTGAAACAAGTAAGTATATTAGTGAAAAAAAAAACTGACATCTCATAGGGTTAAACAGTATAATTAGAAGTTCAAAACCTACTTTTCACATTATTGACTTTTTCCAAAAGTTTAGGTTCGATGAGTCCCCAAAACAACACATGCTTGATTAGCTAAATTTATTTCCAGTGAGAAACTTCTCACACTTGCATTTTGATATTATATAATTCAGTGAAATTACTGACTGATCACTTTACTTCGCACATGCCATCTTTCTTCCTGCACATTTGCTGATTGTTAACATTTTTACTTAATCTAAGAGATGGGATGAGAAGACAGATTTCAAAATCAAAGCAAAACAGGGGCTGGAGAGATGGCTTAGTGGTTAAGAGCTCCGACTGCTCTTGCAGAGGACACAGGTTCAATCCCCAGCACCCTTAGCACATGACGGCTAAGAACCATCTTTGACTCCAGTTCCAGGGGAATCTAAGACCCTCTTCTGACCTCCACAGCATTGCAGGACACTGGTGCCCAAACCTGCATGCAGACAGTACATTCATACACATAAAAAAGTAAATAAAAGTTTAAAAGTAAATAAAATAAAATCAAAGAAAAAACATAAAATATTTTCATGATTATGATGTATGTTCTAAGAACAACACTGAGCTCTATTATTGTTGAGGTGGCATAGCATGAATGAAAAGAGAGTTCAAAGCCAACATCCACGGGACGGAGGTAGGATGGAAAGTAGGTGAAAGTCACCCTGACCCCAAACTGAGTGTGAGGAAGGAGGTGGAGTAACCAGGTCTAACTCAGACCTTTTTGTTTTCAGACAGGTTTGTGTTGAGGATAGGTTATATGTATGTACATATGCATGTTGTCATGTCTGTGTGTTGAGTTTCTGTGTATTTCGTATGCAGAAACTTAGTCATCTTTAAACGTATTCCCCATTGTCACTCTTCTGTAGACCCCCTTGACTAGATTTCATGCATTCTGTCATTTATGTTAAGGCCTAACAAGTCACCTTAGTGTCTCCTGACATCCCTCAGTACAAGTTTATCCACTTGGATCTAATCAGCCTATCTAGAGTCCCTCAGTTAAAGACAATCAGCTCTTCCTCCACCAGTAGTAATCAACCACCTGATAGTTCCTCTGCTAAGATGGGGCATGATAAACTTTTGCACAGTTCTATGCTGGGTTTATGACTGGGTTTGCATGGGTATGTGCATGCTCTCAACATTGATGTGAATTCATGAGCAAGGTCCTAGGAGCCTATAAGCCTCTACTTCCACATGGTCATGCATTTCCTTCCCCTGGCTCTCACTGTATTCCCACCCTTCTACCCCAGTGGTCCCTGAGCTCTGAGTTCATTACCCTCTGTTGCCCGAGGGAGATTTGTGATTGTGTTTATTTCCATTAAAAGCCTTTATAGTTTCAATAGAGAAAATAGATAAAGCACAATGGAGGGTGAATGGAGTCTCTTTATTTTTTTAATAATCTGGACAAGAAAAAGACAAAATAACAAGTTGATAATTGGAGAAAGGCCCAGTTTGAGAGGTGTTCTTATATGTTCATAAATGTATCAGAATGCAAGGTTGAAAGTTCTAAAACTTTGAGAAGATACTTCTAAGAAAAAGAGAGTATATTAGGTACAATGTACATCAGAGGAAAAATAACTGGTGCATTACCTAAGATGTATTTGGAACTATGGAAGAATTTCATTTGAATCAGTATTTATGATGAGATACTATTTTCTTCTCTATTCTGATACTATTACCCTGGTTGAGTCTTCTACATGCTCCTGTACAGATGGTACATATGTCTAAGTAATTATTCCACCTAAGTTTTCATTTGTATGTATATAGCTGCCAAAATCTGTCTGTTCTTTTCTTAAAGCCATGCACAAACACAGCCAAATAAAAATTCATTCACACATACACAATCATATACACACACTCAAAAATACACTCACTCACGCATATATAATCATGCACACACATCACACACACATAAAGACACACAAAAACACACACTCACATACACAAAAAGCCACCCAAAGATTTTTATAAATATAATTATCAGATGTTTTGCATGAAAAGATACTGTCATGTTTAAATAATGATACATACTATTTTATAAAACCTGTTCCAAATGGACAATAAAATTATTATGAATTGTTTTTATGAAGACAGTTTACATACTAAATATAAGCTTTTATTTTTATGCGGGCAAAGCCTCTGACTTCAGAATTCCTTGCACATTCTTTCCCTTATGTGGTGTCCAATTTTCTCTAAATCATTCTGTCTGCTGCACCTAAGTCCTGGTCCTCCACATGTCTATGCACTGTCCCTTATGTGGTGTCCAATTTTCTCTAAATCACTCTGTCTGCTGCATCACTGAAGTCCTGGCCCTCCGCACATCTATGCACTGTCCAATGCACTCCCTCCCTACCAGACCCCTCAAAGAAGTCAAAATGACCAATTATCAAATGGAGCACTCCGCTGGCCACCACACAGACTTCTCTGAGTCATTGAAAAGAAATTTTCCTATTTATATTGGAGGGTTTTTTTTTAACATTTTTTTATTGATGCTTTGTGCATTTCATACATCATTTTCCAATTCAGTTCAGGCATATTTCCCTTTCCCTCCCCCCCCATCCCAGATCATGCATTCTGCCATAACTGTCCTGCATCTTTCAGTTTTTTTTTTCATTTTTTTGCTATAAGTGATAATCCATGAGTATAAGCATCCTTCATGTAAAACCAATTTGCAGGCTGTTGTGCCCAAACCCCCACCTTCCAGCAGGGGTATATTGGAGGTTTTAGCCATTCAGTTTTGTCGTGTATCATTCCTTAACTTTTTAAGTTCCTTGAACATGAATCTGTTTTTGTAGAAGGATTTCTCTATGAATACTCTCAAAAATATTAATATCTGGTTGAATTTTAACATATGGTTCTGTAATATATATAATATCCAATTCGTGTATGTATTTGTTATAAAAATTTCAAAATAAATATTGAACAGGACAAAGGCAACTAAATACATTATATTTCATTTAGTAAAGTTATGGTATATGGAATAGTTCACTTTGGTCCCTGAAAAAAGGAAATCACCTTTTATATAATAGTGAAGAAGAAATTCATTATTAATACATATTACATTTTTTCAGTGCCATGGATGTAGGAAATATATCTGTGTAAACCTGAAGTCAAAATAAACATAAAGTAAAAACAGTTTAGAGGAGAATTGAAAAAAAAATGATTCAGCACTTCTAGGAAAAGGGCAAGTAGCAGCCTAATGGGAAAATTAGAAAGAAAAGATTCAGGGGCTGGTGAGTACCATCAAAGCACATGATATACTTGAAAGAAAATATCTTTATGAAAATCATCACTACATAGACCAGGAAAAAATAGGAAGAAAAAATATCTCAAAATTCAAAGTAAATAAAGAAGTGAAATATTCATATATAGAAAAAGGAAGAAAAGGAAACAGTTGACAGTCAGAATGCCATTGGTTAACACTGAGATTAAGACTCATGCTCATAAGAACTGAACATTATGTCATGAAAAGGACTTATGGTCAGTGTTGAGGAGACTGTTCGGTCTTCCCCCCTACATTTCTCATAAATACTGGAAATAAGTTACAGTTCTTTAAATGTAAGCAGCAAAACCAGTAACACGCTGATTTTTCCTTTTATTTTATTCTACTCTATACCTCATTTTTAATTACTTTTATTCTACACATTGCTTTTATGAAATAAAATTAAAGATCATTTCACTTTCATAACTAGTTTAAAAAATATTTTATTTGCTATTTTTATTTTATGTATTATGAGTGTATTGCCTGAATGTATGCTGGTTTACCATGGGCCTGCAATGCTCACAGCCAGAAGAGGGTGTCGGATCCCCTAACTGGAGTTACTGATTATTGTTAGCCACTAGGTAGGTCTTCTGGAAGAGCAGTGTTCTCAAATGCTGACTTATCTCTTCAGCCCCAGTAGAAATTAGATATTTTTTAAAAATGAAACTAAAAGTAATAGACATTGCTATTTATTCATATAAGTCAAAAACTCACACATGTGCCTTTCCTGTTGTCAGAAGAGGACTTTCAATTGGTAAGTCATTGTATTTTTTTAAACTAATTTTATTTATTTCTGTGTGTGTATGAATGTACTGTCTGCATGCAAGTCTTTGCACCCATGTCGTGCAACGCCGCGGAGGTCAGAAGAGGGTATCGGATTCCCGTGGAACTGGAGTTCTCCTGGAATTGGAGTTCCAGACGGCTCTCGGCCGCCATGTGGGTGCTGGGGATCTAACCCGGGTCCTCTGCAAGAGCAGTCGGCGCTCTTAACCGCTAGGCCATCTCTCCAGCCCTAGTCATTGTATTTTGCTAGCCATACTGTCCAGGCTATAATCTATTGCTTATAGAAAGATTGTGCAACTATTTCTACAATATGAAGAAAAACTCATCTCTAATCTTAAAAAAATCCTTCACAAAATTCTATCAACTGGTGTTATTAGATTTATTAGATAATTACACTATGGAGATTTAATATAATGCTATGCAAACTGATGTTTTTGTCAAATATTACTTAATATTTATGTGATCATTAGCATTAAAATCTAGAGATTTAAAATTCTATTTGATGGTAAATTCAATATAATTCTGTGCTTCAAATTTGCAATTATCTTATTGATTAAAAATAGAGACAGGCTCAGAAATTCCTATATATCTTACTAAATATTAAAATGAAATAAAATATACTGCCTCATGCCACTCATCCTGGGAATGAGATAAATCTTAGCAATGTCTATTTTCTTGAAAAGTTCTTGACCAGAATATGAATGCAATCAACACACACAACATGAAGCTCTCTGATTTATTTCCATGGAAGGCAGACATGAGCATTGTTTGAAAGATCTTGGTCAATATCTCTCAACCTGTAAAAAATTCACCTTTCAATTTACACTAAAGAAAATAAGAAATGAGATCTCTCTATAAAAGAAATCCCTAACACTCATTTCTGTTCAAGATTAAAAATCTCCTTCTTAGATGATGTCCACATTTACAAATAAATTCTATGAAGCATTGTGTACAGTTAACCTCCTTTCTGTGCTCACCATGTATCAACCATTCTGTCAAACATGCAAGGAGACATTTTAAAACACAAAATGGCCTACTATGTTTTTCTTGTTCAAAAATAATCTTTGATTAGAGATCCCTCCTTACTTTAATAACAATGAGACCTTAATGTTTTCCCAGGAGAACTCCAGTTCCAGAGGAATCTGAGACCCTCTTCTGACCTCCGCGGTGTTGCACGACACGGGTGCACAGACTTGCATGCAGACAGTGCATTCATACACATACAGAAATAAATTAAAAAAAAACTCTGTATTTACAAATTAATCATGAATTTTATGAATGGTTTTGGAACGTCAACAGAAGTGTGAAGATTCATTTTAAGACACACAAAACAAAAATAATTGTACATTTAATGATAATTAAGAGGGTTCATTTCAGTTTTACAAATTCATGTCAGAACTGTATATATTAGTAAGAATAAAGACCCTATCTTAATTAAGAAATATAATTTATTCCTCATTTGTATAGTGGTGAGTATCCCCACCTGTCACGCGGGAGACAAAAAAAAAAAGTAAAAAAAAAAAAAGAAATATAATTTATAACTTCTTTTATCTGAGGAGTTAAGGATAAAATATTTTTGAAAAACATTTTAAAATAATTTCCCCCTGGTTTTCTTCCAGGCTTCCCTCACCCTCAGCTGCTTAACATTCTTTATGCAACAATGCCGACCTGATTAGGGCAGCCACGATTATGATTTTCTCTTTGAGAGGATATTTATGCTCATTATGTGAATATTTCTGTTGTATTGCATATTTATGATTACCTCCAGTGGCTAGGCATTTGAACTTTCTCGATAGCTATCAGAATAATATGACTCTAATGAAAACTTAAGAGTATGTACAGTTCAAAGCAGTTGCAAATTCCCTTATAGCCTCTTTGTCTATCTCGTCTATGAGAGCTAAATTGTCTTATCTCATTTATTTCACACAAATTAATTCTACTGAAAGAATAAAAATAATTCTCATAATATAAAAATAAACTCCAGCTCAGATAGCCCTTGTAATTATCTTATATATGTTTCCTTCATTTTTTTTAGAATTTCACATGTCTATATATTTTTTTAATTATTCACCTCACTCGGTCCCCCATCTGATTCCCTCCAGAGTAGCAACCATATCTCCATCTCAACTTCATTTATTTTTCTTTTTTATTATATATTAATTAATAGTTTTATTTTTGGTGATTAAATGTTTTGGCTTCATTGGAGACCAGAAGAATCCATTGGATTTCCTAAAACTGGAGGTTTTGACATTTGTGAGCTGGCATGTAGGTTGTTGGAACCGAACTGTAAAACCAGTCTGTACTATTAACTGCTGATCCATCTCTCCAATACACTCTTCTATTTTTTTTTTTTTTTTGTCTTTTTGAGACAGGGTCTCCCTGTAGCCCCAGCTGTCCTGGAACTCACTCTGTAGACCAGGCTGGCCTTGAACTCACAAAGATCCACCTGCCTCTGCCTCCCAAGTGCACTCTTCTATTTTTATTGCTATCCACTGATGCAAATACATGCATATACACCCATATGCCCATAGGTATAGGGCTATCAACTGGAGCAAAGGAAACCTTCCAGGGGCCACACCCTTGATGACAACTGACTCAGATTCTTCCAGCATCCCTCTAAAATAGTAGGTTAGGGTTTTTTGGGCTGGAGAGATAACTCAGACACTAAGAATGCTAGATGGTTTAACAGAAGTCCAAGATTTGGTTTCTGTCACCCACATGGTGGCTAATAATTGCATGTAACTACAGTTTGATGTCTCTTCTGCCTCCTTGACCACTGCATCCATGTGATACCAATAACATGCATACAAGCAAAATACTTATATACACATGCATACGTGTGCACAATAAAACTAAAGTCAATACAGTTTTAAAATATTTTTTGAGTAAAAAAAAAAAAAAAAAGATGGCTCAGTGGTTAAGAGTGCTTTTAGAGAGGACCCAGGTTTGATTCCCACTACACATGGCAGCTAAGAACCATCTATAAATTCAGTTCCAGGGCAATCCAGTAATCCATTCCTCTCTTTTGACTTTCATGGGCATTGCATGACACTTGTGCACTTAAAGACATGCAGGTGTTACACTCATGGACATAAAATAAAAATAATAATGTGTTTAAATAACTATAACATTTTAAGTCATCCTCAGATGTCTTGTCATTTTTAGTTATTATTAACAAGTCTTTAATTTTTTTTGTCTTTTGAGACAAGGTTTTTTTTTTTTGTGGTGTTTCTTAATATTATATATTATATATATATAATATATATATATACTATCTTGATCAAATCTTTTCCCTGTCTCCTCCCTGAAAATTCCTTTCATATTCCTCATAAATGCTTTTCTCTTCAAACTTCACATGCTTTTTTTAAACTACTGAGTCCACATAGTGCTGCGTGTATGCTTAATGGTAGAGAACAATCTACAGGAGCACAGGGAAACTCTCAGTGCGCCCCTCTTCTGCAATGATCACTGAGCCTTCTGAGAAGACACACACACACACACACACACACTTACAATCATATATATATATAATATATATATATAATATATATAATATATAATAACATCCAATAAAAGTTAAGAACTCAGTAGTCTCCTTATTCTCAGCATACTGGTCAATTGTGGTTCCTGTATTAACTGTTATCTACTGTAAAATGAAGCTTCCTTGACAAGAGTGAAAAGATGCACTAATATAAAAATAAGAACATGAAGGAAAATGTATTACTATGTCTGCTTATGGAATAGTAGCATTAGGATCTCCCCTAGGGCCTATGTCTTAGCCGCTACAAGTTTTTATTCCAGTTAGTGGGATGGATGAAGTATATAATAATAAATCTGAAAGTATTCCTAAAAAGAGAAACAGAATGAATTTCAACAATTTCAAAATTATTTTTTTTCTTTATTGTTATTTTAATTTAGCATGAACAAGTTACTTTTCTGTTCGTGTGTAAAACACCATGAGTACACAACTTTTTAAGGAATTTTATTTGCTTTATGGTTCCAGAGGATAAGAATTCATAATGCAAGAGAGGCATGGTGCCAGATATGGCTCAAGGAGAAACCTGAGCACTCTCAACTCTTCAAGCAGCCACAGGAGGAAAAGAGAGAAAACTTGAAATTGCATGATGCCTAAGAACTTTCAAAGCCTATCCCCTGTCCCCCTGCATGGGCACACTTGCTAAAGTTCCACCACCCTCCCCAACCATCAGCGTGGACTGGGGAATAAGCAATTGTCCAAATATTCGGACCCTATGGAGGAAACTCATTCAACCACCACATCAATCGACACTTATAGGCTATGTGCACTACTTATCCTCCACCGTGAAAGCTATGGAAAAATGATTCTCAGTTGAATTCAACTGCTTTCCTTGAATCATCACATGACCTGATTGTTGATGCTCTGCAAGAAAAGGACAGAGAGACTCGGTTATGCCTCCCAAGAAAGGAGTTGGCCTGAGTTGTATGAGGTGGAGTGACTAAGGTTATAAGCAGGGGAAGCCAGAAAAATGCTATCTCTTGCTGTTTCTGTGTAGCTGCTGGAATGTAGAATTCTCTGTATGACCTTAGTAAGAGAGCCACCCCTGCCAGTTGAATGAGTAGCCCCTCATGCACTGCTCTATTAGTTAGACTATGATTTTCCTAACTCTAGTTTGGAGAATTTGTACCCTCAGTTTTGAGGTGTTGGGCTGGAGTGGCACTTTCATGTGCCAGAAAGTTTTATCAACATAGGCTTAAGACCACATCTAGTGCAAAATGCCATCTTAGGCTTAACTCTTGTAAAGGTTACATGTCTTTAACGAGTCTCAAAGTATCCAAAAACCCAGGGTTCAAAAGCTCTTCTGGGTCTCATAGAAATCTCTTAACTCTAAGCACCGATACAATCAAAAGACAAATTAAATATGACCAACATACTATGGAATCTAATCAATATTCCCATTAAAAGGGCAAAGGATGGAGACCACTGAGGAAATACCAGACCAACCAGACTAAAATCCAGCAAGGCAAACAAATTCCCTAAACCGGATGTGGTTGATCCACCTTTAATCCAGCACTCAGGAGCAAAAGCAGGCAGATGTGGAGTTTAGGACAGCTGTTTATACTTAGCAAGCTCCAGGGCCACTGGGACTAAAGGGAGACCCTTTCAAAAAGACCAAAAGAAAAAAAAAAAAGCTAGTGTGCTCAAATGATCATGTTAAAATCCTAAAAATGATTAGCATTATGAGAGGTGATTGATAAAGAGTATCAGGGGAAACTGAGCTGTTTCTCCACAATGAAGGTACAAATGATTATGTCTGGAAAGCAGGATTTTCTTTAGGGAATCTTTTTCATTACCATATTTTGTGATTAAGATCAACAAGAAAATTTGACAGCCCAATCCAGGTAGGATGAAAAATGGCTCAGACCCTTCAGGGATGATGGTATAGGTCACTCCTCCAGGAAAGTGTCAAGATCTGCTGAGTCACTAACTGACTGTGGAAGAATACAAATTGGATAGTGGAGGAAGGTAGCTATAAATATCATCCAAGTCCATGTGACCTGCTGAAGCAATGCAGATCATAGCAAGGGGCTTTTCTCCCCCCACCCCCAAAAAAAAAAAAAAAAGTGAACTTAGAAAACAAAACAACTTGGTTAATCTGGGCTAACAGTGTGGCCTTAAGTGTTCAAAAAGAAGTATAACCTGAAAATAAATAATTAGTTTAGAACCTGAGAATTGTACTTCAGATAATAAAACTTGAGATCTGGTAAAAAGACAAAAAGTAAAAATAAATAAATAGATAATAAAAGAACAGTTGTTTTGCTGTCTTACTGGCAAGTGCGGCTACTTGGAGGCTGCCACTGCTTTTGCCATCCTTTCAAGACATAAGACACACTTCTCAACCTTCCAATATGGATTGAAGACTCATGTTCTCTCCAAGAATCCTCCAAACTTCCAATGCCATGTGGGGACTGCTGAGACATTCCAGCTTTGTGGCTGAGCACTACTGGGGACTGCTTCTTCAGATTATTGACTGCATTTTGGACTACACAGACTGTATCACGGAGACCAGTGGAGGAGGATCAAGACAGGGTGTGGTGCTTACTGGACCTCATTTGGTGACCATGGGAAAGGAAAACACCCAGGGTGGATCACAAGGGCAGGACTGATGGTTTGTTTGGACTTGACAAGGAGAAGCCTTGTCAAATCATGACATCTTTAGCCTAATAAAAAAAAAGAAATCATAGCCTGAAATGCAAAAAAATAATGTAGCATGCAATATACATATTCTGGGATGAATATATATATATATATATTATATAGATATATAATATATATATAGATATATATATATCAGCATCTAAGGCTTTGAGAGCCTAAGAATTCCTGAAGGACCTCCTATTCTAAAATATATAGAGACACTTTTATTTTTACCTTGTTACTGTTCTCATTTGGAAATGAAGCATGATACACAGAGATGCAATTTGGTGTCAAGTCGAAAAGGGCTGGGTTTATGATGATTAGTACTGGTTGTCAACTTGACTAGATCTGGAGTTAACTGAAATGAAAGAGAGTTTTATGATCAGATGATGTGGAGCCAGAAGTCCTACTCTAAACCTTGGGTCACACACTGATGGTGGTCCGTATAAGAGATCAGGGAGATGGAGCTTTTGCTTGGTTTTTTTTTCTGTTTTGTGGCATTCATTCACCAATATTAGTATTAATTTATTTGCATTTCAAGGCAGGCTGAATACTAGAAGGTTCTCTTCAGCCCTTCCATCCCAGATTTGGACTGCTGGGACATCAAGCCTTATGAACTGATGCTGTTACCAGAGTCTCACATCTTCAGTGTGGTGCAGCCTTACTTAGACTCATCCTGAAAACAATGTAATATATATATATATATATATATAGATCTAATATATATATCATTTCACGTTAATTTAGAGAAATTGATTAATACAAACTGTGGTACTGGCACGGGTTCTAGAGAAACATAATGGAAAGTATAAATTTCTCATGGGCTTGGTGATATTTGGAGGAAGTTCTACAAGTAAGGAAACCTGCAACCCCCATGGTATCATGGAGAANCCAGTTGATCACATGCTGGGGACAGAACCTAGGACCTTGTATACAGAAGTCAAGCACTCTGCCAACTGGGCTACATCCCAGGAGGTGCCTCCTAATTTTACATTTTCCCACTTTCCCAAATAAACTGTTACTTGTTTTGTTTTTTGAGGCAGGTCTCAAACTCAAGATGATCATCCTGCTAAGACCTCACAAGTATTGGGATTATAGGTATATAGACCACCATACCCAGCTCCATTACTTTTATGATTATAAGAAAATTATTTAACGTCAGGCATGGTGGCATACACCTTTAATCCCAGGACCCTGGACGCAGAGGCAGGCAGACCTCTGGTTTATGTAGTAAGTTCCAGGCCAGCTGGGGCTATAGGAATTCTCTGTCTCGAAAGGACAAAAAAACTTATTTAACAAAAACTTGGCTTTTCAAAAAAATTGGTAGTTCTATTTCTCAAATAATAGCATAAGGACATAATCTTAAATAGAAAAAAGCTTTCAGCATATAATTTTTTAAATCATGGTGTTATCTTTTAAATTTCTTTTTATGGGTCTGGAGAGTTGGCTCAGTAGTTAAGAGCACTGACTGCTCTTGCAAAAGACCCAGTTTGATTCTGAGCATCCACATGGCGGCTAACAATTGTCTGTAACTCCAGTTCCAGGGGATCCAATGCCCTCTTCTGACCTCTGTGGGCACTGCATGACATGGGTGCACTCACATACATGCAAGCAATACACTCATACATATAAAATAAAAATAAAAAATTTTGTCTTTAATCCCAGCACTTGGGAGACAGAGGCAGGTGGATCTCTGGGAGTTCAAGGCCAGCCTGGTCTACATAGCGAGCTCCAGGCTAGCTGGGACTAAAAGGAGACCCTATCTCAAAAAAGACACATACACAAAAAAAAATTAAAAATTTTTTGATTTTATTTATTTATTTATTAATAAATAAATAAATAAATAGTTGTGAGCTGCCTGATATGGATCAAACTCAGGTCCTCTGGAAGAGCAGTATGTGTTCTTCTTAACTGTTAACCTACTTCTTTAACCCCATCATGGTGATATTATAATAAAGATGTAGCAACAAATACATGTAAAACAGAGAATAACAAAGGCACCTATGCTTGATAGAATGCTATGTCTCTAATGAGGAAGGCATTACATATACACACACACACACACACACACACACACACACACCATATATATATATATATATATATATATATATATATATACATTCCAATAAAAGTTAAGAACTCAGTAGTCTCTTATTCTCAGCATACTGGTCAATTGTGGTTCTCTGTATTAACTGTTATCTACTGTAAAATGAAGCTTCCTTGACAAGAGTGAAAAGATGCACTAATATAAAAATAAGAACATGAAGGAAAATGTATTACTATGTCTGCTTATGGAATAGTAGCATTAGGATCTCCCCTAGGGCCTATGTCTTAGCCTGCTACAAGTTTTTATTCCAGTTAGTGGGATGGATGAAGTATAATAATAATAATAAATCTGAAAGTATTCCTAAAAAGAGAAACAGAATGAATTTCAACAATTTCAAATTATTTTTATTTCTTTATTGTTATTTTTAATTTTAGGCATGAACAAGTTACTTTTCTGTTCGTGTGTAAAACACCATGAGTACACAACTTTTCTAAGGAAGATTTTATTTGGCTTATGGTTCCAGAGGATAAGAATTCATAATGCAAGAGAGGCATGGTGCCAGATATGGCTCAAGGAGAAACCTGAGCACTCTCAACTCTTCAAGCAGCCACAGGAGGAAAAGAGAGAAAAACTTGAAATTGCATGATGCCTAAGAACTTTCAAAGCCTATCCCCTGTCCCCCTGCATGGGCACACTTGCTAAAGTTCCACCACCCTCCCCAACCATCAGCGTGGACTGGGGAATAAGCAATTGTCCAAATATTCGGACCCTATGGAGGAAACTCATTCAATCCACCACATTCAATCGACACTTATAGGCTATTGCACTGACTTATCCTCCACCTTGAAAGCTATGGAAAAATGACTTCTCAAGTTTGAATGCAACTGCTTTCCTTGAATCATCACATGACCTGATTGTTGATGCTCTGCAAGAAAAGGACAGAGAGACTCGGTTATGCCTCCCAAGAAAGGACTTGGCCTGAGTTGTATGAGGTGGAGTGACTAAGGTTATAAGCAGGGGAAGCCAGAAAAATGCTATCTCTTGCTGTTTCTGTGTAGCTGCTGGAATGTAGAATTCTCTGTATGACCTTAGTAAGAGAGCCACCCCTGCCAGTTGAATGAGTAGCCCCTCATGCACTGCTCTATTAGTTAGACTATGATTTTCCTAACTCTAGTTTGGAGAATTTGTACCTCATTTTGAGGTTTGGGCTGGATGGCACTTTCATGTGCCAGAAAGAATTTTATCAACATAGGCTTAAGACCACATCATAGTGCAAATGCATTTAGTTAATCTTTAAAGGTATACAATCTTTAACAGTCTCAAAGTATCCAAAAACCCAGGGTTCAAAAGCTCTTCTGGGTCTCATAGAAATCTCTTAACTCTAAGCACCGATACAATCAAAAGACAAATTAAATATGACCAACATACTATGGAATCTAATCAATATTCCCATTAAAAGGGCAAAGGATGGAGACCACTGAGGAAATACCAGACCAAACCAGACTAAAATCCAGCAAGGCAAACAAATTCCCTAAACCTGGATGTGGTTGTCCACACTTTTAATCCCAGCACTCAGGAGCAAAAGCAGGCAGATGTGAGTTTAAGGACAGCCTGTTATACTTAGCAAGCTCCAGGCCAGCTGGGACTAAAGGGAGACCCTGTGTCAAAAAGACCAAAAGAAAAAAAAAAGCTTAGTGTGCTCAAATATCATGTTAAAATCCTAAAAATGATTAGCATTATGAGAGGTGATTGATAAAGAGTATCAGGGGAAACTGAGCTGTTTCTCCACAATGAAGGTACAAATGATTATGTCTGGAAAGCAGGATTTTCTTTAGGGAATCTTTTTCATTACCATATTTTGTGATTAAGATCAACAAGAAAATTTGACAGCCCAATCCAGGTAGGATGAAAAATGGCTCAGACCCTTCAGGGATGAATGTACAGGTCACCCCTCCAGGGAAAGTGTCAAGATCTGCTGAGTCACTAACTGACTGTGGAAGAATACAAATTGGATAGTGGAGGAAGGTAGCTATAAATATCATCCAAGTCCACGTGACCTGCTGAAGCAATGCAGATCATAGCAAGGGGCTTTCTCCCCCCACCCCCAAAACGAGATCCTCAGCGGAACTTGAGAAAACAAAAACCTTGGTTAATCTGGGCTAACAGTGTGGCCTTAAGTGTTCAAAAGGAAAGTATAACCTGAAATAAATAATTAGTTAGAACTGAGAAATTGTACTTCAGATATAAAACTTGAGATCTTGGTAAAAAGACAAAAAGTAAAAATAAATAAATATATAAATAAAAGAACAGTTGTTTTGCCTGTCTTACTGGCAAGTGCGGCTACCTGGAGGCTGCCACTGCTTTTGCCATCCTTCAAAGACATAAGACACAACTTCTCAAACTTCCAATATGGATTGAAGACTCATGTCTCTCCAAGAATCCTCCAAACTTCCAATGCCATGTGGGGACTGCTGAGACATTCAGCTTGTGGACTGAGCTACTACTGGGGATTCTGCTTCATCAGAGTATTGATTGCCATTATTGGACTACCCAGGCTGTATCACGGAGACCAGTGGAGGAGGATCAAGACAGGGTGTGGTGCTTACTGGACCTCATTTGGTGACCATGGGAAAGGAAAACCCCAGTGTGGATCACAAGGGCAGGACTGATGGTTGTTTGGACTTGACAAGGAGGAGCCTTCAAATATGACATCTTTAGCCTAATAAAAAAAAGAAATCATAAGCCGAAGATGCAAAAAAATATATGTAGCATGCATATATACATATTCTGGAATGAATATATATATATATATATATATATATATATTATTATATATTATATTCCGCATCTAAAGGCTTGAGAGCCTAAGAATTCCTGAAGGACCTCCTATTCTAAAATATATAGAGACACTTTTATTTTTACCTTGTTACTGTTCTCATTTGGAAATGAAGCATGATACACAGAGATGCAATTTGGTGTCAAGTCGAAAAGGTGGGTTTATGATGATTAGTACTGGTTGTCAACTTGACTAGATCTGGTTAAACTGAAATGAAAGGAGTTGTTTATGATCAGATGAGTGGAGCCAGAAGTCCTACTCTAAACCTTGGGTCACACACTGATGGTGGTCCGTATAAGAGATCAGGGAGATGGAGCTTTGTGCTTTTTTTTTTTTTTCTGTTTTGTGCATTCATTCACCAATTATTAGAATTATTTATTGCATTTCAAGGCAGGCTGATACTAGAAGTTCTCTTCAGCCCTTCCAGCCAGATTTGGACTGCTGGGACATCAAGCCTTATGAACTGAGCTGTTACCAGAGTCTCAACATCTTCAGTGTGGTGCAGCCTTACTTAGACTCTATCCTGTAAAACAATGTAATATATATATATATATATATATATATATGATCAATTCTGTTAATTTAGAGAAATATGATTAATACAAACTGTGGTACTGGCACTGGTTCTAGAGAAACATAATGGAAAGTATAAATTTCTCATGGGCTTGGTGATATTTGGAGGAAGTTCTACAAGTAAGGAAACCTGCAACCCCCATGGTATCATGGAGAACACTGAAAGCCCATGGCATGAAGTATTTAAATCAATTATGAACACTAACACATTTGAGTTCTCTTATTTACCTCTTTTTGGAGGACTAAGGAATCTAGTAAATATAAATATAAAATGTTTGATAACTGGCAAACATTAAGGAAAACAATGTTTCTGGATGGTTGCTTCTTAATCTCTAAATAAAGTAATGGATGAAAACAAAGAGATCAATGATGGAATTAATGGGCTGCAAATTATCAACTGTCTAAAGGTTTATAAGTGTGTCATGGGAAAGAACCTCACTGGCATCTATAAAGCCCAAGTTGCAGAAAATCAAGCTGGAGTCCTCGTTATACATTAGAATGTGTTACAATACAGATTTAGTTCCTAACCTTGAAAACTGTCAGCCGTAAGAGTGAAGGCACTGTTATCTTCTCTTCACCCTGAGCAGAGGAGGCATCACTACCCCATTCTCTGCATAACTTCCCTCCCCACCCCTGCCTGAAGGAATGAATCCTACAAGGTCTGGTAAGCTTGTAGTTTGCCAGTCAAGACAGTAGTGAGGTCCTTAGCCCCAAGCACTTGTAGCCTCCAGATGCATAAATATAAGCAGGCTCCTAAAATTGAGACAGAAATTACAGCCCATGAGGAATTGTGATAAACCACTGAAAAACTTAATGGGTATGCTATATCATTCAAGTGGAAGTTGGGAATATGTCTGGGGATGGATATTAAAAATGTGATAATGGTGGAAGGAACATAAAACTGGATCAGGCTGAGTTTATTGATATGGGCCCAATGAGCAGAGATTCTAAGCTTATTAAGGAAGAACATATAGTTTAAAAAGTCCCCTCAAATTTTATTTGATTGGTTGGCTGAAATATTTATCAAAAGATAGCCTATTGAGAATAAGATGGTGATCCCTGATATCCCTTGGCTTAGTATTGATGAAGGGATTTTCAGGCTCAGGCAAATTGGAACGCTTGAGTAGATTTGCTTTGTAAAATCTAATCCTGCACAATGGGAAGGCTGAAAGGACCTGAATTTCACTGATCTTACAATATGTAAAATCATGGGAGAGGGTGCAACATGTTTGGAAGAGTTTGTTTTTAATATTTTCCTTGTGCCATGTCTTAGAGTTGGAGATGCTGCTGCTCAGTCGCATGAATTAAATGAAATGAGTTTAACTTGGCCATGGAGTAGGGTCCAGGTGGCTGCATTGAATCACCTAAGGCAAGGTGAGTGTAGTTATCATGATATAATGACCAGCAAGACCAAACATCTATGCATGGCAGACACAAATGGACCTTTGGCAATAGCTAATCAATCATCATTTTTCCAAAAACCAAATACTAGGAAGCCTACTGAATTTTTGTTTAATTATTATAAGCTGCAACTCTCTAGGAAAAAAATAAAACAAAACAGAATATTTGCATTGGATCACAGCAGTTGGGTACTTTGTCCACTCAGCTAATCTTTAGACATGCACCAGTTTACAGATACAGAGCCCCTTGAATGAATGGGAGGACAGGTCCCCTTGAGGATCATGTTAAAATACTGAACAGTTACACTGTTTCACACTCTCCCAACCTTTCCTCCAGAGACCTTCAGCATTTTACTAGGATAAGTATAAAATGGGAAACAATAATCAGGTTTTTCAGAGACTTTGGCTCTTAGTTCTGGGTTGACACTAATTCTGGGAGACATTCTAAGAGATGCTAAAAAGGATTAAACCCCTCAGTTTAAGCAAGGACTTAGGGATATCAGGTGAGGAATGGAGTTTTGGTTAAAATTGGACTCACAGTGGATTCATTGGGGCCATGAACTCATCCTGTGTTTATTTCTACAATTCCAGAATGGGTAATTGTCATAGATAAAGCTAGAAATTAGATGAATCACAACATTGGTACCCAGTCCGCAGACTATTAGTGATATCATTGGAAAGGTCAAATGGAAACCATTGAAGTATCTGCTACCAGGGAAATTAGTGAGCCAAGAATAATACTGCATCCTTGGATAGGGTGCAGAGATTAGTGCCTCCATTAAGGATTTGAAAATTGTGTGTAACTCTCCTATTTGTCCTATGCAAAAGGTGGATGGATGTTGAAGAATGACAGTGGAGCATCCTAAACATGGTCTAGTAGTGAGACCATTGTAGCAGACGTACTAAACACAGTTTCCTTATTTTAGCAGATTAATCCATCTCCTGGTACTTGGTATTCAGTTGCTGATCTGGCAAATAATTTATTCTCAATACCTGTTCATAAGAAGCAATGTGATTTCAGGTGGAAAGGCCAACAATACACCTTTACTCTTCTATCTCAAGTATATATTAATTCTCAAGCTTTGTGTCATTCCTTAGTTTGAAGGGATCTGAAATGCCTGTCTTTCCCTACAAATATCACATTGATTCACTCTAATGGTGTTTTTATCCCTATGGAGGTAGCAACCACTTAGCACTTGTTGATAAAGCATATATATGCACATTAACATTTAGGAAAAATCCAAACTTAATTCAAGGGACTTATACCTCAGTGAATTTCTAAGATTTGACTGGTTTGGAATATGGAGAGAATTTTCTTTAAAGGTAAAAGAAAAATTTTCAGAATCCCAATGCTTAGTGATCCTCTTTAGATTCTGTAGGCAACAAATTCTTCACATGGGTATGCCACTTTAACTCATATACCAAGTGATTTGGAAGGCTAGCTTCTATGAAACAAGAAAATTATTTTTAAAAAGGTACTGGCTGCTGAGCAGCATCTCTTAGTGCTTTACATATCAGGGGGCGATATATATGCTGTTTGGAGTATCTGGCAAGGTCCCCTAGTGAAGGGCATTGAGATATTGTAGCAAAGCTCCACCTTAATCTGCAGACTATGATTCATAATTTGAGAGAGAGAGAGAGAGAGAGAGAGAGAGAGAGAGAGAGAGAGAGATATCATGATATTGAGTCCTAGTAGAAACTTAATATTTGACAAGGGCCACCAAGTTACCATGTGACTTGACTGGGTGTTATCTGACCCACCTAGCCATAAATTTAGACAGGCACAGAAACAATACATTATGAAACGGAAGTGGTATTATTCCTTACTAGGCCCTGAGTGGGCTAGGAAGTTACATGAAGAATTTACCTAAACAGCTAGTGTTGCTATTTCTGTTAAACTGTTCTCAAGGATGCACACATAGCTTCAAGGATTATGTCCTATGATTGTGTGACTGAGGAAGAGAAATATAGGGCCTGGTCTACAGATTGCATCACATTTCTGGGAAATCCAGGAAGGACACTTCTGAAGGAAATTCTTAAGAATGGTCAGAAATTCAGACAGTGCACGTGAGTGTGCATTTTCCTTGAAATGATAAATGGCCAGAGGTGCAATTATATAGTGATTCAAGGGCTGTAGAAAATGATTTTGATGGGCAGTAAGGGACTTGGAAGGAACATGGTTGGGATTTATGAAAAATGCATTTAGGTAAGAAATATGTGGATAGGTCCCTCCAAATGGTAAAAGGATGTGTAGATAATTCTGTCTCATGTAAATTCTTTAAAAAGGTGATTTCAGCAGAGAATGGGTTCAGTACCTGAGAAGATCAATTACCCGTTCTGTGGACTGTCAGCATCTTTCTCCAGCTATTGTTTTCATTACTGAATGTGCCCATGAACAAAGACGGCATGACAGCAGAGATGAAGGTTTTCCATGGACTCAACAACACGGCCCCTCGCTCACCAATGTTGATCTGACTACAGCTACTCCCGAGTGCTGGATCTGTCCACAGCAGAGACCATAACTAAGGCTGCAATATGGCAATATTCCCAGGATGACCAGCCAGCAACCTGGGTACAGACTGACTACATTATACCACTTCCATCATGGAGGGGTCAGTGTTTTGTCCTTAGAGGAATTGACACGTTTTCTGGATAGGGATATACTTGTCTTGCCAATGGTAGCACCTAGGGACTTGCAGAATGCCTTTTCCTCTGTCATAGTATTACAGAAAGCACCATGACTTATAAGGGAAATAATTTCACAGCCAAAGAACTACAGCTGTGGACCCATGTCCATGGAATTCACTAGTCTCAATGTTTTCCATCAGCCCCGAAACAGAGGCTCATCGATTGGAGAGTGAGAGTGACTTTTCTTTTTTTTAATTTTTTTATGATGCTTTGTGCATTTCATACATATTTTCCAATTCAGTTCAGGCACATTTCCCTTCCTTCACCCCCACCCCCCCACCCCCTCCCAGATCATGCATTCTGCCATAATTACCTGTCCTGCATCTTTCTCTCAGTTTTTTTTCCATTTTTTATCTATAAGTGATAAATCCATGAGTACAAGCAACCTTCGTGCAAACCAATCTGCAGGTGTTGTGCCCAAACCCCCACAGCCCCACCATCAGTTGGGTGTGACAGGTTGTTTGTTCAATCAAGTTGCTCAAATGAGTGTCCAGACTACATGCTTGTAGTTCCCCATTCACCCCAATCGCAGCCCTTACAATTTCTACCACGCCCCCTCTTCCGCAGATTGTTCCTAGGCTTAGAAAAGGGGGCACAGTTGGATAAGAAAGAAAAACAGTCCACTATCCCTCTGGAGCTGTTGTTTTAGACTCTGGTCCATTCTGGCTGTTTCCTTTCATGGGCTGACCAGTTTGTCCAGGAATCACCTTGACTCCTACTAATGAAGCACAGCTTTAAAATCCACTAATAGTTATGGGCCTTTTAAAGCCACAGTTACAGAGCCAATTAGGAGACCAAAGTATGGAGGCTTGGAACAATGAGAATTATATCATATACTTTCTACTGTTGTCCCCCTCCAACTTCTCCATTTTCTGGCATAATGTGTTTAGGAGTCATCACTTGGGACTCAATTGCATATCCAGTACCTCATTCCCAAAGTAGACTTCAGGCTCCACTCACATGCACACACACCAAACACACACACACACAACACACCACACCCACACCCCACACACACATCACATATATATATATTATATAATAGATATTATATACTATCAAATCTAGACCTGTGTCCCCCCATCCCCCCACCCCATCCCAGATCATGCATTCTGCCATAACTGTCCTGTAAATTCAGTCTGTTCTTTGATGCAGTCCTTTCTTTTGTTGTTGTTGTTGTTTCCAATATGCATCGCTCCCAACTGCTTTGGACAAAAGCTCAAGGGGCCATGCACAGGAAATACTTACAACTGGATAATTGGCACTAGCATCCACAGATGAGGGATACCATTCATCCTTCGTTTTTCTGGGACTGTGTTACTTCACTCAGCATGGTGTCCTCTAGCTCCAGCCATTTTCCTGCAAAGCTCATGATGTCGTCTTTCTTTACTGCTGCATAGAGCTCCATTGTGTAGATGTACCACATTTTCTCCATCCACTCCTCAGTTGAGGGGGTCATAGCACACACTTATTGTCTGATGCACTTTCTTTAGGCATGGAGCCTTGTGACTGTCCCCAAACTACATCAGCAAGTTGACTGGTGTTGCCATTATTATGATTTGTTTAGGGAACCTTATGGTTAAGATTTCAACAGAAATCTGCAGACTATGATTCATAATTGGGGAATTATTATATACAGACTCTATCCTGCCATTCATAGGACTCTAGTCCTCCCATTCATTCATAATTGGCGATTATGATGGAGCACGATTCTACTTTGGGAATGAGGTACTGGATATGCAATTGAGTCCCAAGTGATGACTCCTAAGTACATTATGCCAGAAAATGGAGAAATTGGAGGGAGGCAACAGTAGAAATTATATGATATAATTCTCATTGCTCCAAGCCTCCATACTTTGGTCTCCTAATTGGCTCTGTAACTGTGGCTTTAAAAGGCCACTTGCCCTGACAAGTCTGGAAGATACTGTCTTGTAATGGGAGTCCTGGTCCTCTGACCTTACAATGTTTCTGCCCACTCCTCCATGAAGTTTACCAAGACATAAAACTAAATACAAAAGTTGGAGTTGGGTATGCCACAGTTGTTATTCTTTGCATTTTGACTAGTTTGGCTCTCTGAACCTGCCTCTGAATACTAAAAAAGGAAACTCTTTGAAGAAGGATGAGAACAATGCTTGTCTCTGGGTAAAATTATATTTGTTTAGGAAAATGGCAATAGAAAGTGCTTGTTTGGAGTACCTTACCTCTCCAGATACAGGTAGATATTTAGGTTTGCAGTACCACATGAATTAGTTCCCATCAAAACATCTTCAACTCAATTAGCCAATGGTTAATTTTCACCAAAGTGTCAGGAAATTAAATGGCTCCTTACATATCAATAAAAAGCAGGCTGAGAAAGAGACCATCAAAACTCCCAATCAAAATAGTCTCAAGATTTTTTAATAGAAATAAGCCTGAGCAATGAAGTAAAGCACCATACAATAAATATAATAATTCTCTGAAGAAAGATATTGACAAAGACCATATAAATGGAAAGATCTCTTATGCTCATGGAGTTGTAGAATTATTTTTGTGAAAATGACAACCCTACCAAAATCAACTTATAGTTCAAGGTATTCCCAATTAAAATGTCTAGGATATCATTTAAGGAATGAGAGAAAACTTGGCAAAAATCACATGAAAGCAGAGAAGATCCTAGGCATCCAAAGTGATCATGCCACAAAAGAACAACAGTGCAGGGGTTATGGTATCAGATTTCAAAAGATATTGCAGATCTATAGTAGCAAAACAGACACAGAAATGCCAAGTAGATAAGTAGAACAAATTAAAAGACCCAAATAAGAGCAGCATCTACTATGTGACCAGTTGCCAAAAATACACACTGTAGGAAAAATACCTTCAGTTCTGGGTAAACTGGATATCCACATGTAGAAGAACGACATTAGACTCATATCTATCACCCTGCATTAATATCAACTCCAAATCAACCAATTAATTTTCTTTTAAAAAGTATACCCCTCTTTCTCAAACCAGATAGATCCCCCCAAAAGAAGATTTAAATTCTAATCCCCCCGATGGACTTTCAGTTCCAAATTTGTCAGTAAATTAATTACAATACAAATATGAAAATACACCAAGTGAATAAAGCACCTAAAGAATAATATTCCTAGTGGACCGGGTTTGGATTCTAGTATCCACGTGTATGGCTCACCATTAGCTGTAACTGAATCTCCAGGGAATCTGATGCCCTTGTCTATGCTTAGCAAACACTTGCATTTAAATACACAGACCCACACATAGACAGAAATGTATAACCACAATAAAAAAAATTAAATTAAATTAAAACCACTCTCAGATATCATTTCACTCCAGTACCGCTAGCTAAGACCAAGAAAACAAAAGACAACAGATGCTGGAGGGGTTGTGGGGAAAGGGGAACACTCATCCACTTCTGGTGGGAATGTAAACTTATACAACAACTATGGAAAGCAGCGTGGAGAACCCTTAAAAGACTTGGCATGAGCTTACCACCTGGCCCAGTCATACCACTCCTGGGTATATACCCCAAAGACTCATCCTACCACAAAGATATATGCACATCCATTTTTATTGCAGCTCTCTTCACAATAGTGAAGAGCTGGAACCAACCCATATGCCCCTCAACAGATGAGTGGATGACAAAAATATGGTATGTCTACACAATGGAGTACTATTCAGCAGTAAAGAAGGATAACATTATGAAATTTGCAGGTAAATGGATGGAGCTGGAAACCAGTATGCTGAGTTAGGTGACACAGTCCCAGAAAGACAACGGAGAATGGTTTCTCTCATTTGTGGATGCTAACACCAAATCCCCCAGACGAAAGGCAAGCTGAACGACAGTTTGGATATATTTTTGTGTATCTGAAAGCAACTATGTTGTTATAATGTGGGCTCTAGAATCCACCCACCAATTATTTTCAGACTCTGCAATTACTGTATATGTATCCATATTTTAGTGAATATGAAATTAATGAAGGAAAATGTGAATTCCTAAGCATAAAAAAGACTGAGAGAAAGATGCAAGACAGTTATGGCAGAATGCATGATCTAGGATGGGATGGGGTGTGGTGGGGGGAAGGGATAGGGGAGTATGCCTGAACAGAAATGAAAAGTGATGTATGAAATACATAAAACATAAAAGAAATTTTAAAAAGCAATAAAATACATTATTTTTAAACACATAAAAATTATCCCAGTCAGCATCATCCCTGAAATATAGACAATTCAACTTCCTTCAATCAATAAATGTAAATAATCACATAAATAGCCTCATTCAGTACTTACGTGATAATTTTATTACATGTAGAAAAGGCCTTTGATAATACCTAATATCTGGTAATGATAAAATTCCTCAAGAAATAGGGCTGTGTAGCCCAAAGCTCAGTATAATAAACACAATATACAACAAACTCACAGCAACACTACTCAAATGGAGAAAAATTGGAGCAAATAAGAATGTACATTCTTTCTATTTGTATTCAATGTAGTAGTTAAGCTCTTAGCTAGAGCTATAGAAAAGGAGAAAGTGATAAATTAGTTAAAGTGGATATGCATAGGAAAGAAAGACATGAAAATGTTCTTAATCACAGACTACTATGATTATATATTAGAAGACCCTAAAGTCTCCACCGGAAAAAAAACAACTTAGAGCTAATAAACACTTTCAGCAAAGTACTAGCATACGAATATAGAACAATCAATAGTCTTCCAAAAACACTGAGGAAAATGAAACAATCCAATCTTAAATATCCTGCATATTTAATGAATGCAGTATCTTGACATAAATCTACCTAAGGAAATGGATGACTTGTATTTTACAGTGTAAACTAAGATTGGAGAAAAAAAATATAAAAAAGACAGAAGATAGAAATAGATCCTATACTTTTTAATGTGTAATATTAATTTTGTGAAGACAGCCTTTCTACTAAAAGCAATATACAAATTTAATGTGATTCTTGTCAAAATTCCAACACAGAAGATGAAAAAGAAAAAAAATATTAAAGCTTATATGGAAACATAAGAAACTCAGTGTACATATATATCTAAACCTTCTTGATCAGTAAAAACCCTACTACAAGTACATAGTGCCTGGTTTCAAGTCCTATAGTAAATTCCTTGAATCACAGGACAATCAGTTTTGTCCAGAGTGAGAGATAAGGTTCTGATTTAATTCTTCTACATGTAACTATGCAATTTGAGCATCAATATTTGTTCAAGATGCTATATTTAACTCAGTGTGTGTGTGTGTGTGTGTGTGTGTGTGTGTGTGTGTGTGTGTGTATGTGTGTATGTGTGTTTGCTCCTTCATTAAATTTTGAGCATGGGCCTATAGCTATGTCCTCAATTCTAGTTTATTGATTGATATTGTCTTTTTATGCAAGAACATGCTGGGGTGGAAAGAGAAGAGCAAGGAGTTCTCTAAAGATGAAGTACAAATGGGTTAGAAATACTTAAGGGACTCATTTTTTAATTAATTAATTAATAATAATTTAGTTTTTATCATCTAGAGACCCTGTTTTCCGCCACCCATTCCCCCACCCCGCCAGAGAGCTCATGCATTATGCACAACATGCTTTTCATCTCATCTTTTCTTTCTCAATATTTCCATGGGGAAGTTGACTGTTGTTGAGCAGAACGTTCACACTGTTTCAGTCACGGTCAAGTGGTTGATGCAGTTTTTTTTCTACTGTTTGTTGTTATTGTGTTGTTTCCAAAATGCAATACGCCCAACTGCTTTGGGCAAAAGCTTCAGGGGGCACTACACAAGAAATACTTACCAACGTGTAATTGGCACTAGCTACCACAGAGAGGGAATACCATTCGTGCGTTTTTTTTGGGTTTTTTTTTTTTCTGGGACTGTGTTACTGTCACTCAGCCATGATTGTCCCTAGCCTTCCAGCATGTTCCTGCAAAGCTCGTGATGTCGGTCTTTCTTTACTCTGCTGACTGCGCATAGTAACTCCATGTGTTTAGGATTAACCCATTTCTTCTCTATCATCCATGCGTCAGTTGAGGGCATTTAGGTTGGTTCCACTCCCTGTCTATTGGTGAAGAGAGCTGCAATAAACATGGCCGGCATGTATCTCTGTGGGTGCGTAGAGTCTTGAGGGACATGCCCAGGGTGGTATGGCTGGGTCAGTGGCAAGTTCAAAGTCCCTTCCAAGGTTCTCCACAACTGCTTTCATTGTGGCTTGTATGAGTTTACATCCCACAGCAGTTGAGGAGTGTTCGCCTTTCCCCACAACCCTCCAGCACTGGTACATTTGTTTTCTTGATCCTAGCCCGATCTTATTGGAGTAAGAGATATCTTAAGTGGTTTTCATTTGCATTTCTTAATATTAGTGATGTTGACACTTCTTGATGGTTTCTCAGACATCTTAATTCCTCACTTTGTAAAGTCTCTGTTCTAGTTCGTTCTCCATCTATTGAGGGGTCATTGTTTTTCTTTTTGTCTTTGTTTTTTGAGTAGTTTATAATCTGTGAAAAATCAATGCTTTGTCAGATATTTCTGCAGTGAAGCTTTTCTACAATTTCTGTGGAATTCTCTCACTATGCCTTGATGTGTTTGCTTTGGTTTGTAGCAGAAGTTTTGAGTTTGATGAGGTCCATTGTCAATTGTGAACCTTATTCTTGTGCAGCTGCTGTCTGATTTATGGAAGTCTTTCCTATGCCCTACGTCCGTAGTTCGTGCCTGCGCAACTTTTTCTTCTAGCACTTCAGAGTTTTGGGTTTCACTTGAGGTTCTTTATCCATCTTGGAAGTTGACTTTTTGTTACAGGGTGAGAGGTAGGGGTTTAAATGTTTCATATGCTCTACAAGTGGTGATACCAGTTGCCAACACCACATTGTCTGAAGATGCTCGTCTTCTCCATTTGTCTTCTGGCCCACCTTGTCGAATATGAGAGGTCTGAATTGTAGTGCTCAGATTTGGATCTTCGTTTTGTTTCCATTGGCAACAGGTCTTGTTTTTTGTGCCGTACCGACCGGCTATTTTTATGACTATAAACCCGGTAGTATAAGTTGACAGTCTGGTATAGAGATCCCTTCCTGTTAGACTCTTCTTCACTCAGGTTGAATTGCCTATTCATGAGTGGTCTTTTGTTTTTCCAAATGCATTTAAGAACTTTTTTCTCCAAGCCTGTGAAGAAACTCTTGGGGTTTTGGATTGGGATTGCGTTTAAATCTATACAAGAGTTTTTGCCGTAAAATGACAGTTTCACAATGTTAATTTTCCCAATCCATGAGCCATGGAAGTTTTTCCATTTCTGATGTCCTTCTTCATTTCTTTCTTTAAGGGTTATAAATTTTTGTTGTAGAGGTCTTAGGTGTGCTTGGTTTAGGTTTGTTCCAGACTTATTGTTTTTGCAGGCTAATTGTGAGGGGAAAGTTCTCTGAATTCTTTTGCCAGTTCCTTGTTTTTTGAAAAATTGCCTAATTTTGATTTTTTAAGGTTATGTTGTAGCTGTGGCCACTTTGCTGAAGCTGTAATATTTCCAGGAGTTTTCTGGTGGGAGTATTTTTGCATCCGCTTAAGTAAACATCATATCAGCATCAGCATAGGAAGTTTGGACTTCTCAGTCCAATTATACTCTTTTAATATCCTTTTTCTTGGCCTTATTGCTCTAGCGTGTGTCAAGCACTATATTGAAGATGGCGTGTGTGATAGGGGGCAAGCCTTGTCCCGAGTTCACTACCTTTAAAGGGAATGTTTGCTGTCCATTCCCCCATTTGAGGATGATATTGGTCTGTGGGTTTCCTGTATATGGTTGCGTTTGATTACGAGGAAATGATCTGTCCTCTCATCCAATTCCTGTCTAGGACTTTAAGCATGAGGGATCTGGATTTTTATAAAAGGGCTTTTCAGCATCAAGTGAATGATGGTGGTGGTTTTGTTTTTGATATTTCCGTTTACATGTTTGATGAGTTTATTATTTGATTTGTCGTATGTTTGAACATCCCTGCCATCCTCTGGTAGAATCCAATCTTGGTCAGATGGATGATCTTCTTGATGTGGGTCTGTTATGCGATTTGCCAGTATTCTTTTTAGAATTTTTGGCATCTGTAGTTCATGAGAGAGATGGGTCTATAACTCTCCTTTGTTAGTTGGATCTTTGCCTGGTTTTGGTAATAGAGTGATGTGCTTCATAAGAAGGAATTGGAGACATTCCTCTGATTGTATACTTCCTAAACGTTTCAGAATATAAGGTTGATAGTGTGGGTCTTTTTGAAATGTTTTATAGAATTCTGCTGTGAAACCGTCTGGGCCTGGGCTTTTTAGTTGGGAGACTTTTTTTTTTTTTTTTTTTTTTTTATGTTATGGGTCTGTTTTAAGGCTGCTGGTCTCTTCTTGTGCCAAGCTTTGGGGGTTCCCAGGATTTCAGATATTCCATGGATCAAGATTCATTATTCATACATCATTATCCATTTCTTCTAGGTTTTCATCAACTTGGTAGAATATAGTTTCTTGTAATATTCCCATATAATTTCTGATCTTTTCCTATCCGTTTGTGTATTTCCCTTTTCAATCACAGAGTGATTGATTTGGAGTTGTTCCTTCTTCTCGTTTTGTGTAAACTGGGCTAGAGGTCTGTCTACTTGTTTATATTCTTTCAAAAGAACAACTTTGCTTCATTGATTTTTTTTTTATTGTTTTCTTTGTTTCTTAATCATTGATGTCTGCTCTGATTTTGTTATTTCTCTCCTGTGCCGGTTGCATTTTAGGGTTCATTTGTTGTTGCCTGTCATGGCTTTTAGCTGTAGTGTTAGATTTTTTTTTTTTTTTTTTTTTTTTTTTTTTTTTTTTTTTTTTTTTCATAGCACCCAGCCTATAAACTTGCCCTCTTAGGACGGCTTTAGTATCCCATATAAGAGGTTTTTGGTTGTGTTGTATTGTCAATTGTCATTCCAGTTCCAGGAATGTTTTTATTTCTTCTTATCTCTTCCTTGCACCCATTCATTAATCAAGAGTGTATTGTTTAGTCCCTCCATGTGTTCTTGTAGTCAGGAGGGTTTGTCCTGGTGTTGATGTTGACTCTTTATTGCACTGTGGTCTGACAGGGATGCGATTGAAATTATTTCAATTCCCCTTTTTTGTGATTTGTAGAGCTTTCTTTGTGTCCCAGGATGTGGTCGATTTTGGAGAATGTTCTGTGGGGTGCTGAGTAGAAAGTGTATTCTCGGGTATTAGGATGGAAGGTTCGTAGAGGTCAATGAGGTCCATTTGTTGTATCATATCATTCAGTTGCATATGTCCTCCTATTTTTTGTCCTGTTGACCTATCCAAAGGACTCAGTGGGTATGAAATCTCCCACTATGAGTGTCTGGGGTTAGTCTGTGACTTGTGGTCCTGGACAGAATGTCTTTATATATAAGAGTTTGGTGCACCATAATTTGGGGCATATATATTTCATAATTGTGAAATCTTCTGGTGGATTGTTCCTTTGATGAAAATGTAATGCCTTCTTTTCTCTTTTGATTTCTTTTACTTTGAAGTCTATTTTAATCTGATATAAAATAGCACACCGAACTGCTTTCTTTTTGGTACCATTTTCTGGAATATTTTTTTTCCATCCTTTCAATTTAAGGTGGTCCTGATCCTTGAAGTAAGATGTGTTCTTGTAGACAGCATATCGGTGGATTCTGTTTCCAATCCGGTTCCCAGTCTATGCCTTGATTGGGGAATTTAGTCCATTAAATAAGGTTATTACTGATGGTTTTGTGATTGCCTTCTTTTGCTTATTATCCATCTGCGGTTTGGATTTAGGTTTCTAAATGCAGTTATGTTTTTATTGTTTTCTCTTTCTAGTGCCTGGGATTGGTTGCTCCTTCTTCTGTCCTTTTGAATTGCTTCAGTATTGTCTGAAGGTTGGTTTCCGGACATTATTCTTTCAAGTTGTTTATGTCATGGAAGATTTTCCTCTCTCCCTTCCACTATGTTTGACATTTTTGCTGGGTATAGTAACCTGGGTTGGCATCCATGTCCCCAACACTGGAATGCGTTTGGTCCAGGTCTTCTTTGCTTTCATTGTTTTGCATTGAGAAGTTCCGTTGTAATTCTGAGAGTTTCCCCTTATAGGTCACTTGTTGTTTTTCTCTGGGCGTTTTAAGGATTTTGTCTTTGTTTTGGGGTGTCTAGAATTTTAACTATTTAGTGGCATGGAGAGTTCTTTTCTGCTTGTCTGTTTGGGAGTTCTATGTGCTTCTTGTATTGGTATTGGTTTTGTCCTTTTTTAGTTTCGGGAAGTTTTTCATCTATTATTCTGTTGAAGATCTGATCAATACATTCCTTGGGATTCTTCTCCTTCCCCTATTCCTATGATGGTGGAGGTTTGATCTTTTCATGGTGTCCCCAGCTCCTGGTTGTTCCATTTTTTGGGTATTTTTAAATTTTTCATAATCTTTCTTGGAGGTTTTTAGTTGTTCTGTGTTATCTTCCAGGTCTGATATTCTTGTTCTTCGCTTCTCCTCCATTCTGCTTTCTGAGGCTTTTTCATTTCTTTTCCTTTCCTCTTGAATGGATGAGTGTTTGATTTCTTTTTCATTTCTATTCTGATTTCTTTAGTGTTTCTATTCCTTTTTGAGCTTCTCTATTCTCTTTTGTAGCTCTTTTGTTCGCTGGTTGGTTCTTTTCTTTTTCAGCATGGATCTTTCAGTGTTTCTATTCTACACCTTCCAGGCTGTTATTCTCTCTCTCTCAGTCCTTCTGGAGTTCCTCATTCCTTCTTAGTTCTTTATTTGTTCTTTATGATCTTGTAGTTCTTTAAGTATGTCCCAAGTTGTGTTCTGATGATCTGTGTCCTGGGCATTCCCAGAGGGATCCCACTGCAGGAGTCTTCCTATAGGGTTGGTAAAGCTTGGCATGGGATTATCCTGCCCCTTTCCAGTGTAGTCTCTTCTTCGTGATCCTGGCATATGGGCTTCTCCTTGCCTGTATTCCAATGTGAGTCCTAAATGCCTCTTCACTGTGTTGAAGGCTTGCTTTGATTGCCTCCTTCAGATGCTTCTTTGTAATCTCAGTTGGCTGGGGGGGGCACTCTTCAGCCTGCTCCCTGGTACCTTCTGCTGGGCTCAGGAGATCTCCAAGGGACTCATTTTTAAAAAATATATTTAAAGCTTTAGCAGAGAGTCATATTCCATCACAATACAGTAAAAACTACTTGAAAACTAAAATTATACAAAACCCAACAAATTCTTAAGAATGAAATAAAAGCAGCAAATAAATCAGGATGAAGTAAAAGTGTCAGAGAGGAAAAACCATGTACTAATTAAAAGTACGGATTTCTTCTTTTACTGTACATATTTCAATGCATGCTCTGGAAGGTAGCATCTACCAAATACCTCATACTATTAATGCTGTCTAACCTCCCTCCCCAATTAGTTTCTTACATATGAATCAGGATGAGGTTATTATCTATTGGGTTTATAGATTAAGCAAGTTAGCATTTGGAATAACAGTCATATTGTACCTCATTAATGCAAGTAATTACAAGGTAAAAATTAAAGGGAAAATTAGAATTTAAGTATTTTTATTTTAAAATCTATATACAAGTAATTATGTTTCACATCTTAAGAGCTGGGGTTTATAATAGAAGTGTGTATGTATACAAATAATATTTCTAAAAATAGCATATATGGCCAGGTTTTGTGCCACACACTTTTAATCCCACCACTAGGGAGGCAGAGGCAGGTGGATCTCTGTGAGTTCAGGGCCAGCCTGGTCTACAAAGCAAGTTCCAGTCCATCTGGGACTTCAGGGAGACTCTTTCAAAAAAATAGTATATGTATAGTTTGCTTATTTTCCTATAGTCATATAATCAAGAATACACATACACATTCATACGTTAAAATTTGTCATCTTTTTTAAAATTTTTCCATTCTTTTGTTAAGTCATACTCATATATTTTGATTTTTAAGCCCCACATCATCCTCTCCGCTGTTTTAACCATTTGATCTCGTCTTTTCCCTAAAAGTCCCCCTCCTACATTCACATGCTTGTTTTGAGAACTGAGTTTAAAAATGGTTGGTTGCAGGAGCATGAACCAGTACTATCCACTTATGCAAGCACAGCTTACTGGTGATTATACCTATTAGGAATATGATGTCTCCAAATGCAAAATGGAAAAAAATGATGAGCACCACATGAAAGTAACGAAGGTTTTATTTTTGTTGTCCCTGATTTATTAATAAATACCACACTTAATGTCGAAGTTTTGCAAATTTTTTATCTGCATATTTTTATTTCTTTTTTTAAAGTTAACCAGGAATACTATCATTTCGGCATTTCCAAATTTTTGTGAATACTACCTTAAAACTCATTAAATCTGCTCATGGAATTGTGCAAATTTCAGATATGTTCTATGCTTATGAATTATGGGGATTTTATTGTTATTTTCTTTGTACATATTCAACAAGTATTTTCATAATTTCTTATGTTTTTCAAAAATAAAGACATTTTCAAATTTCCACTCATTATGGTTTTTTTCTGCTGTAATAATGTTACCTTTATGTACTCTAAATCTCCATTATTAGTTGTGTAAAGAACACTTTTCTGTCTTCATTAACTAACTCTGCAACAATTTAAAATGACCAGCTTTGCTCCCACTGCCTGCATGATTTTCAATGCTTTGCAAAGTAATTTCATTGTGGAATTTTCTACTGAATTATGAATATATTTTATATGTAATGTGCTCTCCCTTCACAGCACATACTCCTTAGTTAATAATGCAGTAGTTTCAATTTCCTTGATTTTCTATCATTGCTGTAATAGCAGCAGAAATATGTTATCTTAAAAACCACCTGTTTATTATTTTACATTTGTACAAAATTTCAAGTGAATTGTAGAGGTTTAAACCCATGGTCTGCATAGAGAAGTTTCCTCTTGAGGTTTCAGGACAGCTTTTTTGTTCCTTTTAGTTTTAGCCTTGATCTTTCCTGGCCCCAAACTCTCCCCCTACTCTTATTTTTCCCCTGGCTGGCTTCCAACTTTTTATCTTCGTTTACTTTTCTGTCATCACTCAGTCGGGGAAGTGCTGCCTAGAGCCTTTCATAGTGACAAAATCATTGATGGATCAGAAAAGCAGATCTCCACATCAGTGATAATAGAGGGCTTAACCCTCACACAGTGTCCTGCCTAAGAGGTCCGAATCCCTTGAACAATTGGATTCCAAATGTGCTCAGCAACATCTCACTTCTTTTTTGCTTTCTAATTCTTACAATTTGGAGTAAAAGTGTATATTCTAAAAATGTTTTCATTTTGCATTCTTAGAAACAAGATCCTTATTAGATTTCATATGTTTGTGGCTGGAGAGTGAAGCGTTTCAGGAAGTCACTGCCCAACACTGATCAGTACTGACACTGAGGATGTTTGCTGTGATGTCACACTCTTGGCTTTAGGTTGACAATATATGAGGAGGAACAATTTGGGGGATCTGTGAGATGTGATTGAGTCAATGTTTGTGATTCCCTAAAATTGGTATCTGGTCACAATATCTGATAGTGGAGAGGGAATTGTCAGCAGATGTAATTGTGAGGGAATATCACTCATGACAGATCACAGCGGCCATCAAAGTAGCTTTGAGGTCTCCTAACCACCTACGTCTCATGAGTACACAGTGAAAGAAAAAGGGTCTCAGAATCAGAAAGGGGCAATCACTAAACACTGCCTCCTGCCAGCCACTTGACCTTGCTTCATCTACTCTCAGACTACAGTTGAAAATTCTATTGTATATAAGTAAACTAATTTATAGTATTTGGTTAAAACATCCAAAATATTTCAATATCACATATTTGATATATGGTATGGGTGGTGAAAATGTATGATATGTGGCATACATGTTTATGTGTGTGAATTCACACTAAGGCAGTGAAAAAAATATATAATTGGTTAATATTATATGAACAATCATCTAATTTTTGTCTCATGATATAGGTCTCCTCATTCCCAAAATTCCTGGAATTCTCTATGTAGACCAGGTGAGTTTCACTGTCAAAAATTCCTCCTGCCTCTGCCTACCCAGTGCTGGGGTTCAAGGTAATCACTACCATGCTCTGCCAGGATTTCTTGATAAGTATAACTTTCAAGAATCCCATGGCCTTAATTCTTCCTTCTAAGTGTCATGATGTACACATTCTACACTTCAGAAAGTGAATATATGGGGATGACTTCTCAGAGAGACCACAAACTTTTCCAGCTGTCATTATTTGACACTGTTTTTTCTCTAAACAAATTAACATAAGATCAGTGTAAACCCAGAAAAATTTTGCATTCTTTTCCACTCTTTATACTATCTTCTAAAACCCCCTTCCCATATTTTGATTTCCAGGAAGCCTTCTCCTACCCAATATGTCTACCCCTGTTCCTTAATGACTAGAAAAACCTCAGCTCTCAGTATTGCCTGACCAAGAGTCATCAGTGTAGTCTGTATTTGTTGCTTATTATTACCTACTCTCATTACTATTTGTTATGTTAATTCCCTCTATTCCCTATCAAGCAGGTAGTTCCCAGTATACACATAAATGACATTTGAAAGGATCAAAGATTAAGAAATTGGTTAATCAGATACATACATTCTCATATTCTTTATTTTAATAAGATTTGGATATTACTCTAATATTAATTTCCTTCATCATAAACACTCACAATTGCATTTTTTTAAATGTAGTTCTTAAGTCTAATGTGGGTGTCTCCAAGCTTGGGCATGTGTGGGCTAACATTTCAACCAGCATGCTTCAGAGTCACAAGCAAAGATCACAATATCTCTCTTTATATGATCAAATAGTGGGGATGACATGTGGTCATATGGAGATCTAGGATTGGCCTGTAGGAGGTGATATCACTCTGTCTGTCCCAAACCTATATAACCTGATCACCCAGTAAAAATAAAGGGGATTCTTACAAGTTGTACCACCTGACTGAGATCTCTGGATTCTTACTGAGCCCATGGTTTCCTTAGCCAGGCGGATCATGGAACTGCTAATATTATAGCTAAGTTTTCAGCTTGTCTGTTCATTGGCTCCTATGTGTCCCCTGCTGATAGGGTAGTTGCTCAGGCTAACAGCCTCTGGCCAAGGGTTCTTCTATACCTTAGGGTGGTGGAGGCCAACAGCTTCCTGGCTGGATGTTGGCTATTGGCAGCAGAGTTACCAACCCCTCATCTGCAGATTTGGCTACAAGGCCATCGGCCCTATGGGAGATGTGGGAGCCAACAGTTTCTCAGCCATTTTTTGGTTGTAGACTAGCAATCTTGAAACCCTGGAACCATCAGGCCCCTCATGTGTTTGACTATGAGTGCATCAACCTCATGGCTGGCCAGGGTGCTAACAACCTGGAAACACAGGGAATAATGAAAGTCCAAGACAAGGTTAAGCCAAATCTTGGTGTTCATTTATCTTACCTCATCAGCTTTGAGTGGTGAATAATGAAAGTTCCTGTTTCTGTGAATAATCTAACTAATGACAGAACTGTTCAGATTTTTAGGATCCTAATTTCAAGTAAAGCTTTTTGTAGGAGTTTACCATCATCAACAAAAAGCTTAAAATTTACAGGAAAATTTTATCAGATTGTGAGTCCGCATCTGTTCTATCTCATTTCTAGGATTTTTTCCAACATGTAGCACCAAGTCTTCCCATGGCCTTTTCACCCAGTGCAACCTCAAGTTTTTCTTGGACTTAATGCTTCTGAGATAGAAGTGAAAAGGACATATTCCTATAGAGCATGAATGATGTGATGGAAGACACAATATTCTGTGTCTGGATTCTGCAGGTTGGTATGCTCTCAGGCACTAAAATCACTCTGGTGACTGAAGTTAGATGAGAACACATAACACTCCTGAAATCTTTCTCCTGAAAATGATTATTACTATTTTAGGTGATATATACTAAAGAAGCATGGACCTGAGTCTTCAGGAACACCGAGACAGCAGCCATCAGCATCTGAGCTTCCTCCACAGGCCAGGTAAAAGGAGGCCCACCCCACCAGAAATAGCTACAAGAACACTTGGAGGCTAAACCACACACTACTGAATAAAGAATGGGTCAAAGGAGAAATAAAGAAAAAAAATAAAAGCATTCCTGGCACTAAATGAAAGGGCTGATGCAACACAGCAAAACCTATAGGACACCTTAAAAGCAATCTTGAGAGGGCAACACATAGCCCTAAGTGTCTACATTAAGAAAACAGAAAAAGCACAAATAAATGAGTTGACACTACAACTAAAAACACTTGAGAGGCAGCAACAAATGAATCTTAAATCCTGAAGACAGGAAGAAATAACAAAAATCAGAGCAGAAATCAATTAAATAGAAACAAAGAAAACAATACAAAAAGTCAATGAATCCAAAAGCTGGTTCTTTTAAAGGGTAAACAAGATAGATAGACCTCTAACCTAATTAATTAAAAGGAGGAAAGAGTAACTCCAAATCAAGCAAATTAGAGATAAAAATGGAACCATCACAACAGATAGTGAGAATAGTCAGAAAATTTTATGGGAATACTTCAAAAACCTATTCTTTACTAAATTTGAAAACCTAAGAGAAATGGATGAATACCTGACATCATGGAATCCACCAAGACTTAACCAGTAAGAGGTTGACAGCTTAAACAGACTCATAACAAAGGAGAAAATTGAAACTGTAATAAAATACCTCCCAAATAAAATAGTCCAAGTCCATATGGATTCACAGCAGAATTTTATAAGACATTTAAAGAAGACCTACAACCACTACAATTCAAATTATTATAAGAGGATAGAAACAGAAGGGAATATCCTGAATTTCTTTTATGAAGCCAACATTACCCTAATACCAACACATTACTCTAATACCAAAATAAGGCAAAGATAAAACCAAAAATGAAAACTATAGACCCATTTCACTCAATGAACACAGATGCAAAAATTCTCAACAAAATACTTGTAAACCACATACAGGCACATATCAAAAAGTTCATCCACCCTGACCAACCTGGATTCATACCAGAGATGCAAGGATGGTTCAACATACATAAATAAATAAATGTCACAAAGCACATACAAGGACTGAAAGACCAAAACCATACAGTCATCTCATTCGATGCCTAAAAGGTCTTCATCAAAATTCAGCATGCCTTAATGAATGCTTAAAGTCCTAGAGGGAATTGGACTTCCTTAAAGTCAGGAACCCAGCAAAGCTGCCAGTTATCCCAACTCCTTTTCAAAACAGTGCTTGAAATGCTCGAAAGAGCAATAAGACAAGAAAAGAAAATTAGAGGAATTGTAATTCGGAAACAGGAATTTGTACTATCCCTTTTTGCAGATGACATGATACTTTACTTAATGGACACCAAAAACTTCACCAGGAAAATTCTAGAAACCAACAACAGCTTCAGTAAAGTGGCAGATGTAAAATTAACTTAGAAAAATCGGTAGCCTTTCTTTATGCCAATAACAAGAGAGTGGAGAAGGAATACAAGGATACTTTCTGACTCACAATAGTCTCCAAAATAAATAAATAAATGAATAAATAAATAAATAAATAAAGTATCTAGGGTTAAACGTGACCAAACACACCAAAAATCTGTACAAAGAAAAAGCTAAACCCTCAAGAAGGAGACTGAGGAAGATACTAGAAGATGGAAAAACCTCCTATGCTCATGGATTGGAAGAATCAATATAGTAAAAATGACCATAATACATAAATGACCATAATACCATAATTAGCAAAGTAATACACAGATTCAATGCAATTCTAATTAGAATCCCCACGAGCTTCTTCATAAACCTAGAAAGAAAGCATCTTAAAGTACATATGGAGAAACAAAAGACCCCATAGCCAAAGCAATGCTGAGCAAAAAGAACAGTATGGGGGGGGTATTGCCATACCAGATTTCAAACTATATTACAGGGCCATACTAATAAAACACCCTGGTACTGGCACAAAAACAGGCCTGTATATCAATGGAAAAAAATTGAGGATCTAAACTTGAGCACATCCAATTTCAGCAACCTCATTTTTGACAAAGGGGCCAAGAAGCCTCAATGAAGGAAAGATAGCATCTTAAGCAAATGGTGTTGGCATAACTGGATCACCATTTGTAGAAGAATAAACCTAAACCCCTAACTCTTGCTATGTACTAAAATCAACTCCAAGTGAATCAAAGACCTCAATGGGAAACCCAAAACTCTGAAATTATAGAAAAAAAACATTGGTAGTAACCTACAAGACATAGGCATAGGAAAAGACTTTCTAATTCAGACAGCAGCTGCACAACGATAAGGTCAACAATTGACAAATGGGATGATATTAAACTCAAACGCTTCTATACAGCAAAAGAAACAAAGAAGTGAGGAGAAAACCCACAGAGTGGGAAAAATACCTTCACCAGTGATACATCTGATAGAGAATTAACATCCAGAATGTATAAACTACTCCAAAGCAAAGGAGGAAGAAAACAAATGACCTACTCAAAAGATGGAGTAAAGAGCTAAACAGTGTCTTTAAAAATTAAGGAGTAAAGATGGCTGAGAAATATCTTAAAAGGTGTTCAACATTGCTAATAATTTTTTTGGTCTTTTCAAGACAGGGTCTCCCTGTAGCCCCAGCTGTCCTGGAACTCACTCTGTAGACCAGGCTGGAATTGAACTCACAAAGATCCGCCTGCCTCTGCCTCCCAAGTGCTAGGATTAAAGGCGTGTGCCACCACTCCTTGCAAACATTGCTAATAATTAAGGGAATACAAATTTAAACCACTTTAAGACTTCATCTTACTCTGGTAAGACTAGCTATGATCCAGAAAACAAAGGATTCCAAATGCTGGAGAGGTTGTGGGGAAAGGGGAATATTTATCCACTGTAGGTGGGAATGCAAACTCGTGCAACCCCTATGGAAAACAGTGTGGAGAAATCTCAAGAACCTGAAAATGAGTCTACCACCTGACCCTGTCATAATACTCCTGGGTATATACCCAAAATACTCATCATGCATGCACATCTATGTTTATTGCAGCTTTAGCTGGATGAAATGTATAAAACAAAATTTTGTTTTCATACATTTAACATACATGACAAAATCAAAGAGCTGGAAGCAACCCAAGTGGTCCTCAACTGACAAGTGGATACAGAAAATGTGGTGCATCTACACAATGGAGTGCTATGCAGCAGTAAAGAAAGATGACATCATGAAATTTGCAGGTAAATGGCTAGAAATTGAACCCATTGTGCTAAGTGAAATAACAGTCCAGGAAATCAAACAGTGAATGGTATCCCTCATCTGTGGATTCTATCACCAAATCCCTAGTTGAAAGGCAAGCTGAGTAAAGTTAGTGTTATATTTCTTCTTATCTGAAGGCAACTATGGGTGTTATAATCTGTATCCCTTAAGAGGCTCTAGAATTAACAGACCACTTATTTTCAGACTTTGTAACTGTGCTATATGTTTGGATGGTACGTAGTATTCACATTTTAGAGTAATATAAAATTAAAGGGAAATTTTGAACTCCTAAACATATTTTGGATTTACAGTTAACTTTCAGAGGTCATAATTTTGGTATATATGTGATGTATATATAGACATAATTTGGAGCAATACAAATAGGAGGGAACAACAACAAAAAGTCTGGATCAAAGAACTAACTGAATCAGTCAACTTCTGCCCAAACAATAAAGCTCTGCAGAGAAAAATGTTAAATAGTCTGAGAAAAAGATGCAAGACCTGTATGGCAGAATCCATGGACTGGAGTAGGTTGGAGGGCATGGGAAAGGGAGTGTATCTAAATTGGACTGAGAAATGATGTATGAAACACACAAAACACCAATAAAATATTTTGTTAAAAAAGAAGCATGGACTTACATATTATGCAGGAAAGCCTCTGAATCTGATCAAAATTAATAATGTTTATGTACATTGTCAATATCTACATAAAATTAGCCAAAAAATTAAAATATACTTCCATGAAATGGATTCCACATCCATAACACACGTAGTGTATAGTCTATCACTTTTGATATTCTTGGTTGCCTTTTTCTAAAATGAGTGTTGAAGGAACTCAGAGATTGGAGGCAAATTTATTTCAGATTTAATTCTAAAGAATTCATTTCCTGCCCCTAGGTAAAAATATACTACTTAAAAATATATGTATTTTAGGTTCAGCAGACTCCTGTGGAAGGGTGCACACCAAAGAACATTTGGAAACAAAAATTTGGTTTCATATATTTAACATACATGACAACATGCATGAAATCATATGGGAAGGGGTGCTACAAGATGGTTGAGAGTAGGTGAGGGGATCAAAACATGACTAAAACGTATCGTATGACAAATCCAATTAAAATTTTAAAAATTTCAACAGCAGTAGAATCAGGTTTTGCATCAGCTTTACAAAATAACAATTTTTTGCCTCTACAGTGACTACAAAGGAAACTTCTCAAACCTTGGCTGCATAAAAATTGTTAGCTTTTGTTTTTAAAGGAAAATGTTATATGTAATGAAAAAATTTATTTGGGCACTTATGTTGCTATCAAACATTTAAAGTTAAAAAGGTTTGGATTGAGTTCTTTGGAGGAAAACATAAAAAAGGATTCCTAATGACTAAATTGCATTTTCCCATGTGCTTCATGCACCAAAGAGCACACTGTAAAGTACATTTTCATGTGCAGGCATGCACTAGTGCAGATTTGAAGAGATAAGTGAAAACACCTCTGTTGGTTTCACAGCTGAAACTTGCTGATTTACCAAAAGGTGGAGATGTGAATGAAAACTTACGTTTTCCCACTTCACTGTGAATCAAGTATGTTTAGAGGATTACATTAAGTTTGAAAATGTTTACTCTTTGTATTAACACATTAATCATACAATAAAAAATTCTTATATAATTAGTGGTTCATGATCACACAGTGAAAAGAAAAATAACTTAGAAAAATGAATTCTTTCAGCTGAGGAAGAATCTTTCAAACTGAATAACAATGCCTGTGACCAAAGACTTACAATATAAATCTGTATTTGAGATGTGTGAAACTACAACTTCTTCCCACAGTTCATAAGAAATTCTTTCAATTTCAGGTTTCACAGGTCTGTGAATTTTGAAAACCTGATCACCACCTAATCAGTTTGCGGTCAACCTTCCCGAATACTGAGCAAGCTGGAAGCAGTATGGAACAATTTTGTTCCTGTGTCATTTAAAGTGGTACTTACCTGGGTCCAGAGGAATGAACCACTAAATTTATCTACCACTAAATTTTCTCAAAGACAAATAATTCAAAATCAGTTGTAGGCTTGAGAGAGAAAAAAATTTCCTATGAAACATATGCAAACTGTGTAGGTTTTATGGTAATTAAAAAATCAAACCAATAATGCTCTATTACTCATAGAGAACTGGAATAGTATTTTTATATAATCTCTAGAATTTGTCAAAAGCATTTAAATACATATCATAAACACTAAAAACAATGCCATACATAAATATCACTATCAAATCAATAATTATAAATTTTATACTACTATCAAATCAATAATTATAAATTTTGAGATTTTTATAACATATCCATAATACAACCCTAATTGCTTCATTTCATAGAATACATTTTTTTAAACAAAGTTTCTTTGCTCTATCTAAATTTAGGTTACTCAATATTCACATAATATAAAATTAAGGTTTGAAAGTTTAGAACATCATAAATTTATTATCCATGTAAAATTTATCGAACATTTAAATTGGCTTTTATAATTAAAAAACATTACTTTATAACAAAACCAGCCTTCTACCACAGATGTCCCACCCCCAGGTTTCCGTGTTTTCCAAAGACTAGCCATATTCCCTGGTAATTCTATTCTGTGCCTTGATTCCCATACAGTCTGAGCAACTCCAATTTTCTGGACCCTACACCCTGTTCCACTCATAACCTTGAAAAGAGGCCCATATTTGTGCTTTGCTTCCCAGGTGTCTAGATTCGCATCTCAGTCCAGACCCTCCCCTGAGATCTGATCTTCTGCACTCAGATCAGGTCAGTTTTCCAGTCTAGTCTGTGAGACACTTCTCAGTCTGTTGTCCCCCTACGTTGCATTTGGACTCATGAGACCAACCTTTTATTCTGGCTGCTTCCACCCTGACTTTCCTTGGATTTCAGAGACCAGATTTTTCCCCTCCTAGTTTGATACCCCTCCACAGGCTGCCCTAACTTCACCTTGCCTTGTATTCCTGAGACCAGTTCTTGGATTCTGAGAAACCTTTTCTGCCTAATACAGTGACCTGCTCACTATTTAGAACAGACTAATGCACTAAGAAAATCTGAACCACGTACCAAATAACTTGTCATACCTAAAAAAAAAAAAAAAAAAGCCACCCCGTCTATAAAACACAACAATACAACAAAACAAATTTAAATAAATAAACAGAGAAATAATAGCATAACTTATCAGGTGTACAACCAGCTATAGACATCAATATGCACAACCAGCAATCCAAAAACCCCCGATATTATGAATATCCAAGGGAATATTTTCATAGGAATACTTCAAAAACCTATAATCCACTAAATTTGAAAACCTATACTCTACTAATTTTGAAAACCTATGAGAAATGGTTGAATATCTGATATCCTGGAAATAAACAAAACTAAACCAAGAAGAGGTTGGCAGTTCAACAGAACAGACCCATAACATTTGACAAAATTGAGAATGCAATAAAAAGTCTCCCAACTAAACAAAATCCTGGGCCCAGAGGGATTCTCAGCAAATTTCTTTTCCTAGAAAACATTTAAAGAGGTCGAAGGCAAAAACTGGATACTTGTTGAACTCATGTCAAGTAAATAATGTAAAAATATGCAGTAATCAAATTTAGACCTGTGCCCCCTCCCTCCCTGGTTGCCCCTCTCCCATCCCATCCCATCCCCCATCTTCCAGATTCACCATTGTTCATTCAGTTTTCCTCAATGACATAGTCTTTTTTGTTGTTGTTGTTCTTTTTACTATGCATATTCCCTCTCCCACAAGAAATATTTATAAAAGAACTGGGTTATTAATTGGCAACTAGCATCCACATATGAGGGCAAAAAAAAAAACAAGAAAACCAGTTGCCTTTGTTTTTCTGGGACTTGTTGTACTTAACTGAATACTTTCACTTAACCTACAAAAAACCATTACTACTTCGCTACGCATCTAACTACCAATCTAACTCAGAAGGGTTCTCCCACACTGATTTCCATAGTGGCTGGTACAAGTTTACATTCCCAAAAATAATGGATGAGTGTTCCCCTTTTACCCACACCCTCTCCCAGCACTCATCTTGTAACATTTGTGTTCTTTGATCCTAGCCGTCTTTATTATTGGAGTAAGGTGATTTCTCAAAGTGGTTTTAAATTTGTTGCATTTCCTTCCTTTTCCTTAATTATCAGAAATGCTGAACACTTCTTATCTATCTTAAGATGTTTCCTTCTTTCTTTCTTTCTTTCTTTCGTTCTCCTTCCTTCCTTCCTTAAAAAAAAAAAAGGGGGGAGGAGAGGGGGAGAGGGGGGGTGTTTTAATTTGCATGTCCTTAATTATCAGAGATGCTGAACACTGTCTGTTCTTCTTAAGAAGGTTTTTCTTTTCTTTTCTGGTTTTCTCTTTTGTCTTTTCTTCACTCCGGGTCCTCTTCGTCTTCTCTGTTTCTTTCTTTCTCTTCTTTGGGGGTCTCTCTCATTAGGTCTTTCTCGCTTTCTTTTCTTTCAATGTTTTTATTCTGCTCTCTTTCTTCTTCTGGGGGGCAAAAAGCGGGGGGGGGGGGAGAAGGAAGGAGGGAGTGAAGAAAATTAAGTTTCATTTCCTTAATTATCAGCGATGAGAACCTGAAGAAAACACTGTCTTAAGCATGTTTTTTCTCGGGCCATCTATCTAATTGCCTTTCCTTCCGCCCTTTCCGTTTTTTTTCCATTAGATTCCCCATCGCACTATTTCTTCCTTTATTCCCTATCTCTATTAGTTTCCTCCTCTGTGAAGTCGCTATTCAGCTATCAGGATCTTTGCTCTTTTGCGGTTGCTCCAGCATTTGTTCCATCTTTTGAGTGATTTATATGGTGGTTTTTTTTTTTTTTTTTTTTTTTTTTTTTTTTTTTTTTTTTTTTTTTTTTTTTTTTTTTTTTTTTTTTTTTTTTCTTTTGTATTTTTGAGTAGTTTTACTGAATTATGCTTTGTCAATGTGTCTGCAGTGGGGAAGTATTTCCATCCCTATCTCTGTGGGTTTTTCATCGTTAACTTTGCTTTGATTGTGTCTTTTGATGTCAGAAACATTGGAGTTTACAATGAAGTCCCATTTGGTCAATTATTGAATCTTGATTTCTTGGCAGCTGCGTGCTGAATTTAGGTAGTATTTTCCTGACACCTATGTCTTGTAGTTGCGGGTTGCAAGTTTTTCTTCTATCGCGTCCAGAGTTTGGGGTTTCACGTTGCAGGTCCTTTCATCTGGTTGTTTTTGTTTTTTTTTAAAGGTGAGAGGTAGGGGTTTTTGTAAGTTCATTCTTCTACAAGTGGTGATCCAATTTTTGCCAACACCACTTGCTGAAGATGCTGTCTTTTCCTTCCTATTGTGTCTTCTTGGCCACCCTTGTCTAAATGGAGGTGGCTGAAATTTTTATGAGCTCAGGTTTGGATCTTCAGTTTGTTTCTTGTTGTCTTTTTTTTTTTTTTTTTTTTTTTTTTTTGCGTTTCAAGTATTTTGACTATAGCCCTGTAGTATGAGGTTTTTTTATTATGTTGTGTATATATAATAAAATTATATATATAATATATTATTATTATATATATAGTATATGCCCCGTTCCCCTGTATTGCTCATTTTTCCGCTCAGGGTTTAGCTTAGGCATATTCGGGGTCGTGTTGTTTTCCAAATGAAATTGAGGACTTTTTTTCCAAGCCTGTGAAGAAATTCTTAGGATGTTGATTGGAATGCATTAAGCTTGATAACACCTAGTTTGGGGGAATTATGGGCTAATGTTTCTATAGTACTATATGTTAATTATTCCCATCATGGCAAGTGAGAGAGTGTTTGTCCTCTCTCGGAGTGGTCTGTGCTCAATTTCGCCTTTGTCAGGGTTTTAAATTTTGTTCGTAAGATTCTTTGGTGATCCCTTGGGTGGTTTGTTCTCGGTATATTATGTTCGTTTTGAGGCTATTGTGAGGTTGGGCAAGGTCTACGACCTTGTAATACCATGTCTAATCAGTTTGCTTTGTTGTTGGTGCATATAAGAAAAGATACTGATTTTTTTCACTAGAGATTAATTTGTGTATCCCTAGCCACTTGCAAAGCTCTTAAATCATTAAGTGGCGAGAGTTTTCTGGGGTGGAATGCTTGAGCATCCCTCAGTCGAAGCAATCATAATCATGATCAGCAAAAAGGGATAGCTTAGACGTTGCCACTTAGATGCTTCCAATTAGTAGTCAGCCTTTAATTTCCTCCATATTACTTGTTCTTAGTTGGCACCTAGCACATAGGGTTCCAGCACTATAGAGTATGAAAAGGAGCAGTGGGGACAGGGGGGCAGCCTTGCCTGAGTTCCTCCACCTTTAAGCTGCAGCAGTAATGCGTACTGGTGCATAGTGATCCCCCAGATACACTAATAAGGGGTTAAGCGACGATGCTGGCAGTGATGGGTTTCCGTGGTGATGTAGGACTTTGATTAGCATTGCAGACATGAATCCGCATTCAGCATTGGCGGGTGACGCGAAATATGTAAACTCCCTCCTACAGGGCACTCTTAAACATGGAAATCAGAGAGATGGACTGGAACCTCTTCGTGCAGAGGCGTATTTTCCTCACACAGATCATGGAGTTGAGATGATGGGTGGGAAGGTTGTGTGTGTGCTGCCGGGCAATAGTGCAATCCATGTAATCATGCTTTAGAGCGCTGTCTTATGATCTTTAGAATAAACTGAATGTGATGGACAAATGGTGTAACCATCTCTCATATTGTGGACCTTCTCTTAGGTCTGAATCCAACTTGGTCACTGATGGATGATCTTCTTGACATCAGTCTGTATGCGATTTGCAAAAATCCTGTTTAGAATTTGGCCTGATGCAGATGTATTCATATAAGGACAACAAGAGAAAAAACTGCATGAGGGAAGAAACTGACGTGAAATGGTGAAGCTCGTAAGGATTGGGGTTCGGCGATGGGCTTTTAGTAATGGGGCTACGTATTTTTCCCTGGTTTTGGTAGTCGACCGATATGATTAAGGCATGCTGGAGATAGGACTTACATAGTTCAAGCAGAGTAAGGAATCCTTTGCCGAGACCTCTGGGATGAAGTTCCCATATACGTTTTGCGCTTGGCTAAACAATAGATTAAGTATAGTGTTAGCGAGATAAGGTCCGTTGGATGTCTATTCAAAATTTTTATAGAATTCTGCTGAAACCATCCGGGCGTAGGGCATTTTTTGGTTGGGAGGCAACTTATTACATCCTCGATTTCTTCATACAGACCCGTCCTTCCTGGACTATTGGTCTTTGAGGACGGTCCGATTCTCTTTTTTGTTTAGCTTTGGTGATTCCCCGGATTTTAGATATTCATCCATTTCTTCTAGGTTTTTCAACTTAGTAGAATATAAGTTTTTTGAAGTATCCCTATGATTTCCTGAATCTTTTCATTTTCTTTTGTGATATTTCCCTTTCATTATCACGATTGTGCTCTTTCCCCCATTGTATTTTTTGGGGTTGCTCCCTCTTTCTTTGGTTACCACCGGGCTGGCTAGAGGTCTTCTATCGTGTTTATTCCTCTCAAGAACCACCTTGTTGGGATTCATTGTTTTTGTTTGTATAGTTTTCTTTGTTTCTATTTTCCATTGATCTCTGCTCTGATTTTTTGTTATTTTTTCTTTGTCTCTCCCTGTATAGGTTGCATTTGTTGTTGTCCCTCAGTAATTTCAGCCGCAGTGTTAGATCAGTCACCATTGTGGCTCTTTCCTGTTTTTTTAATGTAGGCAACTTAGAGCTATAAACTCCAAAACTCCGTTAGGATTGCTTTTAAAAGTGCCCATAATTTTCTGTGTTTTTTAATCATTGGCATTCAGTGTCCAGTAAGTTCTTTTATTTCTTCTTTCTTCTTTATTTTCTTCCTGACCCATCATTATTCAGAAGTGTTGTTTAGTCTCCAATGTACTTGTAGTTGTAGGGTTTATCCTGGGTTTGAATATTGAGTTTTTTTGCACTGGTTTGCCGTGCTGATAGAATGCATGAGATATTTTAAATCTTTTATATTTGTTGAGTTTTTCTGTGTCCAGTATATGGTTTATTTGGAGAATGTTTCTGTGAGGTGCTGAGTAGAAAGTGTAATTCCCTGGTGTTTGGGTGAAATATTCGATAGATGTCTGTGTAGGTCCTTGGTGTATTGTGTCATTAGTTCAGATATCTGTCTGTTTATCTGTTGCTCCTGTTGATCTGTCTAGGGGACTTAATGGGGTACTGAAATCCCCTACTAATGTGTGTGCTGGGTTTGTTAATTTTTCTGTGCCTTGTGGTCCTGAGGATTGTCTTTATAAAGTTTGGTGCAGCCGGTGTTTTGGTGCATATATATCATAACTGTGAAATCTTCATACAGTTAATTGTTCCTTTAATAAAGATGTAATGCCCCTCTTTGTCTCTTTTGATTTCTTTTGCTTTGAAGTCTATTTGTCTGGATATTAGAATACCATAACCCACTTTTCTTTTTTGGGTACCATTTGCTTGAATACTCTTCTTCCATCTCTTCACCTTAAGTTGGTGCCTATCATTTGAAATTGAGATGGGTCTTGTAGACAGCTATAAGATGGGTTTTGTTTCCTAATCCATTCTCCCAGTCGTATGCCATTTGATTGGGAAGTTAAGCCCGTTAATATTTAAGTTTATAATTGAAGGATGGATGTTGCTTCCTTTCACTTTACTATCTTTTTTTGGCTCTAGGTTTCTCTTTTGTGGTTTATGTTTTTATTAGTTTTTTCCCTAGGTGTTTGAGGATTGTGGTGCTCCTCTCTTCTGCCCTTTGAATGCTTCAATTACTTTATGAACAGTTGGTTTTCAGACATTTATTCCATATCATTGTTTTAATGTCATGGAGATAGTTCTCTCTCTTTCAACAGTGTGACATTTTGCTGGGTAAAGTAATCTTGTTTGGCATCCATAGTCCGTTAACACAGGGAAGGCTTTGCTCCAGTTCTTCTTGCTTTTAATGGTTTGAGCCGAGAAGTAGTTGTGATTCTGATGGGTTTCCCTTTGTATTGACTTGTTTTCCTTTTGTAGCTCTCAGAATTTTTGTCTTTGTTTTGGGCATCTAGCATTTTAAATATGATATGGGTTGGGGGTTGTTCTTTTCTGATCTTTCTCATTTGGGGTCCTATGTGCTCGTTGTTTTGTATTTGTATGGGTTTGCTATTTTTAGTTTGGGGGAATTTTCATCTATTATTCTGTGGAAGATCTGATCAATACTATGTTCTTGAGATCTTCTCCTTCCCTCTATTCCTTGATGCAGAGATTTGATCTTTTCATAGTGTCTACCAATATTTCCTGGGTTGTTCCACGTTTGTGTATTTTTAAATTTTTTTCATAATCTTATTTGATTCTTTTTAATTGCTGCTACTGTGTTTATCTTCAGATCTGATATTCTTTTTTATTTTTATTTTTTTTTATTTATTTATTTATGTTTTTTGTAGGTGTATGAATGTACTGAGTCTGCATGCAGTCTTTGCACCCGTGTCGTGCAACGCCGCTGAGGTCAGAAGAGGGCGCGGATTTCCCCTGAACTGGAGTTCTCCTGGAATGTAGTTACAGACGGTTCTAGCCGCCATGTGGGTGCCGGGATCGAACCCGGGTCCTCTGCAAGAGCGTCGGCTCTTAACCGCTAGCTATCTCTCCAGCCCCCAGAATTCTATATCTTTGTCTGCTTCCTCCATTCTACTTCTGAGCTTTTTTCCTTTCCTTTTCTTCTTGATTGATGAGTGCGTCTAATCCTTTTTCGTTTCATCCTGTGTTTTTTAGTACTGTCCAGTTTCCTTTCTTTGAGCTTCTCAATCTCAATCTTGGTAGCTTCTCAATCTTCTTCTTGGTGCTCCTTACTTATTGGTTGGCTCTCTTTTTCAGCGTGTCTCTACTTCCGTTTCATTTTTTTTCTTATTTTATTATTTTTATTATATTCAGTCTTTATTTCTTCTGATTTCTTCTTTCAGGTTTGTTATTGTATCTCTCTCTAGGGTCCTTTTTTGAGTTTTTCATTCTCCTCTTTTAGTTCTCTCTATATTCCTTTATTTTTTTTCATCCCTCTAGTCTTTCTGGAGTTTTGTCAAACTTGCGTTATCTTTCTGATGTTTGTCCATTGTATCCCTCTAGGTCCTTTTTGGAGTTTTCATTCTTTCTCTTTAATCTCTTGAATGTTCTCTTTTATGATTCTTTAATTTATCTTTCATAGGTCTGGGCAATTATTCCATCTAAGATTGTGTCCTTGGGTCTCCTCCAAGGGGTTGCCCATGAGTATCCTCCTACTGGTTTGGTAGCACTTGATGCAGGATTTTGCCTGTGCCTTGCCCATGTTGTTCCCTTTCATGTTCCTGGCATGTGGACTTCCCTTTTGTGGTTCAGATCACAAATACCTTTTCACTATGTTAGGGGATGGTTTTACTTTCCTCCTTCAGATGCTTTTTTTTCCCCCTTTCCTCCTCCTTGTTTATGGAGTATTGACTTGTCTAGTTTTCAATTTTGTAAACCACTCTTCTCTTCTTGTTCTGAAGGTTCTCCAAGAAAAGGTCCACTTGGATTCTCACCAATCTCGGGGGCAGGGTGATATGCCTGACCCCGGCAGCCCACACAAAGGTGCAGACCACTAGCCGGACCCTCTGGCCCCGGTGCCAAAGAAAGACGTAGAGCAGTCCCGCCCAGAGACACGACCCCCTACCTGCGGCAGATGCTTGCCCAAGTGACTTCCCAGCGGCCTGCACAAAGGTGCAGACCACTAGCCGGGCCCTCTGGCTCTGGTGCCAAAGAAAGACATAGGGCAGTCCCGCCCAGAGACAGGACCCCTACCTGCGGCAGATGCTTGCCCCCAGACTCTGTAACTATTGTATATGATGGAAAGTATGTATTCATCTTTTAGAGTAATGTAAAGTTAAAGGAGGAAAAAAGACTGAGAGAAAGATCCAGGACAGTTATAGCAGAATTCATGATCCGAGGTTGGGTGGGGGGGAAGGGAAAGGGGAATATGTCTAAACTGAACTGAGAAATGATGTCTGAAATACACAAAACATCAATAAAAGCATTATAAAAAAGAAACACTGTCAAACAGGATAAAAAACCTCCGTTGAATTATTGGCCAGAGTAGTCCATGAGACTCCCAAATTTACACAGGGTATTGTCACAGGCCTTGATGTCTTCCTCTACTACGAGAGAACATCAATCACTATTCCCAGACCAGCTTTAAGACCAAATATCCACATCAATGAGTGTCACAGCACATGACAATGGTGCAGTAGTGGCACTTTTATCTTGGTGTTAATTAATAGCTATGTAATTGGGCTTAAAGCCCCTCAATGAGTGGAAACTCATATGTGGTACTGTAAACATAGCCTAATACACATGACCAAAACAAAATTAGATTGTAGAGGAAACTCAATAGCTGTCACTTCTCTAGATAAATGTAATTTATTACCATGTTAAAAATATGTTTTCCTTAAGGAGGTCCTCAAAATTTCCTCCTTGGCAATCCCAAATATGATATCTATTAGGGGGGAAAAGTTCCCCAATTCAAGTGATATGTGTATGTATGTATGTGAGGTAATGCCTATCATTATGTTGATGGATTATTTATTAAAGAGCAAATTCTAAGGTTCCAAATAGGATAATAAAATATTTGACATTTGTATAACTTACTAAAACTTTGATTGAAGGTGTAGGCCTATTACATAGGATATTTAGAAAGAGTATTTTCAAAAATTATTTTAAAATATAGACATATATAAACTATATCAGGTTTAATAAATATGATCACTGACATAAATAATGAGGATATCTGCCTCAAGAATAATGAATTAACAAATAGTTGGCAATACCAATACAGAAGGTGAGGGTTGATATATGTAAAAGACAAATGAGTTAAACATAATTAAAAAACAGAATCTTAAATACATTCATGGCATCATTAAATAAACTTCAGCATGCATAATAAGAATACCAGAACTGAAAACAAGAAGAAAGGAGATGTCTTCTAAGATACACTAAAAGACAAGTTCTTAATTTAAGGTAAATCCTCAGTGTGTGTAATCCCTATCACCAGAAAATGCAAAGCAATTCATCTATGAAAAAGGATTAAGGTATGGAGAGATGACAGAGGCCAAGGATAGGAAAGCTGCACCCACGTCCTTATAGCTGCAAAGAAGAATACTCAGTGTAGACAAGGAACTTTGATATCTGGTAAAGATCAAAAATAAAAACCCTACCTGTCCCCCACCTCCAACAAGGAACAGCAGAATGATTTACTTGCCCACAAAACTGGGAGAATTAACTCCATATGTCATAGTCACACCTAATGTAATTACAAATAAAACTTAGAAATAAAAGTATCATGTCTAAACAAAATTCAAGCTAATTTGTGATTAAGAGTATCAGACAATTTTTTAGCCAAACAAACAAAAAAACAAACAAACATAAACAAAAGAGAGGAAGGGAATCATATGGACCATGTGACTGCCTTTTCTTCTGTTATATTATTCAATTGAAGACAATGAAAGAGGCTGGAGAGATGGCCCAGTGGTTAAGAAAACCGACTGCTCATACGGAGGACCCGGGTTCAATCCCCAGCACCCACATGGTGGCTGAGAACCGTCTTTAACTCCAGTTCCAGGGGAATCCCACGCCCTCTTCTGACCTCCAAGGCATTGCATGACACGGTTACACAAACCTACATGCAGAGAGTACACTCATACACATTAAAAATAAATAAAATTTTCAAAAGACAATGAAAAACTGCACCTCTAAAATTGCACCATTTAATCTGTAACATATAATAACATAAGATGTCAGTAAAATAACAGCAGAAATAACAAATTATTCTAAATCCAAAATTAGAGCAGCCGGCATTAAATCCAAACATAGATAAAGCAAAATAATTATTATATATACACATTATTTAAAAATCAATAACATACTTTTAAATATGGAATAAAAAGTAAAAATGTCAAATTCCTCACAAATATTTTAATGGACATTTTCCTCTAGAATTATTTCTAATATGGAATTACTTTTTTAGCTTTCTGGTTTTTTTTTTATTCGATCAGTTAGTAAACATAAGGAATAAATATAAGAAGTCCATGTAAACTCAATTAGTAAACATCTGAGTCCAATTCTTGTGCAACCCAGGGTCTCCAAGTCCAATTGAAGAGGTGATCAAATAAAAGTCTAGTCTGTTTTTGCTGTGACCTCACAATTTACCACTGTTCCTTGGCCCTTACGCTCTGATGTATCCACCTCTTCTGTGAAGATAGGAAGACCCATTTTTTTTTCTTTAAAGTGACACATCAAACTCTTGGGTCTGCCAGGTTCTGTTTTCAATGGACTGGCGGTTAATTTAGAAGTTTATTTATTTATTTATTTATTTATTTATTTATTTATTTATCTATCTATTTATTTACTAATTTTAGTCTCAAAGAGAGTAAGAGATCATTTCTTCTACAAATATGAGGAACAGAGTCTGTTCATCTCAAATACTCTGTTCCAACATGGTACCTGTTTCATGAAGGTTTTACAGTAATGGCACAATGAAAGTCAAGGCATTTTTCCAATACATTAGGGGAAATGGGTCAGTGGCACAGGAAAGTGGGGTGCCTCTGTTCTTGTCCTCAATGTTATCTGATGATGTTCTTACTCTTTGGTTAGTGTAAGCTAGGGGCCTATTGTATAGTTCAAAAGGACTTGCCTAATAGCCACAAGGATGTTGGCTGACACACAGGCAAGCAGTCAATGGCCATTTAGGTGGCTAACTATAGCTCAAGTTAATTTAGCTCTGGACCTGCAACATTCCAATTTTCTAATCTTTGAAAGTTTGTTGTTGTTGTTGTTGTTTTTTTTTTTTTTTTGGTTAATCTGGTTTATCAATCTTGTTCATCTTTTTTTTTTTTCAAAGCAATTTCTAATGATCAAATCACTGTTTATTAAATAAAACTTTAATTGTTAAAGCTTAAACAGGAATAGGAAATGCTTCCCATAGGCTCACATCTTTTCAGTACTTGGACCACCAGTTGGTGGTGGTGTTTTGAAAGGTTATGGGATCTTTGGGGTTCGAGGCTTAAGTGGTAGACACAGACTACGAAGGCAACCTTTAAAGGTTAGAACCACCTCTGATTCCAGTCTGGTTGTCTTCATCTAGTTTTGCAAGATGCAAAGACCTGGCACCATGCCCTCCCATGGTCATGAACTAAGTCACTCCTCTTGTAGAGCCTTCCCATCATAATGCCTTCTCCTGACAAAAGGGACTGTCCTCTCTGAGACTATGCTCTAAAATGAATCCTCCTTCCTTGAATTTCTTCTGCCAGAAATTTTGTGACAGTGATAAGAAATGTTGCTAATACAGATACGATACTTATGAAAGGTATTTCTTTATGACAGTTTTATTGATGTTTTGTGTATTTCAGACATCATTTCTGAGTTCTATTTAGACACATTCCCCCTTCCTTTCCCCCAACCCCACCCCAGATCATGCATTCTGCCATACATGTCTTTCTTCTTTCTCTCAGTCTTTCTAAAGTCTTTTCTCTGTAAAGGTCCATTGTTTGGGGCAGAATTTAACTATGTCAGCCCATTATTTGACCCAGTCTCTATGTTGTTGTGGTTCCCTCCCCATTGTATTGCTCCAAAATATGCCTATATAAACATCATACATGTACCAGAGTTATGTCCTCCAGGATAAATTATATATTAACTCTAATATATGTTTAGGAGTTCACATTTTCCCTTTAATTTTATATTATTTTAAATATGATATATACTTTTCACCCATATACATTAATTACCATGTTTGAAAGTATGTGGTTAGTTAACTCTAGGGCTCATGAAGAGATTCTCATCACAGTTGCAAAGCCAATTTTTTATTGCTGTTTTGTGCAGTTCATAAAATCTCCTTTTAATTCTAGTAATAAAACACTAGAATTACTAGAACAGAACAGTCAAGTGATTTTTCTCTATTTTCTAGAGAAAGTTCTAATGCTGTTCTATAAATGTGTACTGTTTTGTACATTTAGTATTTAATATGGCAGAATATTATTTTCCTTATACACAATGAAAACAACTAAAATTTTAGCCAATAATTTCTTCACATTTAATTTTAAATTAACTTTCCCAAATAGTTTTGGAATTTACTCTCTAAAACACAGTTGCTTTGTTCTAAATATTTGTTATGTTGAATTATTTGTATGTGCATATATCTGTGTGTGTGCACACATAAGTACTGGACATGTGTGACCTCCTTTGAGATAGAGTTCAGCTACTTTACATGGTGCAAGGAACTAAATTTATCCTTTTAAAGAGCAGTGCAAACTTTTAATCACTGATTCATTTCTCTAGGCCTAAATGGTTTTTGACAGTAAGTGTTTATATTGTGCCATAGAATGTGACATGTATTTTGTATTTCTTTTTTAAATTTTATTTATTTTTTAAGCATGAAGGGATGTACTGTCTGCATGTAGGTTTGTGCACCCATGTCGTGCAATGCCGCGGATGTCAGAAGAGGGCGTCGGATTCCCCTGGTACTTGAGTTAAAGATGGCTCTCAGCAGCCATGTGGGTGCTGGGGATCGAACTTGGGTCCTCTGCAAGAGCAGTCGGTGCTCTTAACCACTTGGCCATCTCTCCAGCCCCAGGATGTGACATGTTTTTTTGCTGTTGTCATTTGATTTATCGATAGGTTGGTGGGGTTTGTTTTTGTCTGTTTGTTTGTTTGTTTGTTTTTGAGACAGAGACAGTGTCTCACACTATAACCTACTGTGCTCTTGAAGTTTAGAAGCATTTGGTGACTTCTATGAAACAGAATTTTCCAGACAGCTGCAAAGTTACTCATATTAACTTTAGCCAAAACTACATGCACAGTACCCAAGCAAGCCCAAGCCAAATACTACTGTCAACTGATAATTATTGGGAGAGGGAGAATTGTTTTATTTTAGAGTTTG